>OZ012741.1:551062930-551647930 GCA_963859935.3 Lathyrus sativus
GAGTTTGAGTAAAAGTAAGAGTTATAAAGACATAAGGTGTATGTGGTATTGAAACCCTAAGTTCAACTTTTCTCGTGGTCTTAGACCCTTGAATAATGATAATGATCTGTTGTAGTTTTCCAAAGATGTCATTGGGTTTGAGGTAGTATATGTATATGTGAAGCACAATGCAGATAATCTTGATATTATGGATGCAAGTGAGTTAGGTACTAACATTGATGATGATGACGATGATGTTAATGATGAACATGTTGAAGAAATGAATAGTGATGGTAATGTTGACGAGGATATGGAACACGAAACATATCAAGATTCTGATCATATATGCACCCCTCTTATGAGTGATGTTGATGAAAAGGTAATTAAGTTTCCAACTTACAAGAGTGGTGATGGAGTGAATTTTTATTTAGGGATGATGTTTACCAACAAGGAGATGGTAAAATATGCTATCAAGGCACTACGCTAGAAATCACTTTTAGCAGCGCATAGAAAGACAGCGCTTTATACAAAAGCGCTGCTAAAGGGCCAGTAAAAAAAAAAGAAAAAAAGCGCCTACCAAAGACAGCGCTTTTTTTTAAAAGCGCTGCTAAATGGTGGGCCTAAGAAAGCGCTTTTAAAAAGCGCTGCTAAAGGGGGGGCCAACGAAAGCGCTTTTCAAAAGCGCTGCTATAGGTATTCATATTATAATTTTAAGGCACCCTATGAAAGCGCTTTTCAAAAGCGCTGCTAAAGGGGGACCCTTAGAAAGCGCTTTTTATATAAAGCGCTGCTATATGGAATTGATAAGGCACCCTATGAAAGCGCTTTTAAAAGCGCTGCTAAAGGCCTTTAAAAGCGCTGCTATAGGTATTCATATTATAATTTTAAAATACCCTCCAGAATTTTAACAGAATCAGAACAGTCACGCAACACATTTCTTCTTTCTCTGGCGAACGAAAACGAACGAACGAACCACTGTTCATCGTCCGACCATCAACTTCTTCCGTCCGATCATCCTTCCGACCATCACCGACCGTTCACCGTCCGTTTTTGAGTTCATCCATCCGTCTGCATTGCCGGTCCACCATTGTTACGGTACGTGAAACTTTACTCTGCTTTTCTTGTTTTTTTTTTATCTTTTCACCATTGTTGTTCTGATGATATATAGATGGTTTTTATCTTTTCAATGATGGTTTTTGTTGTTGTTGTGTTAGTTGTTGTTGTGTTAATATGATATATGAGATATATATGATATTGTTGTTGTTGTTGATGTAAAATAGTTTATATAGTTTGCAATGTAAAATAGTTTATATATGATATTGTTGTTGTTGTTGATATATGAGATATATTGTTGTTGTTGTTCTGATGATATATTGTTGTTGTGTTAATATGATATATGAGATATATATGATATTGTTGTTGTTGTTGATGTAAAATAGTTTATATAGTTTACAATGTAAAATAGTTTATACATGATATTGTTGTTGTTGTTGATATATGAGATATATTGTTGTTGTTGTTCTGATGATATATTGTTGATGATATATTTGTTATAGTTTATATTTGTGTTGTATAGATGGTTTGTATTTGTTATAGTTTATATAGATGGTTTGTATTTGATATAGATGTTGTTATTGTTGGTTTATATTTGATGGTTTATATATATAGATGGTTTATATTTGATATTTGATATTGTTGGTTTATATAGATGGTTTATGTTGTTATTGTTGGTTTATATTTGATATAGATAGTTTATATAGATGGTTTGTATAGATGGTTTATATTTGTTATTGTTATTTGATATTGGTTTATATAGATGGTTTATGTTGTTATTGTTGGTTTGTATTTGTTATAGTTGATATAGATGGTTTATATTTGTGTTATATAGATGGTTTGTGTTATAGTTTATATTTGTTATAGTTTATATTTGTGTTGTATAGATGGTTTGTATTTGTTATAGTTTATATAGATGGTTTGTATTTGATATAGATGTTGTTATTGTTGGTTTATATTTGATGGTTTATATAGATGATTTATATTTGATATTTGATATTGTTGGTTTATATAGATGGTTTATGTTGTTATTGTTGGTTTATATTTGATATAGATAGTTTATATAGATGGTTTGTATAGATGGTTTATATTTGTTATTGTTATTTGATATTGGTTTATATAGATGGTTTATGTTGTTATTGTTGGTTTATATTTGATATAGATAGTTTATATAGATGGTTTGTATAGATGGTTTATATTTGTTATTGTTATTTGATGGTTTATATAGATGGTTTATGTTGTTATTGTTGGTTTATATTTGATATAGATAGTTTATATAGATGGTTTGTATAGATGATTTATATTTGATATAGATGTTGTTATTGTTGTTGATATTTGTTGTTGTTGTTGTTATTCTGAATTTCAGGTATATTATGGCCAGCAACGAGAAAACATCACATGATGGAAAAGAAACACCCAAAGATGTTGAAGGCGAAATTAAAAGAGGCATAACGATAATGAAAAGTATCATCCGTGCGAGAGATAGAGGTGTAAAGTACGATGTCCATTGGAATGAAAGAGATCAGTTGGTTGAGCCTAATGGTGCGCTGCTGACAAGTTATATTGGAGCAGTTGTACGTTCGCAAGTTCCGATTACTTGCGATAACTGGAGAATTCCTGCATTAAAAGCGGCTAAGGATAAAATTTGGACCGAGATTCAAGTATGAGATTTGATCATTTTTAATTATGTTGACAGTTACATCTTTAAATTAATTATATTAACATGTTATATGTATGTGTATTTGTTTGCAGAGATCTTTTAATATTGAGGATTCTAGGAGAAAATATTGTATTCAGTTGGCCGGAAAACGCTTGAGGGGATTTAGAGCGTTTTTAACCAACAAATATCTTAAAGATTCTGATGGCAACTTTGTAGAGTCGGAGCGTCCAGCGAAGTACGCTGATTTGATTTCGGATGCAGAATGGGAGACATTTGTTGCGAAGCGAAGAACCAAAGAATTTGAAGTAAGTACAACTTATCATGTACAATGTATAGTATATATACCTATTCCACAAACAAACTGATATGACTTAAACTTGTTTTTTCAGGTTAAGAGTGGCGTAAATCGGGAACGGGCATCAAACCCTGCGTATCCATATAGAAAGGGGCGTTTGGGATATGCACGCTTAGAACAAAAATTAGTAAGTGCATATATATGCTTTAATATGATCTATTTACAAAAAATAGTAAGTATACATAATAGGATATAATGCTTTATTGTTCGTCTTAATGCGTAGTTGGAAGAGGAGAAAAGTGATGCGACATCTCTTTCGGACCATGTCGTATGGAAGGCTGCCCGGGTGGGAAGAGATGGAGCCGTCCAAGAAGAAGTTCAACAAGTGTTTGAACAATGTGTAAGTACAACATTAGTTTTTGAACAAAGTGTTTGAACAAAGTGTATAAAATATTTAAATATGCTTTTATCTATATTTCAGGAGTCCCTATCCCAGACTATAACTCCTGCTGAAGACGATGATTGCAGGAGTTTATTGAGTCGGGTGTTGAATATTCCTGAGTACTCTGGGCGTGTGAGGGGCAAGGGATTTGGTGTCACTCCATCCAAACTGTATAAGCAGCCAAGGAAAAAAATCCAACCAATAAAGAAGTGATGGCTACTTTGGAGGAAATGAAAGCTCAAATTCGTGAATTACAGAAGGATAAGAAGAGATACATGTCCGAAAGGCGCGCTCCAGAGGCCGGTAAAGCTACTAGTGACAAAGATAGTATCGGTTGTCCGCAGAAGCTTCCAGAGGTAATTGTATATATTACATTGAAATTAATTTAGCACATTTTTCTTAATTGACACATTAACTGATCATTATTTGTTTAGGGCATTTCACCTTGTCGACTATATTTATCGTCGCCGACTTATCGCATGGTTGGCAAGGGAAAGGTGCATAACACCCTGGGAAACTTACTTCACCATAAACCCCTCCCTGCTGGATTTTTGAAAGTATCTGTTGATATTGCATTAGAGGGGGGGCGTTGTTGCCTATGCGAGACGATGTTTCAGACGCAACAGTGGTGGGAGACGCGATAGGAGCTTATGTAGCATGGCCGGCGAATCTCATTTTCATGGATGATGAGGTAGGTTGAACCTTGTAATATTCCAATGTTTTATTACCCATACATGAAAGTTATTCTGACATTTACACTTTCTTATTGACATGATGATCTTAGACTCCCACAAAATCCAAAACAAAAGATGATAAAATTATTGTGCGGGATACCGATTCAGCTGCATCAAAGTTACAGGTACTAGTACTACAGTTTAAGTGATTATTTTATTATAAATTATTTACTGAACTTATATATGACTTTTAGGTTCTTGATCAGCAGTCGCAACATGTCAGCAAGGGAAACATGCCTGAAACTTCCAAGGTGCCCAAAAAAAAGGTCGAGACAAAAAGAGCATTTGTTCCTCAATTTAGGTCGTGCCTTCAAACATATGTAGGGACAACAGACGTGCCTGAGGGCGGCATCCGTCTAATACATATGAAACAAGGTATTTTCGGTTTTGAATATTCCGAAACACTTGCTAAGGAGGATTTCGACCAGGTTTTCAAACATTTAGAATTGGGCGTCGGGGTTATGCATACCTACATCAGGTACTTCGATCCATTTTAATTAGATAATTGAACATTTTAAAATTCGCTCGTTTAACTGAATAATCTAATGTTGATTATATTTTTTTTAGGCGCTTGTATGACAAGATGTTGGTCCCCGCTGATTTGACTTCAGTATTCGCATTCTTATCTGCTAGCAGTGTCAACTCACGGACAATAGACCAGACACCAGAAGCAGTCAAAGAGTACACAGTCCAGAGATTTATGGGTGCGAATACGGAGAAGTTGTTTATGTTGCCATATAATACTGGCCATGGGTTAGTTTTTATTCTAAATTCATTTATTATAATTGTTCGATTTTTGCCATATTATATAACATTTTTGTCTAAACTGTTGTCTTATTTTATAGTGGTCACTGGTTGTTGGTCGCAATTAATCCGATTAAAGAAATAGTGTATTATATAGATTCATTGGATGGCGATACAAACAAATATGAAAATCTGAAGAACATGGTTGATACGTAAGTGATGATGTATAGTGTTCTGAATAATTATATATGTTTATTTATTATGTGACATTGTTCTAAATATGTGTTTATATTATGTTAGAGTTATACAAATATACAGAGCACAGAGAGATGCAACAGTGCCAAAAAGCAGGGCTAGCAACATCAACTGGATCAGAGTGGAGGTATATTTTTCCATGTTTGACTGTTATAGTGGTTCTACTTATAAAACTATTTAAACTATATATCCTGTTAAATGTTCATTCGCTTTTTTCCTAATACAGTGTCCTTGTCAGCATGGTGGGATTGACTGCGGATATTTTGTACTGCGCTTTATGAAGGAAATCATTCTTTCTGGTCAATTAGAGATTCCAATCATGGTATGGATCAATTCATGAGTTATATGATTCATTTTGATAATTAACTAATATTTCATCTGAGTAATTAGTATTAAATCGTGCTTGTTCTGTTATATTATGTAGTATTTTGATGAATTCAGATGCGCTACGTACTCGAAAGTAAAACTGGAAGAAATTAAGGAAGAATGGTGTCAATTTATGATTGAGTTAAGAATTCTATAATGTATATTGGATTTGTAATTATGTGTAAATTGTATATTGTATATTGTATATTGTATAATGTACAATGTTTAAATTATGTGTAAATTATACTTGAGTTAATTATGTGTAAATTGCAAAGTGTTATTGTATAATGTACAATGTTTAGTTATATTGTGTTGAATTAAAGGCCAAGTGTTGAATTACAATGTTTAAAGGCCAAGTTATGTTTAAAGCCTGAATTATAAGCAGGGAATTTAATTGTTATAAGCAGGTTTGTCTAAAAATATAAAAAAATGTGATTTTTCAAAAAAAAAAAATTTTAAAAACGTGAGGTATAGACAGCGCTTTTACAAGAAAGCGCTGCTAAAGGGAGAAAAATAGGCATAAAAAAGCGCTGCTATAGGTTAGGAAAGGAGGGGTCTAAGAAAGCGCTTTAAAAAAGCGCTGCTAAAGGGTGGCCTACAAAAGCGCTTTAATAAAGCGCTGCTACAGGGGGGAGGGGGGGGGGGGGGGGGGGGAGAATAGGCAGCGCTTTGAAAGCGCTGCTAAAGGGGTAAAAAAGCGCTGCTAAAAGTGATACCTTTAGCAGCGCTTTTTCCATAAAAAAAAGCGCTGCCTTTACCTTTAGCAGCGCCACTTTAGGCAGCGCTTTAAAGCGCTGCTAAAGGTCAAAAAAAGCGCTGCTAAAGGCCATTTTTGGCATAGTGAGGATATGGAATAAAAAAACGTGTTCATCAATAAGAATGGTTCCAAAAGAATGGTGATTCAATGTATGACTAGCTGTAAGTTCTATTTGAAGTTTAGTAAAAGGAATGGGCAGTAGTATTGGCAAATAGTTAGCTTTGTTGACGATCATATATGACATAAAACTTCATATAACAGGAATGCAAAGACTAATTGGCTTGCAAAAGAATTTTAAATATTCTTAGACATAGTCCTTATATTAAACTAGAAGGGCTCATAGTCAAAACTATTGAGAGGTGGGGAGTGAAATCATCACCAATCATGCATATAGGGCAAAAAGGAAGGTGATGAAATTAATTTAAGGTGTTGGGATTGATCAATTCAAGCTTTTGTGAAGTTATGTAGAAGAGTTTATGAAGTCAAATCCTAATAGCACCGTTGTTATACAGTATGCTGAAAGCAATGGCAAACATTTTTTTGAAAGGATCTATATATGTTTAGAGGCTTGCAAGATAGGATTTTCAAAAACATGTAGGACACTTATAGTTTTGGATGCTTTCTTTTTTAAAAGGGACTATGATGGTCAATTAATGACAAGATTAAGCAGGGATGGTAATGTTAGAACAATATTTGTTTATGACATATATCCTTTAGGTTTTAATGATAACAAAGTATTGAAAGAACAATGGTGTTATCTAATGTGTGTTCTAAGTATGCAGGTTTCAAAGCTTAAAGAGAATCTATTCATAATCTATTAAGAGAACACATTTGAGAGAAGCTGAGTTCTTGGCTTCTAATGGTTCAGAACTGGATGATGTTCTTTAGTGAAGTCTGATGATATATGATTGCGTAGACTCTGAAGCTGAATGTATCAACATCAGAAGAGAAATATGTTATCTTTACACTCATTCACTGTATCAGCTTCTGATAATCATTCAGAACCATAGACAAAACTAAGTGATCTGTACAGCATAAAGCAAGTTACATTGTCAAATCAGTTTGTCAGCTAGAGTCAGTGATCACATGGCTCAAGGAGAGTTGACATGCTTCACAGATATCCAATCTCAACGAATTAATAGTATAGCTCACAAGGAAGACGCTACGGTTAAACAAGTTACACGCAATGGATAACGATCTTTTCGTGTATCTATCTTCAATGTCTCTTAGTACTATGGATTGACAAAGACACTTGTGCAAGTTATCTCTTCCAACGACTACTCTTTTGTATCTACTATTTAAGTAGCTGAAGATTCAATATGAAGAATCAACAAGGAATAAAGAAAAAGGGTTGAGCAGAAAAAAGAAGTGGTTTCACGCTTACATCAATATGGAAGAATAACAAGATCAACAATAAACAACAACATTGAGTATGCAGAGTTTTTGTCATCTGTTGTAAATTGCACAAAGCCTTAAGATTTCTTAAACAATGTAAATTGTATAGAGTTTAGTATTAGTATTCAAAATTCATTATTGAGTGCTAATCTCCAATCAATAATTGTATGATTGAGAAGAAAATGAGTAGGTTCTCATGTTTAGGGAGAGCTCTAAATAGAAAGTCATTAGGTATTGTTAGGAAGAGACATTGAAGAACATAAGATTTATTGTTACTTGCAAGACTAATTATACTAAAATACTAATAGTGAATTTCATTTCTTGGGTTGTGGAATCAAACCCCAGACGTATGTGTGGTTTCACCAAATTGGGTAAACAACTATCATGCTATTTACTGCTTTTCTGCTTTATCATCTAATACTTGCTATTGCATTTTTTCTAGTTTAAATTGTTGAACTAATTATCTAAGACATCGTGTTTGATATTTGTCCCTCGAGGAACAAAATTTTATTGGTATCATTGGACATTTTACCCATTGACACTTCCGACACTCCCCGGACTCCATAACAAGTGATTTAAGAGCATAGTAAAGGCTCAATGGGGGAGTGAAAATGGGATCCTAGTGTTGATCCAGAATAGTTATGTGGGTGAGTCACACTTATGGGGGATATTGTTTGGATTCAAGTGTGAGTGGTAAACTCCCACATCGACTAGAAATGAAGGAAATGTTGGATATATAAGAGAAATGACTCGTATCCCTAATGATCTTATACGTTTAAGATTAGCGACGACTATGACCGATGCTAAATTTAATTTTTTGTTTATAAATAATTCTCTCTCGGAACCTGTTTATAAACCTACTTTTAAGTAAAATGCCAAGCCTTATAATTCAATCTTCTCCATCTTCAGATTAAAAACATGACCATAGTCAACTTTCATTACTAGCACATCACATCACAACCATGTCAACTCAACAAGATTCAATAACAATAAAAATAACAAAGAAAATAAAAAATCCATTCATATCAATTCTAACACAACCAATAATATGGATAAAAATGCTAACATATCATCTCAACCCTTCTTTCATAGTAGGAATATTCCTAATGTCAGGTATATGACAAGGCTTTTCAAATCAAAATCATATTTTAAAAAAGTAACTATAACCTAATTAAATCAATCATCAAACATAATTACTAAACAAAAACGTTGAACTTCAAAAACATGGACAAAAACTATTAAAACAAAAAATAAAACAAATAGCAGAAAAAAGATTAAATTACAAAATCTGATCAAAAGATACGAGTACATAGAATCACAAAGAAGAAAAATTATGCGAATTAGAGCATTCACACATGAAAATAATGTAACTAAATTTAGGGCCATTAAGGTTTTAAAAGTTATGTAATGGTTAACTATAAGGACTTACATGTATTGCCTCTGAACGATGATCAACATACTCCCCATTTTTCAACTTACATGTATAAGGACTATAAGGACTTACATGTATTACATCAGGTAATACTCCAATCAATTTTATATAAATAATTGAACAACTTATTTGCTCATTTAAATGAATATTCTAATGTTGATTATGTTTTTATTTAAGGTTATTGTATGACAAGATGTTGGTCCCGCATGATTTGACTTCAAGATTCGCATTCTTATCTGCTAGTTGTATCAACGCACGGTCAATCGATCACACTCCAGATGTAGTCAGAGATTACTTTGTCAAATCATTTATGGCCGCAGATACAGAGAAGTTGTACTTTTTGCCATATAATACTGGCCATGGGTTAGATTTCATTTTAAATTCATTTATTATAATTATTCGTTTTTGCCATTCTATATAACATTTTCGTCTAAACTTTTGTCATATTTTACAGTGGACACTGGTTGTTGGTCGCGATTAATCCGATGAAAGAAATCGTGTATTATCTGGATTCATTGGATAGTGATCAAACAAAATATCCTCATATGAAGACTATGGTTGATACGTAAGTGATGAGATATACTGTTCTGAATAATTATATTTATTTATTATGTGAGACTGTTCCAAATATTCGTTTATATTATGTTAGAGCTATACAAATATTTCGATTGCAAAGAGAAGCAAAAGTGCCAAAAAGGAAGGCTAACAACATTAGCTGAATCAGAGTGCAGGTATATTTTCACATTTTTTACCGTTATAGTGATTCTAGTTGATAAAACTATTTAAACTATATATCCTGATAAATGATCGTTTGTTTTTTCCATTTACAGTGTCCTCGTCAGCGCAATGGGATTGATTGCGGATATTTTGTATTGCGCTTTATAAAGGAAATTATTCACTCGGGTCAAATAGATATTCCAATCATGGTATGGATAAATTCATAAGTTATATGATTTATTTTAATAATTAGTCAATATTTCATCTGAGTAATTTGTTTTAAAACTAAATCGTGCATGTTTTGTTATATTATGTAGTACTTTGATGAATTCAAGTGTGGTACTTACTCGAAAGTAGAATTGGAAGAAATTAAGGAGGAATGGTGTCAAATATTGATGTGGGATAATAATATTGAAGTCGTATGCATTTGTAAAGTTATCAGTTTTGTAATTATATGTAAATTGGCTGTATTTGTGAAGTTGTTCTGAGGATCGGCTTGTGTTGAGTTATATATAAGTAGAATTATGTGAATTACAATGATTATATGTAAAGTAACTGTAATTGTTATAAGCAGATTTATCAAAAAAAATAAAAAAAAAGTGATTATTTAAATTTTTTTTTATAAACTTGAAGAATAGACAACGCTTTTAAGTAAAAGCGCTGCTAAAGGGTGGGAGAAGGGGGGAGAAAAGAAAGCGCTTTTAGAAAAGCGCTGCTAAAGGGGGGGGGGGGGGGAATAGGCAACGCTTTTCAAAAGCGCTGCTAAAAGGTGGGGGGAGGGGGGGAATAGGCAGTGCTTTTTAGAAGCGCTGCTAAAGAGGGTGGAATAGGCAGCGTTTTTCAGAGGCGCTGCTAAAAGGGGGGGGGGGATGGGGGATTAGGCAGCACTTTTGGAAAGCGCTGCTAAAGGGGGGGGGGGGAGGGGGGAAAGCGCTGCTAAAGGGGGCCTATAGCAGCGCTTTGTCCATAAAAAAAGCGCTGCCTTTACCTTTAGCAGCGCCACTTTAGGCAACACTTTTAAGCGCTGCTAAAGGCCAAAAAAGGCGCTGCTAAAGGTCTTATTTGGCATAGTGAACTATTTTGTTTTTATTCAAACAGAAACACTAATAGAGATTCAGAACAACAAAAGACAATAGTTGTATATATCAGCAGTAAGATGGAACGTCGATCGGTCGGTAAACAAAGGTTCTAACTGTGTATATCCCCTTAGCATCTGTAAATGCCTGATAGTTTAGAACATCGTCGGATTTGGTGATGCAAAGAACAACAACTTCAGCACCTGCATCAAAGCATCAGGGGACTCGATTTTATTAATACAAAGAAATTGAAACGCGTTTTATTTTCTACTTTTCTTTTTAAAATAGTGCAAAAGTTCTGCTGAGTGATTTTGATGTTACGGGTCTGAGTCATGAAACAAATCTCTTGCAAATGAAAGGTAAGACTACTTACACAATAAATCTACAATGAGGTATAACATTAAAGGCATATAAATGAATGTTTTTTAGGATAAAAAACAAAACATAAGAACCTGTAATCATGACAATATTTTCTTTTGAGTGTAAGTTGCAATAATTTCAATTCATATGGTGAGTGTAAGTTGCAATAATTTCAACGGTTTTTCTTTTGAATCTTCAGCACAATCTTTTATTTGTATATCAATCCATATGGTTAAGTGATATTCATATCTCAACAATTAACTCGAACTTGCTAGTTTTTTCCATTTGAAGTTTGTTACTAACTTCCATCTAAAAACTAACTCTTAACAAAACTTTAACATCGTTATTAACTGATAACAAACTTCAAATGGAAAAAACTAACAGAGTTAGATTTTGTTATCTTTCTCACTCTATATATTCCAATCATCACCAATCATTTGAGGGTTTCAATCATTCTTCACACAATTACTCCTAGACAACACATAAAACAGTTTTGTTACATAAAGAGAATCGAGTAAAAAAGAGAAATGAAACATCTTCACAACAATTAGTTTTAGTTTCATAGTTAATAGCAAACAATATTCATTAAATTCTATGTCAACACTCAACAATGTGCAAAACATCATCTCTACTCACTGGTAAAAACACTTTATTACTAAAAAGAATAATTGAAAATACCTCTGTTATGTGACTGTCACACCCTCATTTTCACCGTTAGCCTTTTATACCCTACATTCGGCATATCATACATCATTCTATTGCGTATCGAGCATGCGGGTTCACAAGGTACGAACTAGGCCGTTTGGTTGTAACTTGTCTATTTTCGGACTACATGAAAAAAGGTTCATCACCTAAGGTTTGATCTAAGGAAAAAGTCTACTCATGAAAATTTTGGCAAGGGGAAGTTACTTGACAAAATACAAGGATATTCAAGATAAATATTAATAGACATGAATGCTAGGCCAAATCCAAAGCTCCTTCATACATGTTTATTTTTATGGCATAAGTGGAGTGCAAATTATTAAGGCATGAATCAAGATCATCAATGCATAATTCAAGATTTCATTTTTAAGCACATGAGGGAATCCATCATCCAAAATTCAAGATTCATGAATGGAGATAAAAATAATACTAAGAGGAATTTTGTGACATTACAATCATGTCATTTGTTACAAAAATTCCAACTCTAGATAATGTTTAGAAATTAATCTATTTCTAAATCTTCATTCAAGTCTTTAATCAAATCTATGATATGGTACTCTTCATACTACACCATTTTTTTCATGCGCTACATTATGCTCACAAACATCCAAGAAATATGCAAGAATTAAATCAACATTGGAATGTTTATGGGCCAAGATTATGCATGTTCAATCATAGGCAAAACAGTCCCATGCAAGAGTTGAAGAATTACTACATGTCACAAAATCAAGAGGACAACATGTACTATGTTACAAGATCATTTTTTATGTCACAAAGTCAAGGAAATAGCATGCAAATGATATATTTACTTGCTAAATATCAGTTTGCAAATGCTGTCAAAGAGTGGTAACAATTGGCTACATGGCAAGATACAAAGCAATACCATCCAAGAGACTAATGGGCAAAAAGAGGGATAGTAGTATAGTATGCTACAACAGAAAAATGCAACAAGTCATACTAGAAATAGAAGGGAAAAGTGGGGCTGCACAAAAGGAAGAAAAAGGCATTGCCAAGAATGGAAAGTTGGTGATGAAAAGGTGTGCAAAGTGTGTGGCTTTAGGACAGCAGAAAAAGTTGACAGAAAAGGTGGAAAATGGGCTGCAAGCAAGCATAGAAAATATAGTATTCCTTACTATCAAAACAAAACACAACACAAGAAGCAAGCAGAGTAGAGACTACACATAGAGAGCAAAGAGTAAGAGCAAAAAACCAGAAAATAGTTAGCAAGAAACCCTAAAAAAAACAGAAAAAAAGAGAGTGAGATAGAGACACAAGAGGATCATTGAGAAACCAAACCTTCACAACATAGAGTGAAGAGGGGATAGCACATCCAACAAAGGTCATTGGAGTACTTGCAAGAAGGATAGAAAGCTCTTGGTATCCATTTCTTCAAATCTTTCTCCTTTTATTCTTTGCTTTTATATTCATTTCATTCACTCTTTTATGTGTTGTTGAACTGTATATCATGTAAGATCCCCTAAGGGACTAAGAAGTCATCCTCAAGGAACCACAAAAACGAAACGAAAACATAAAAAAATGTGAGATTTCGACCTGGACCAGCAACACGGGCCGTGTCACACGACACGGCCGGCCGTGTCACGCTACTGTATGAAGTTTTTTCCCCAGGCCTTGCAACATGGGCCGTATCACACAACACGGCCGACCGTGTTGCATCACTGTTTCAACTTTTTTTTCACCCGTGTCACACCACTGTTTCCTCCATATTTTTTTACCGTTTTTACCTTAAAAAAACGGTGGCTTATGTTTTTTTTTTTTGTGTCTCGATTTTTTTGAGCCGTGTGGCTTATGTTTGTATGATGTTTGTATGTGAATATTGTTATGGCCCTTGTTGACCTTTGTTTCCAAAAACTATTTTTAAAAGTAAACTCTCGATTTTATCGAGCCATTTTTGACCATGTAAGTCGGATGCCTTGTGCACCGCCATCGACCTAAATCGCATCACTTCAAATATCTTTACAAGCAATAAATCTTGATCCAACGTCAAGTGTTTCTCTTTTCGCATAAAAATACAAAAAAAAAACACAATAAAATATATGATTGGAATTATGCACCATGAACTTTAAAGTGGTGGAGAAGGAATGAGAATGGAACTCTCCTACACTCATTCCGAATGTTTCGAATACAAGGCGCTCGACTTGGTTATTCGAGACATTCATCTCTATCCAAAGTCTTTTGTATAATCCTAGTCAAGAACACATTTTCTTCAAAAAAAACTAAAAACAACATCAACTCATCAAACTATTTTTGCCTTAGGGCGTCAATCCAAAAAACCCTTTTTCAAGGTATAAAATCAACCAACAAACAACAATTTCATAAAGCCTCTGAACTACGGAGCTCTGATTCTTCACTTCTTTTAAGTGAGGATACGTAGGCACAAGGGCCACAATCCTTGGCGAGCACTATAATAAAACAACCAACCCCTCCTTTCCTTAAGCAAACAAACTTTTAAGATAAAACACCCATTCACGCCAAATAACCTAGAAGGTTCCCATCGAGTACGATGAATGCGAGGGGTGCTAACACCTTCCCTTCGCATAACCGACTCCCGAACCCTAAGACTTGGTTGCGACGACCACACTCTTTTCCCTAAGGTTTTATCGCTATTTCCCTTTCCCTCCGTTGGGATAAATAAAATTCGGTGGCGACTCTGTGTCATTTTTCGCGTAGCGACAGTGACAGAGCCATCCAAGTGGGCATTATACCTATGTTAGTCTTATTTTCCATAGTTAATAGAAAACAATATTCATTAAATTCTATGTTGATGCAATCACCAATAATCAATAGTTTCATATATACCTGGCAATTAAAGCTGCAAGAAAATACCTGACGGTTAGAAGTCTCCTTTATCTTCAATCCTCATCAAAAGTATCATAAGAATTACCTCCGTTAGATTGGTTTTGCAAAAAATATTTTGAAAAATAAGGGAGAAGTCTTTAAAAAAATTATATGAAATAAATACCATTTTTAATCAAACTTTTCCAATTTATTATTAAATTTAATTTTACCTCGCTCAATCTTCTCAAGCTCTTCAATATCATCTTGTGTGGGCAATGGTGAAGGTGATCCGCCAAGCCAATCTTCTGTGCATATAAGTGCTTCCACAGATTTAGCAGTTAGGTGACTACGATATTCATTGAGCACCCTTCCTCCGGTACTGAAGGCGGACACCGTTGAGACGTGTATAGCTAATAACTCTCTCGCAATGTTAGATAGGATTGGAAGTCGACTTGAATACACCTTCCACCAATTTAAGATATCAAAATTAGGAATATCATCTTCTAATCCATCTTCTAGGTACTTTGTTAATTCAGATTTCACTCCACTTGGTTTGACACCACTTGATTGCAAAAATACCCCATAATAAAAGCCGGGATTTCCAATTCGTCCAACTAATACGGGTGGTTCTGCAGAGTCACTTTGAGATCCACCTGTCCCACCACCGTTATACTCCTCAAATATTGTTTTCAAATCTAATTATAATTTATCCTTCAAGAAATCAGCCTCTTTTTTGACAAAGTTTTTTTTCAATAAACCAACGAGCATACATCATTTTCTTCCTGGGATCTAACACAAAAGAAATTAACAAGAACATGTTCAATTTCTCAGGACTTCCCCAGTACTTATCATATTTCTCCTTCATCTTTAAAGCTATTTTTCTTGTATGAGCTAAAGATAGATCCTTAGACGAACACATGTCTTTTATAGCTAAACCAATTGAAAATACCTCTGCCAAGTACATATTACTTGTCACGTATGTTGAACCCGATATGCGCAAAGTGGAAGCCTTAAAAACTTCCAAAAATTGAGCGACCGCACATGCCTTCTCCCAATCTAAAGGAGTAGGAATGCTGCTCCCACTCTCAAGTTCTTGACAATATTTTGTATCAATAATACCAAGCTCAACAAATGCCATTTCAAGTTGTAGAGCAGCCTTCAACATGTCATATGTTGAATTCCATCGAGTCTCACAATCAAATTGAACACTATCTTTGTATTCAATCTGTCTACTTCTAACACATGCCAAAAACTTATGTTCTTGACCCGGAGAAGACTTAACATACTTAACAGCACCCCTGATTCTAGAAACAGAAATGTCAATTTCTTTTAGACCCTTTTTAACCACTAAATTCATGACATGTGCACAACATCTTGTATGAAAGTGATCTCCATTCAAAACCAAATCATTCCTTAACCTTAGCCTCTTTTTTAGATTTTCAATCCCACAATCATTTGACGTCGCATTATCAACAGTCACACTTAAAACATTATTCAACCCCTAATTGTCCAAGCATTTTGCAACTGTATTTGCTATTACTTCTCCTGAATGACTTAAGACCCTAACAAAACTCAAAATCTTTTTGTGTAATTTCCAGTTGTTGTCTATAAAATGTGCTGTTATGCACATGTAAGTCATGTTTTGACATGAAGTCCAACCATCTGTGGTCAAGCACACGCTTCGACAATGTTGGGAAAGAAAGGTCTTCAATTTTTCCCTTTCAAAATCCCATAAAGCTAAAACATCACGTGCTACTGTGCTTCGGGAGATTGGAATAAATCTTAGTTGCAATACACTCATACAACGACGAAAAGCTTTATGATCTGCATGCATATATGGAAGCTCTGTTTCCACAATCATATCAACCACTGCCTGCCTACATTTCTCTCGGTCAAATTTTCCTAACACAATTGCTGAAGGAGAAGTCACATTTGTTGTTGATGATGGGGTTGTTTTCAATCTCTTATTTACTTCACTATTTGGGTTACTCTTGCATATCTTTGAATGTTCGGCCATGGAAGTCATTCCATTATTGGACTTTAACTTAGAGTCACAGTAGTTGCATCTAGTTATTCCAATCAAATCTGGATCAGGAGTGAAGTGGTTCCAAACAAAAGATTTGTTTCTTCGATGGGGTGGTGCCCGAGTAAAAGTAGTTCCCGAGTTTTGTATTGTCTCATCTGTCGTAAGATTATTATGTTTGGGCATTTCCTGCTTTTGATAGAACAACCAAATGTTAAATTAATTCAAAGAAATAAGAAATTAATAAAAATTATGCAGAGATGTTAATAAAAATTACTAAAAGCATATTGATTTCAAAATTATTTATGGTTTATATGTTTAAACATAACAGTTAGTTATAGTGATAGGAAACTTGTATAACACCATAGAATAATAAAAGTAAAGTATCTTTCACAGTTGCTAATGCTTGGACAATTCCAAACACGGAGTAAAAGCAGTACAATTATTTAACTAATGTATATTTACATTTGGGGGTCAACCTAAAGCAACTAAAAGTTTGTAACTATAAGAAACATTTATTTGCTTTCTTCCCTATAGTTACGCTCAACAGCTTCATGGTTTAGTGCTTGTATCTGTATAATAATTTTTGGTACTGTTAACACAATTGGTTGCACCTGCGACCCACCAATCTTTTGACATGTTTGAAGAAGACATTGTCTACACTTAGGACATGATGAGTGTTCCTTTAGCCATTTGTCAATGCAACGAACATGAAAACCATAAATAATTTTGGAAGCTTGTCCAATTGAGTTTGTTTCATCTTCAGATATCGGTTTCTTAAAGAGTATCGTCGGGAAAATACCCAAGATGACTAAAGTCATATTTCAACTTTGTAACGCGATAGATGTCGAACCATCAACAAAACAACCATACGACGCTATAGTAAAGGATCTCTTGACAATCAAATCATTTGCAGCAGGCATCACGGTCCCAAAGGATTACATATGGCCTGTTAAACCAGACAAATATTTGGGACATCCCACAACATTAGTAGCTGCTGCACATAAATTAGGACTAGAAGTATATGCTTCTGGTTTTGCTAATGATTTGACTTTGAGTTACAGTTATAACTATGATCCAACTGCTGAGTACCTTCAATTTTTCGACAGTAAAGATTCTGTTGACGGTGCTATCACTGATTTCCCAGCTACAACATCAAATGCCATTAGTGAGATTACAAATCTGAAATCTCCAACTTCAAGTTCATGATTTATTTTCTTAAAAAGCAAAACCACCTTTCAAACCTTTTTCGCAATTTTGTTGTTTTACAGGGTGCTTCGCACAGAACAACACTGCGCATAAAAAAGGACCAACTTTAATCATAAGCAGCAACGGAGTGAGCGGTGTGTACCCAGGCAGCACTGATTTAGCCTATGAGCAAGCTATAACCGACGGCACTGACATCATTGTACTAGTTCAACAATAAACTTACAAGCTGTAACATGAATTCTACTACAACATAGTACAATTATGAAATCATTCACAAATAAACAAATCCACATCTAAGAAGGATGTTTTGCAATCTCTAATATGAAGGGAGGAAATAATCTAATGATATGTTAATCTAGGATCTCCCATGTCCAGACTAAGTCATTGTTAATAGGTGTTAGCGATAAAATAGTACTAAATAGTTAAAAAGAAAAAAGCAAAAATTGTTTACATTACATGGATGAACAACTGTTCCAGTTCCAGTTCCAATTCTAATGCCCAGATTATAATATAGTAGGTTCCATTGATAAATTAGTTGCTATTATCTAATATAAAACTATACACTAGATGAATAATTTTCATCAATTGTTAAACCAAAGTAGAAATAAGACACCTGATTAATAAAATGTCTGGGGTTTTTCTAAACGTTTGTTGAGGTGAAATTTCCAGAATAAACTTGCAATAAGTGTTGCACCCTAAAATTTGCTCAACCTTATTCACCTGGTTTATGTTTCAATTGCATTGGCATTTGCATATAGAGTCATGTACATAGTCTAACCATCTGCATAGCATAGCATAACAAATCATCCAACAAGGGACCAAGCACTATTCTCATCCCTATGAGCCTATCAAGAGGTTATTGTTCAAATTCAAGCATACTCAAGTCATCAGAAAGAATTTGAAAGCTGGGAAGTCAGTGGATCAAGCATTGAGTCTATCTCCTATCCTGAGGGTATCTGAGGATCATCAAAGAAGTTGTGAGTTGTAAATTGAGCATGGAGAGTATGTAGGCATCATGGAAGACTTAGAAAGTCATTTGGAGAAGGAGACAAGTCATTGATGTGATCACAAGAATTGCAGTTGAAGACAGTCAACTAGGGTTTCATCTGGGTCAACTCTAGGTTAACCCTAGGTCAATTGATTTATTGAAAGGCATTGAGGTCTATTGGAGAGATTTGGGGTTCATCATTTGACATTTAGAGAAGGATATGGTGATATGCCAAGAAGAATTCAAGAGAAATCAAGGAGAAGAGGAGTTTCTAAATTAGGGTTTATGTGTAAAATCCCCTAATTTAGGTCAAATTTCCAAGCAAGATAAGTCAAAATGCAAGCTTCAAATGGATCCTTGGTCAACATGAAACTTGTAGAGGATCTCAAGAACTTTAATTTGAGTGGTGGAAGACATCTAGGATATTTATAGAACTCAAGTTATGGTCCTTGCAAGTTACAGGTCATCTGAGGTATCTGAAATTTTGTCTGTAAAAGTGACTTGTCTTCCAAGCAATTTTTACCCCTCAAGGAGATTTAAAATGAATTTCTGGTAAACATAAGAGTTGTTCCTCATTGTCTTAGCTTTCTAGAATGGTATGGTATGCCTTCATATGATGTGTGGAACTCTACTTATGGTCTTGGCAAGCAAAGGGTATTTTGGTCATCTGAGAATTACAGGTCATTTCAAGCCTATGCCCAAAAATCATACAAGGAAGCTTCAAATGGAAACCTTCACAACATCAAACTTGCTCCAAATGACATTTTGAGTCTAGGAAAGTGACCATGAAAGATTGGAAAGACTCATAGCACAAGGTTTCAAAATTGGTGGATTTAATGAATAAAAAATGACCTAAATTTGAGATTTTTCATAGTTTGGCCAAATAAGGTGAAATTATAGGTCATTTTGATTGGAAAAAATGTTTTAAGAACATTGGCAAAAGTAGAATTTTGAGTTTGGTTCAAGATTTGAGAGATATGCATGGTTACTTACAATGAAAGTTACATAATCCAAATCCAAGGGAAAGTGTGCATGGGAAGCTTCTCCAAAGTTCTAGGAGGTTCTAATCTCATCTATATATTGATATGAAGAGCTTCATGCCATGTTTGGTGATTCATATTGATCAAAACACAAGTTTCACACAATTCTTCCAATTTGCAAAATCAATTCAAACTCTCTCAAATCTTTACCAATTTCCATTTTTCTTGATCTGGTCTTCATCACCATCATCCATAGATCACAATTCACACAAGAATTTGGCTGAATTGAGCAAGGATCGTGCCATACAAGTTCCATCATCCAAGGTGCAAGAAGTTGGAATCACAAGATCCAAGAAGTTTGAGTCAGAATCTTTGCATACAGAATCAAGGTTGGAGTGTGTGGATCAGTTTCAAATCACTGCAAGCATTGGATCAAGGAGTTCCATAGCTGTTTCTTCATTTTGAACCAGGTTGGTATCTCTACTCGAATTGCATGATTTAGCTAGCATGTTAGTGATTTGTTAGCATAGAATGGTTAAGTTAAGTTAGATGATGAATTCCACAAAGTTTGGAGAGTTTTCATGAAGGTTGTTAATGGAGTGCAAGAACTGTTAAGGCTTATAACTCTTAGATTAAAGCGTGATGATCTTAGGTTATTAGCTCATAATGATCAGTGTAAGATATGGATTAGTTTAGGGCAAGAATTAGAGAGAATTAGGAGGATTGATCACAAGTGAAAATGGTGGATCAGAATTGTTATGCCTATCGGGTTTGAAGTTCTAGGCTGTTATATTGAAAACTATTGATATAGTTGTGTTCTACGTGAGAAGTGGAGCAATTTTGGTGTTTATATCGTGGCCTTTCATGGAGAGACGAGGGAGATATGATGGCTGGAAGCTGGCTGAGTCGAGCTCGTGTGCAGGGTTTATTCTGCAAACCCTAGAGTTGATTGAGGAAGACGATCCCCTGGTCGTCCGATCATGCCAATTATTTGACATTTTCTGCCCATCCAATGGTCCATATTTGAAGGAAAATACGGAGGGAAAAAGCCAAGTGAAACGCACCGTATCACTTAAACATCAGCATGGGCCTTGGATCCAATTTCATATCCCCACCCCCCATTTTGAGAAGCCCAATAAATGAACTTGATTTCGTTGCTTTCTGCACCGCTTGCATTTTAATTTTTCTTTTATGTTTTCATTTCATTTTCTGATGCACGTTGGGCCTAATGCAAATGATATTCGCGCCCCCACTTCTCAAGCCCATCAAGATTTGAACTGGGCGAGCTTTCTGTTCAGACCCCCTCCCCATTTTATTTCTATTTTGTGTTTTTATTTTTTTAATATTTTTCTCATCTTTAAAAAATCATAAAAAAATGAAAATAGCTTAGTTTTAATTGGTTCTTTTTTCTCTGGGTCAATAATTCTGTCTAGAAAAATATGAAAAAATAAAAATGGCATTTTATTTTGTTTTAATAGTTTTTCATGCATTTTTCTTGTAAATAGCATTTTATCAAGTTTAGTTTGATACTTAAATTTGTTGATTTTTGTTCTAATAGTTCCCTTTAGCTTTTTAATCCATTCTTTTTAGGTTGATTAGAGTAGACATTTATCTTGTATATAAAATTTAGTTCATATTTTTAGGACTTAATTTTAGGAGATTTGTTTAGGTGTGAACAACATGACCAAAATTAGGGTTTAGGTGATAACATAGGAGAATTAGTTCATTTCCCTTAGGAGTTAGAGATTGAATTTTTGGGGTATGGGACTATAGGGATTATGGGTAGTTATTAGATCCCTTAGAAAATTTTAGGATTCCCCTAATGCTATTAGTACTGCCTGTATTTGCTTGACTGGTGTGGTGTGCCCTCTCTGGGGATTATGATTTGTCTGTGTGGGTATTGGGATTGCCTGGGGATCGGGAGAGCTGAAGACTTGTGATGATGAAGCCATTGGAGATCAAGAGCTTGAAGACCAACTTCCAGAGTTGATGAGGAGATTCTTGCTAGCAGCTGTTGGGGAGTATAGGGATAGGAGCTAGGCAGAGCTCTAGATTAGAAAGCTTGTTTCTCAAACATGGAATGCCTTGTCTGCATCCATCCTTTCTCTATGATTCAAAGTCTCTTTCAAATATCCACCTCCTTCCTTTGGAAGGATCAGTGAATGTATTTGAAAGATAGAACTTTTGAGAGAAAATTGTCAGTATAATGTTAACAGTTAATGAACCACCCTTGGTAGGTAACTGACTGGCTAACATTCATTCACTTCATCTGGTTGACTGATGTTCATCCTGGAGTTTGAGACTTGAAGAAAAGCCATTGCAGATGGAAGACTGATAATCAAAGCCCTTGCTTGAAGGCTGTGGAGATGGAGATTGATGCTTGCTGAAGCTTGTAGCTGTTTGGAGATGACTTGAAGTCAGATGTTGATGCAGAGCTGCTGTGGCTGTTTATTTTTAGCTGTTATTCATTTCTGATGTATTGATTGGTTTTCCCGGATTGTATTGTTTGCTGTTTACCATGTTGGGTTGAAAGTGAATCCTGTTCACTTTTGCCTATTGTTTTCTAGGTTCAAGGTTGAGTGGGACTCCCTTGCCTCGCTTGTATTGTTGCATCCATGCATTTTACTGCTTTACTGTATATATCTGATATTGTTTCTGTTTCCGTCTATTCCCTTAGGATCTCTGTTTCTCTCTGTGCAAGAGAGGAGCATGATAGACACTAGGTCTTAACCCATGCACGATAACATTAGGTTAGTTTGATTCCCTTCGCAACCATAGGTTAGAGTTCTGTCTCTTCATTCTCAAAACAAACAGAAAAACACAATAAGATTTCAAACACAATAAAAGACACTTCTTTCGTAAAAGAATGTGAACTCATCAAAACGTCATTTTTGTCCGCTTGGACCAGTAATCAGGAAAAACTTTTTTCAGAAGGAATAAAAACAATCAAGACAGACCTGTGTCGTACGTGGCCCGAACTACGTTTGCTCTGATCTTTCATGCTGTATGAAAGTATTTAGGCATAGGATGCGATATCCTAGCGAGCAACCTTCCCCTCCTTTCCCGTAGGTAGGCGAACTACGTTGACTCTGATTTCTCGTTTCAGTCGGGAATACGTAGGCATAAGGTGCGATGCTTTGCCGAGTCATTTTATTTTCTTTTCAGACCTCATCCTTTAGTTTAGATAGAAGTGAAATCCTTACAAACCAAGCAAGCGTGGATCCCGTCGAGTACGACGGACGTGAGGGGTGCTAATACCTTCCCCTTGCGTAACCGACTCCCGAATCCAGGATTTGGTTGCGATGACCATTCCTTTCCCCGTTTTGCGGTAGGTTTACCTCGAGCGTTTCCTTTCCCTCCGTTGGGATAAATAACGCACGGTGGCGACTCTTCTGTTCAGCCGGCGCCAATTTTCGCAGTAGCGACAGCTGGCGACTCTGCTGGGGACCTGCGATGGTTCCCTATTCGAGTCTTGCCTTAGGTTTTTCCTAGCTGTTTGGGGCGATCCCCAGCAGCTGGCGACTCTGCTGGGGATCCAACGTCCCCTGGCTGCTAAGGACTGCGATAGTTCTTATGCATTTGGGATCCAACGTCCCTTAAGAGAGTCAATCCTAACGCTTGTCTTCCCGTCGAGGATTTTGTATGGATTTATATGTCTGACCTTTATTTTCAGCATTATATATATTGATTATTATTGCTGTATTGGGGTGTGATGGGTGGTTCTATGATTGAGAGATAAGTCAGACCTGGGCTTGAGTGCACCTAGAATTAGAGTAGAAAGTAGTGGGCGCGTGCCGGCTTTGCTTGCATTAGTGTCTCATGAAATCTACACTCGGACGAGGTTCTTCTGGTTGGCTTCTTTTTCTACCCTTTGGGTCGAAGGGGTTGTTGGTCAGCTGAATTGTCGACTCCGGGGACCGATCATTTGGAAGTTGGCTAAGTGAGGCCTCTTCAGGATTTGATGATGCCACTCCTTCTGGGAATCGTATCATCAACCCTGAAAGTCTGTGACGCCGACGACCGCATAGGATGCCGTACCTTTGTCAGTTACTAGGACACCTACCTGTGAGAGGGTTTGGGGATATGCAGGTAACTAG
Source organism: Lathyrus sativus (assembly GCA_963859935.3). Taxonomy (NCBI): domain Eukaryota; kingdom Viridiplantae; phylum Streptophyta; class Magnoliopsida; order Fabales; family Fabaceae; genus Lathyrus; species Lathyrus sativus. Next base: position 551,086,991 of record OZ012741.1, read on the forward strand.
ACCTTCAGACTACCGGTTCGTTTCTTGATCTGAGATCCTGGATATTTATGGAGAGTTCTGAGGTCTGTCAGAGACCAGTTGGAGAGTTCTGAGGTCTGTCAGAGACCAGTTGGAGAGTTCTGAGGTCTGTCAGAGACCAGTTGGAGAGTTCTGTGGTCTGTCAGAGACCAGTCCGAGTTATGTTGAGGGTCTGTCAGAGACCAGTGTTGGAGCTTTGTTTTAGGTCTATCTGAGATCGGGGTTTGAGGACTTCTGGAGAGTCTATCTGAGACTTCTTGATATGATTCAGGCTTTTTCAGCCACGACATTTGGTCCCTGTTGCATGTTACTTGCATTGCATTGCTTGCATACTCATTATCATTGCATCCCATTAACGTGTGTCTGTGCTGCAGGTTCATTTGCATATTCCCTGGTTCTATTGTCCGACTTCTGCTTATTTGATCATGGCTAGTTTGAGGAAGACAGTTGCATATAAGCTACCCACACCTGATATTACTCCTTTGCTTGGTCTGATATCTCTTGCTGATGAGGAGGTTAGGAGAAGCTTCAGAATGAGTCATGGGAGATTACTGAGGTTAGTTTGCAAGCCCACTGCTGATGAGATGAATGGGCTATACACCTTGATGCAGTTCTATGACCCTGCATTGAGATGTTTCACGTTTGCTGATTTTATTCTGGGGCCTACCATTGAGGAGTATGTGGAGTTTACTGAGCTACCAGTGCAAAACAAGGTTCCCTTTATTCACTCTGCTGCTGAGCCCAAGTTGGAGGACTTAGCTAAAGCCTTGCACATGGACGCTGCAGAACTGTTAGTGACTTCTTGGCTTGGGGTTTCAGGCTTCTCCCTTGATTTCCTAGTTGGCAAAGCTCAAGAGTATGCCAAGAGCGGCTGTTGGGTGGTTTTCAATGCTATTTTGGCTCTATGCATTTATGGAATTGTGCTGTTTCCTAACTTGCCCAACTTCGTGGACTTGGACGCTTTCCATCTGTTTGCTGCCGGCAACCCAGTGCCCACGTTGATCGGAGACTTCTACCACTCATTGCACTACAAGAATGAAAACAGAAGGGGAAAGGTTGTTTACTGCTGTGCGCCTTTGTTGAGCATGTGGTTTAAGAGTCATCTTCCCAAGAAGGGACCATTTGTGGACAGTGCAACTACAGCTAGCTGGTCAGAGCGCCTGATGAGGCTATCTTCCGAAGACGTTGAGTGGTTTGATCGAGACTTGCTGGGGTCTGAGCTCATCTTCAGTTGTTCTGGGTACCCTAATGTTCCATTGATAGGAAGAAAAGGGTGTATCAATTACAACCCTTCTCTGTTCGTTCGCCAGTTCGGATATGCGTTGAAGGGCCCACCAAAGGAGGAAGAAGTACAGGAATCTTTGTACTTCACCGGTGATTTGAAGGGAGAGTTATTAGCCAAGCTGCAGCATGCCTGGACGCGTATTAACAGAAAAGGGAAGCCATTGTTAGGGAAGAACGATTGTCAGGCTTATACACCCTACAAAGTTTGGATTCAGGGGAGAGCAAGTCAGTTGCGGATGCCATTTCCAGATGCACCAGCCCTTGTTCCTATTCCGGTAGCAGAGCCAACTACTGTTTCTAGGGAGGCCTACGAGCAAGTTGTGAAAGAAAAAGAAGCCTTGATGAAGATCAATGAAGGGTTAGAGCAAGAGTTAGCTCAGATACGCAGCGAGAAAAACAAGGTCGTGCATGCTTTCCAACAGCAGATTGAGCTAGTAAACAGGCTAGGCGCTGAGTTGACTGAGGAGAAGAAGAAGCGCGAACGTCTGGGGCAAGAATTCAGGAGCTCCCATGACATGCTGGAATCTAAAAAGAAAGCACTCGATGCAGCACACCGAGAAATCTCTTCTTGCAATAAGACTTGGAACGCTACGCTCACCAACAATAAAAAGAGGGAAGATAAGTTGAAGCAGCAAATTTCCGACCTCGAAGAGCAGTTGAAGTCTAGCATCAAGAAGTATGAAGAAGAAGTAATGACCCGGTATAGTCTCCAGAATGCACTGAACAAGGCCATCGAAGGTAGAAACGAAGCTGTATCTCAGAAGCGGAAGCTAGAGGATCGCTTCGGAGAAGGGGCATGGGAGGAAACCACTGGTGGCGTGCGACGTGTTCTCAAGAGAAGAAACCAGCTTGTCGAGGGTCTGCTTACCCGACCAGGTCATCCAGAGACCAAGAAGTTAATAGAAGAATACCGGGCTTATGGGAATACTTGACCATTTCATGTATTAACTTGTATGCTTTATTTGCATAGCGCTGACCATCACCAGGATTGTTGGTTGAGGTCATGCCTTCTTATTATACTCAGTGATATTGTATTCTTGGCTTATTGGTTTTCTCTGCAATATATGAGGCTTTCTGTGATTCAACTCCGATCTTCGTATTGCTAGCACTGTCACTGCACTGGCACCTTCACACTAGAATCGGGGAATGCCATTCCCTAATGCACAGACACACACATTGCATTGCATTCATATTCATATTGCATTACAAGTGATTATTAAACTGTATCTCATCTCCTGTATCTTCCAGGTCCTCCAAGATTAGCGACCGAAGAATTCCCTGGCATTCAACCAGAAGTAGCAGTAAGGAAGTCATGAGTCAGGATCAGACTGAGATGCAAGAGGTGCACAACAACATAATGCGGCTCATACAGGTAATGGAAGCCATGGCCAAGAGTCAGGAACAGTTGCAGAATATGGTGCAGCCTCTGATTGCACGGGCTAATGATAGGGCTGCCGATTTTGCTCAGCAAGGGAATCAAGGTTTTCTCCCAGGCCTCAGACGCCAACTTGTGGGGATAGACATCAAGCAGGTTCAAGCAGAATTAATGGATGTTCTAGGCCAGCTGGGGCAGTTCACGAAAGATATGCAAGTGTTGCGCTCGAATCAAGAGATGCTAGAAGAAGAGAACTGCCGATTGAAGGCACAGGTAGGATTGATGGCTGAAATATTAAGGAACGTACTCAGGCGAGAAGGATGGCAAATGTCTGAAGACGCGGCTGGCTTATCTGCTCCTCAGGGGTCTGAAGAACCATTACCCACGCATGATAGGCTTAAGAGACCCTCTCCACGGTTCGAAGCTCAGGATTCTCCTCGTCAGCAGTCGCAATTGATTTTGCAGGATAACCCAAGGAGGTGTGGCAAGAGGAGGAGGTCTTCTAACAGAGTATTTGATGAGATCCCTGTGGATTATGATCAGCTGGTGCAACTCTTGTTCCAACTTCAACTGGTTGAGCCCCGCATTTTGGTTCCATTGACAAGGCAGCCGCCACCAGACTATGACTTGAACACCCATTTTGCCTTCCACTCCGGCGCACCGGGGCATATCATTGCAAACTGCAAAGCTTTTAAGCATAAGATTCAAGATTTGCTGGATGAGAAAACGATTGAGTTTGTACCGGGGGGCATAAAAGTTTCAGGGACTGATATTCCCATTTCTCTGTCAGAGGTTGCAGACGGATCGAGGTATATCCCAGAGCCACTAGAAGCTAAGTCCCCATGTCCACAACAGTTGCCGATGCCGGGGTTGAATTTAAGGATGATAACGCGTGAGCCTAAGGAATCGTCCGAGCAAAGCCAGCAGCATACAAGATGCCAGTATCCGGTTCAACAAAGAATTCGGGGAAAGAAATCAAGGAGGGTGTTTGAAAAGCCTCCTTCAACGTACGCAGATTTGTTACAGACGTTATTAGGTTTGAACTTGGTGGAGAAAAGAACTCTGGCGCCAATAATAGGCACTCCTCCGTATGGCTATGATGCAAGCAGGCACTGTGAATTCCACTCCGGGGCTCCCGGACATGATATTGAGGGTTGTCACGCATTCAAGCATAACGTCCAGGATTTAATCGACAGCAGGGTTATTAACTTCTCTGATAGGGTCCCCAAGGCGGTGCAAGGCCATAGACAAGCGAAAGCCGGGGTGATGAAAAAGTTTCCCAGGTTTGATCGGGCCGTTGAAAGAAGATCGAGACAGCAGTAGACTACCCCTGATAATAGTTTCTGAGGATGGGTGACTCGCCAATAAGACAAAGTGCAGAAAGTCCAGTTCTGAGACACCGACATTTCTTCATGTTATCTCGTTCATGTCTTCGCATTTGTAGTTGCTTTTCTGTGTAATTGCAAATTTCGCTCTTAAAACTTGTTGTTTTTTCAATTGATATTGATAAACGAAATGAATATGCATGTTTTGAATTAATCCAGTCGTGTTCACTCTTTGTGTTCTTTAATGCTTAATGCTTGTTTTAGCAGGAATCCGGGGAGGATGACGAAAACAGATGACGAATAATATTCTGATTGTATGCTTTTGGATAAAAAAACTTGTTGATGAAATACAGGCATTGTTTCAATCCATAAACACCAGAGATATAAGGAAGATAATCCCTTGATAACCCCTTTTGAGCCCAGTAGTAGGAGTTTCTTTTCGAAAATGAAAAAACCCTAAATCTTAACCCGGGGCAGGGTAGGTGTCAGTTAGTTTGACCAAGCGTTTGAATTACGAAAGGAGTGCCCGTTTGAGGATAAATCACACTCGTATAGGTCGTACCTAAAGAACCACAATGGTTAAACCTTGCCGACAAAGAGTGAAACAGTCACATTATTCCACAAAAAGACAGACAAACCAGTGTCACACGACTTGTTCAAAAAAAAAAAACGAAAAGCGAAAAGAATCAAAAAGCCCGCTAAGTCAAAACTTGAAAACAAATGACTTAGGCAAAAATAGGGGCATCCCGCTGGACTGAAAAATCAAAAGAATCTCAAAAGATACTCAGTCCAGGCAAAAGTTAAAAAAAAAAAAAAAAACAAAAGACGGAAAGGATTGTCAAAGAAAAGGAAAAATCCTCGAAAAGGACAAAGTCGTGTGACTCTGGGCACCCAAAGACGATAAGCGAATGACTGTCACTCTGAAAAGCATGTGTGGTATCCTGAACCATCACTCCTATCATTCCACCTCTAATAGGTGAACGCTGAGGTCAGATTAGCTGAACGTAGGATTGGAGAACATCATGGCGAAGGGGTGGGTTAAAATAAACCTTGAGCCTATGTCCTTCCTTGTTAACCGTGAACCTGACCACGTTACAACCCGAAAAAGTCCTAATTGAAACAGGTTTTGGTCAAGAGCATACGTCGGTAAAGATCGCATCGGAACTGACTCCTAAAAGGGTTCCTCTTACCAGCTTTCATATTGACATTTTGATAATTGATTCATTACATGTCGCAATTTTTTTTTTCAGTGAACAGACTTGGATTTTGAAACTGTCATATGCATTGCGTTTAATATATCTTTTATGCAGAACAACTTGTGTTACTTGCGAGTAAGCGCATGCCGACAGGAAAGATTCCTACAGTGGAAGGTCTGATCAAGATAAAATGCGGAATGCCCAAATGTTTCGTGAACTGGAGCAAGCTATACTGATTAATTCAGGTAGGGTCAGTCATCCTAGAATCAGTAAATCTGGGGCAGTCAGGTCAAGATTTGGCAAATCTCTCATAGCTATGGGCATTGCTCCACGAATCAGTCAATCAGGGGCAAAGGCATTACCAGACTAAGGTCACCCTAAGAGCACGAGAGCTACTGTTGACAGAGCACCTCTTCGAGGGTCGAAATTGTAGAAGCGGTCCATTCCAAAATTGTTGCAGATTCAGGGGAAAGCTATTTCAAGAAAGAGTCCTGACTAGGATTTCCCTTCGAGAAGAAGTGTTCAAGAATACAGACTGGGGCATGGCAGTATCCCCGAAGCGGAGTTCCGAGAAGGTGGGCTATCAAAAGATTGCAGTATGGACCAGGAGTTCGATCCCCACGCAGGTCGCGCTTCCGAGATAACAATGTTCCTCACTGAAGAATGATCGAATTTCCCAGCTAGTCGCAGCTTATCCAAAGGACATTCTCCAGCCAAGTCATTTATCCTCAGCAGAGTTGGCGGATTCCTTATCTCAAGCAGAGTGGTTCAGCCGCAGAAGATTAATATTTGTGAGCCGAATTCAGACAGTTCACCTTTCCCCGCAGGGTCATTTACTCTCCCCCAGCGGAGTCAGTTGATTGTCCCCAAGAGAATTAGTTCGTCCTCAGCGGAGCTCTATTTCCAGCAAGTGTTTTCCTTCCTCCCAGAGGAACTCGAAGATTAAAACTCTCCCCAGGCAGAGTTGGTTGTGTGTCCCGGCATTTATTTTGTCGGAATACCGTGGGATACCTGTTCACTCTCCAACAGAAATCCAATCATACTGTGCACATCTGCTATTCCCCAGCAGAGTTATATTCCCCAGCAGGGTGTTCCTTCAACGAGGTGTTTGGTTAAGTTCCCAATTTCCCAGCAAAGTTGGCTTCACTCTTCCAGCATTTATTTTGCTGGAATAATTCTGTAGCACCTGGCTATCCTCAGCAGGGTTGGCATTGTCTTCAGCATTTATTTTGCTGAAGCAGTTTCTGTATTCTAGCAGCAGGTGGAGAGAGCTCTTGCCCAAATGAACTACCAAACATTCAAGATCTCGGCATAAGACATTCAATGACAATGTCAGTTTTGGCAGTATTCCCCACAGAGTTATCAGGATAAGTTTCTCTTTGTTCCCAAGCAGAGTTATTCGTCATCAAAGGGTTCGTGGATCAGAATTTCAGAAGTTGCCTCCGGTTATCAGAACAGGCGTCCGGTAGTTTGGTTTCCAGATATCCCCAGTGGAGTCCGCCTCAAAGTCACTGTCACGTCAGTACTAAGAAGTTTGTGGGTGGGACCAATCGAGAAATGGGTCCTGACGTGGACAATTTATTCCTATGTGTCGCTACTGCGAAAATCGGCGCCGGCTGAACAGAAGAGTCGCCACCGTGCGTTATTTATCCCACGGGAGGGAAAGGAAACGCTCAGAGTAAATCTACCGCAAAGACGGGAAAGGTATGGTCGTCGCAACCAAAACCTGGATTCGGGAGTCGGTTACACAAGGGGAAGGTATTAGCACCCCTCACGTCCGTCGTACTCGACGGGATCCACGCTTGTTTTCGGGTATGGATTATTATTCTATCTCCTCTAAGGGTTAAGGGTTAAAATAAAATAAAATGAAAATAAAATGACTCGGCAAAGTATCGCACTTTATGCCTACGTATTCCCGCCTGAAACGAGAAATCAGAGTCAACGTAGTTCGCCTACCTACGGGAAAGGAGGGGAAGGTTGCTCGCTAGGATATCGCATCCTATGCTTACGTACTTTCATACAGCATGAAAGATCAGAGCAAACGTAGTTCGGGCCACGTACGACACCAGTCTGTCTTGATTGATTTTATTCCTTCTGAAAAAGGTTTTTCTGATTAGCAGTCCAAGCGGACAAAAATGACGTTTTGATGAGTTCACATTCTTTTACGGAAGAAGTGTCTTTTATTGTGTTTGAAAGATTTATCGTGTTTTTCTGTTTGTTTTGAGAAAGAAAGAGACAGAACTCTAACCTACGGTTGCGAAGGGAATCAAACTAACCTAGTGTCATCATGCATGGATTAAGACCTAGTGTCTATCATGCTCCTCTCTTGCGCAGAGAGAAACAGAGATCCTAAGGGAATAGACGGAAACAGAAACAATATCAGATATATACAGTAAAGCAATAAAATGCATGAATGCAGCAATACAAGCGAGGCAAGGGAGTCCCACTCAACCTCGAACCTAGAAAACAATAGGCAAAAGTGAACAGACTTCACTTTCAACCCAACAGGGAAACAGCAAACAATACAGTCCAGAAAACCAATCAATACATCAGAAATGAATAACAACTAAAATAAACAGCTACAGCAGCTCTGCAACAACATCTGTCTTCAAGCCTCAGCAAGCATCAATCTCCATCTCCACAGCCTTCAAGCAAGGTCTTTGTCATCAATCTTCAATCTACAATGGCTTTTCTTCAAGTCTCAAACCTCCAGGATGAGGGATCAATCACAAGAGTGAATTGGGTGTTAAGCAATTAGTTGACCACCAAGGGTGGCGAACAGACTGCTATCAACACATAAGATATTTTCTCTCAAGAGTTCTATCCCTTAGACAGTAGCACCAAGCCTTCCAAAGGAAGGGGGTGAGTGTCTTAGAGAGACTCTGCATCACAGAGAGGAATGGAGGAAGTCAAGGCCTTCCATGTTTGAGAATCAAGTTGACTACTCTAGGGTCCTGCCTAACTCCTAGATCCTATAACCTTCACAGCTGCCAGCACAGAATCTCCTCATCAACTTTGGAAGTTGGTCTTCAGTCTCTGATCTCCAATGGCTTCATCATCACAAGTCTTCAGCTCTCCCAATCCCCAAGCAATCCCAATACCCACACAAACAAGCAATAATCCCCAGAGAGGGCACACCACACCAGTCAAGCAAATACAATAGTATACTAGTAGCAGTAGGGGAATCCTAATAATTTCTAAGGGATCTAATAACTACCCATAGTCCCTATAGTCCCATATCCCAAACTTTCAGTCTCTAAATCCTAAGGGAAATGATTCAATTCTCCTAAGTCATCACTTAAACCCTAGTTTTGTTCATGTTATTCACACCTAAACTAAACACCTAAGATTAAGTCCTAAAAATGGGAACTAAATTTTATATACAAGCTAGCATTATCTACTAATCAACCTAAAAAGAATGGATTAAAAAAAATTGAAGCAACTAATCAAACTAAAATTAGCAAAATCATGTATCAAACAAAATAATATTTACACCTAATTAAAAGAAAAATATGCCAAAAATATAAAAATGAAATGAACTATTAATTTTTTTGTATGGCAATTTTCTTGACAAAATTATGAAAAGCATGCAAAAAGAACCAATGAAAAATAAGCATTTTATGATTTGTTATGATTTTTTTGAAGATTTAATGTTTTTAAAATAAAATAAAATGAATTAATACGAATGCAGGGTGCAGAAAGCAATGAAACTCAGTTAAAAAAAAGAAACGGGCCCAGACTGAGGGGTGCGCCTAGTAAGGCGCGTCTGGGCCCAATGCATCAGAAAACTTAACAAAAAATAAAAAAACGAAACACGGTGCGAATAGCGAATTCCCCAGTTCATTTTAGCTTTGGGCCTGGATTGAGGGGTACGAATAGCAAGCACTCACAAAGCCCATCAGATTGGGATTTAATGAAACGGTGCGTACAGGCATTTGAATCTCCCTCCGTTTTTCATTTAAACCACAACCACACAATCAGGATTTGAGTCATGGTCAACAGATGGATCTAACGGTTGTCCATCATCTTCAACCTCAAGAAACCCTAGAGTTCAGAAATGCTTCCTCCATGCAAGCACATTCCATCGTTCTGTTCTCTTTCAATTCTCCATGGATCCACACGATGTAAAGAGCAAAGTTGCTCTATCCTTTCCCCTCTACACAACCATGCCAACCATTCCCTCTAAAACTCAGCCAAACTCCAAACCCGATAAGCATAACAGTTAGGTTCCACCATTTTCAACTGATATCGACCTCTCCAATTCTCTCTAAGTCTTGCCCTAAATTAATCCATATCTTGCACTGATCACTATAAGCTACTCATTCAAGATTATCATGCAATATCCTAATAGTTACAAGCTTCAACAGTTCTTGCACTCCATTAACAACCTTCATGAAAACTCTCCAAACCTTGTGGAGTTCATCATCTAACCTAACTTAACCATTCTATGCTAACAAATCCCTAACATGCTAGCTAAACCATGCAATTCGAGCAGAAATACCAACCTGGTTCAAAATGGAGAAACAGCTATGGAACTCCTTGATCCAATGCTTGCAGTGACTTGAAACTGATCCACACACTCCAACTTTGATTCTGTATGCAAAGATCCTGACTCAACCTTCTTGTATCATGTGATTCCAACTTCTTGCACCTTGGATGATGGAACTTGTATGGCACGATCCTTGCTCAATTCAACCAAATTCTTGTGAGAATTGAAATCTATGAATGATGATGATGAAGATCAGATCAAGAATGGTGAAGATTGGTGAAGATTTGAGGTAGTTTGAGAAGCTTTTGCAAAAATGGAAGATTGGTATGAAACTTGGGTTTTGAACAATATGAATCACCAAACATGGCATGAACCTCCTCATATCAATATATAGGTGAGAATAGAACCTCCTAGAAACTTGGAGAAACTTCCCTTGCACTTTTTCCTTACATTTTGGATTATGTTTCTTCCTTTGTAAGCAACCTTGAATAACTCTCAAAATTTGAACTAACCTCAAAATTCCACTTTAGCCAATGTTCTCAAAATGATTTTTCCAATCAAAATGACCTATAATTTCACCTCATTTGGCCAAAATATGAAAAATCTCATTTTTAAGTCCTTTTTTATTCATTAAATCCACCAATTTTGAAACCTTGTGCTATGAACCTTTCCAATCTCTCATGGTCACCTTTCTAGACTCAAAATGCCATTTGGAACAAGTTTGATTTTGTAAAGTTTTCCATTTGAAGCTTCCTTGTAGGAGTTTTGGGCATAGGCTTGAAATGACCTGTAATTCTCAGATGACCAAAATACCCTTTGCTTGCCAAGACCATAAGTAGAGTTCCACAAATCATATGAAGGAATACTATAACATTCTAGAAATCTAAGACAATGAGGAACAACTCTTATGTTGACCATAAATTCATTTGAAATCTCCTTGAGGGGTAAACATTGCTTGGAAGTCAAGTCACTTTTACAGACAAAATTTCAGATACCTCAGATGACCTGTAACTTGCAAGGACCATAACTTGAGTTCTGTAAATCTCCTTGATGTCTTCCACCACTAAAATTAAAGGTCTTGATATCCTCTACAAGTTCCATGTTGGCCAAGGATCCATTTGAAGCTTGCATTTTGACTTATCTTGCTTGGAAATTTGACCTAAATTAGGGGATTTTACACAGAAACCCTAATTTAGAAACTCCTCTTCTCCTTGATTTCTCTTGATTTCTTCTTAGCATAACAACATATCCTCTTCTACATGTCAAATGATGAACCCCACATCTCTTCAATAGCCCTTAATGCCCTTCCATCAGTCAATTGACCTAGAGTTGACCTAGAGTTGACCCCAGATGAAACCCTAGTTGACTGTCTTCAACTGCAATTCTTGTGATCACACCAAGGACTTGCCTCCTTCTTCAAATGACTTTCTAAGTCTCCCATGATGCCCAGATACTATCCATGCTCAGCCCACAGCTCACAATTTCTTTGTTGATCCTCAGCTACCCTCAGATAGGAGATAGATGCACTTGCTTGATCCATTGACTTGATAGCTTTCAAATTCTTTCTGATGACTTGAATGGGATTGAATAACCTCTTGATAAGCTCATAGAGATGAGAATAATGATTGGTCCCCTGTTGGATGACTTGCTATGCTTATGCTATGCAGATGGTTAGGCTATGTACATGACTCTATATGCAAATGCTAATGATATTGAAACATAAACCAAGTGAATAAGGTTGAGCAAATTTTAGGGTGCAACACTATGCTGAAGGGATTTCTCCGTGCTAGAGAAATGGGTGTCCTAACGTGGACAGATTTATTTCCCCGCATTGACGGTATGTGCTAGTCCTAACGTGGGCAGATTCGATTTCTCGGTATTGGTGGAATGTGAAGTCATGACATTGACAAAATTGATTACTCTTTGTGTTGGTGTCCTGACGTGGACCATTTATTCTCAGCAGTTATAGTTCTTCGTGTTCTCAAGATCAGAGTCCTGACGTGGACAAATCAGACGAAGATGTGAGTCCTGACGTGGACAAAAGTTTTATTTTCTCAGCAGAGGAGATGGGAGTCCTTACGTGGACAAATCAAGACGAGATCAGAGTCCTGACGTGGACAAATCAGACGAAGATGTGAGTCCTGACGTGGACAAAAGTTTTATTTTCTCAGCAGAGGAGATGGGAGTCCTTACGTGGACAAATCAAGACAAGATCAGAGTCCCGACGTGGACAAATCAGACGAAGATATGAGTCCTGACGTGGACAAGTTTTATTTTCTCAGCAGAGGAGATGTGAGTCCTGACGTGGACAAGTTATTTCCCCAGCGGGTCGAAGGTGCATGAGTCCTGACGTGGACAAAGTTTATTTCCTCAGCAAGTCGACATGTGAGTCCTTACATGGACAAATCAAAAGAAGAATGATTCCTTACGTGGAAAGAGAGGCTTTAGTTCCTTACGTGGAAGAGCAAGTTTATTCCTTACGTGGAAAGATTGGAGTCCTTACGTGGACAAATCAAGAAGAGAGTTATTCCTAACGTGGAAAGGGAGGTCCTAACGTGGACGATGTAGTCCTAACGTGGACAAGTTATTCCTTACGTGGAAAAGTTATGATTCCTTACGTGGAAAGAAGTTGTATTCCTTATGTGGAAAAGTTATGATTCCTTACGTGGAAAGAGTTGGAGATTCCTTACGTGGAAAGATGGTGATTCCTTACGTGGAAAGATGGCGTTTCCTTACGTGGAAAGATGTATTCCTTACGTGGAAAGATGGTGTTTCCTTACGTGGAAAGATGTATTCCTTACGTGGAAAAAATGGTGATTCCTTACGTGGAAAGAGGTGATTCCTAACGTGGAAAGAAGTGATTCCTTACGTGGAAAAAAGATTGATTCCTTACGTGGAAAGATTGAGTCCTTACGTGGACATATCAAGTTGGATTCCTTACGTGGAAAGATTGAGTCCTTACGTGGACATATCAAGTCGGATTCCTTACGTGGAAAGATTGAGTCCTTACGTGGACATATCAAGTTGGATTCCTTACGTGGAAAGATTGAGTCCTTACGTGGACATATCAGGTTGGATTCCTTACGTGGAAAAAAGATTGATTCCTTACGTGGAAAGATAGAGGTGATTCCTTACGTGGAAAGATTGACATTCCTTACGTGGAAAGAGATGATTCCTTACGTGGAAAAAGATAGATTCCTTACGTGGAAAGTTTAGTCCTGACGTGGACGGATTCAGAAGAAATTTTATTCCTGACGTGGAAAGAAAGAGATTATTCCTGACGTGGAAGAGTTTAGTCCTGACGTGGACGGATTCAGAAGAAATTTTATTCCTAACGTGGAAAGAAGTTGATTCCTTACGTGGAAAGTTGTATTCCTAACGTGGAAAGAAGTTGATTCCTTACGTGGAAAAGAAGTTGATTTCTTACGTGGAAAAGAAAGTTTGATTCCTAACGTGGAAAGATTGTATTCCTTACATGGAAAGAGTGGAGTCCTTACGTGGACAGATCAAGTTGGTTTCCTAACGTGGAAAGAGATTGTATTCCTTACGTGGAAAGAGTGTAGTCTTTACGTGGACAGATCAAGAAAGATTTGATTCCTAACATGGAAGAGATGGTGATTCCTTACGTAGAAGAGATGTTGATTCCTAACGTGAAAAAAAAAATGATTCCTTACGTGGAAAAGCGAGGTATTCCTGACGTGGATGAAGCGATGCATTCCGTACGTGGAAAGGTGAGTCCTAACGTGGACGGTGTTATTCCTAACGTGGAACGGTTATTCCTTACGTGGAAAGGTGAGTCCTAACGTGGACGGTGTTATTCCTAACGTGGAACGGTTATTCCTTACGTGGAAAGGTGAGTCCTAACGTGGACGGTGTTATTCCTAACGTGGAACGGTTATTCCTTACGTGGAAAGGTGAGTCCTAACGTGGACGGTGTTATTCCTAACGTGGAACGGTTATTCCTTACGTGGAAAGGTGAGTCCTAACGTGGACGGTGTTATTCCTAACGTGGAACGGTTATTCCTAACGTGGAAAGGTTATTCCTAACGTGGAAAGGGTATTCCCAACGTGGAAGAGTTTATTCCTAACGTGGACGATTTATTCCGGATGAAGTGCAGACAAGTCATCCCCAGCGAAGTCGCCGAGATTTTTTCCGTGTTGACAACAGTTGGAGTCCTAACGTGGACAGGTGTAGTTGAGATTTCTTCGATGATAGAATCTTCTTCAGGTTGATGCAAATAATCCCCAGCACGGTCGCTAATGGATCGGTTGGTTGCCATAACAGTTAGATTCAGTTGATGAATGTCGTTCCCCAAGCAGTGGTGCAGTTTATTTCTGCGGTTGGCAAATTTCCGGGTTCTTAGTATTCAACCGTCTCGTACCACGAATGTTTGAAGGCCGTTCGCTCTTCACCCAATCGGGTCCAAGTCGCTTGAATAGGAGCAGCTGTTGCACCCTAAAATTTGCTCAACCTTATTCACCTGGTTTATGTTTCAATTGCATTGGCATTTGCATATAGAGTCATGTACATAGTCTAACCATCTGCATAGCATAGCATAGCAAATCATACAACAAGGGACCAAGCACTATTCTCATCCCTATGAGCCTATCAAGAGGTTATTGTTCAAATTCAAGCATACTCAAGTCATTAGAAAGAATTTGAAAGCTGAGAAGTCAGTGGATCAAGCATTGAGTCTATCTCCTATCCTGAGGGTATCTGAGGATCATCAAAGAAGTTGTGAGTTGTAAATTGAGCATGGAGAGTATGTAGGCATCATGGAAGACTTAGAAAGTCATTTGGAGAAGGAGACAAGTCATTGATGTGATCACAAGAATTGCAGTTGAAGACAGTCAACTAGGGTTTCATCTGGGTCAACTCTAGGTCAACCCTAGGTCAATTGATTGATTGAAAGGCATTGAGGTCTATTGGAGATATGTGGGGTTCATAATTTGACATGTAGAGAAGGATATGGTGATATTCCAAGAAGAATTCAAGAGAAATCAAGGAGAAGAGGAGTTTCTAAATTAGGGTTTCTGTGTAAAATCCCCTAATTTAGGTCAAATTTCCAAGCAAGATAAGTCAAAATTAAAGCTTCAAATGGATCCTTGGTCAACATGAAACTTGTAGAGGATCTCAAGACCTTTAATTTGAGTGGTGGAAGACATATAGGAGATTTATAGAACTCAAGTTATGGTCCTTGCAAGTTACAGGTCATCTGAGGTATCTGAAATTTTGTCTGTAAAAGTGACTTGTCTTCCAAGCAATTTTTACCCCTCAAGGAGATTTCAAATGAATTTATGGTCAACATAAGAGTTGTTCCTCATTGTCTTATCTTTCTAGAATGGTATGGTATGCATTCATATGATGTGTGTAACTCTACTTATGGTCTTGGCAAGAAAAGGGTATTTTGGTCATCTAAGAATTACAGGTCATTTCAAGCCTATGCCCAAAACTCATACAAGGAAGCTTCAAATGGAAAACTTCACAACATCAAACTTGCTCCAAATGACATTTTGAGTCTAGAAAAGTTACCATGAAAGATTGGAAAGACTCATAGCACAAGGTTTCAAAATTGGTGGATTTAATGAATAAAAAATGACCTAAATTTGAGATTTTTCATAGTTTGGCCAAATGAGGTGAAATTATAGGTCATTTTGATTGGAAAAAATGTTTTAAGAACATTGGCAAAAGTAGAATTTTGAGTTTGGTTCAAGATTTGAGAGATATGCATGGTTACTTACAATGAAAGTTACATAATCCAAATCCAAGGGAAAATGTGCATGGGAAGCTTCTCCAAAGTTCTAGGAGGTTCTAATCTCATCTATATATTGATATGAAGAGCTTCATGCCATGGTTGGTGATTCATATTGATCAAAACACAAGTTTCACATAATTCTTCCAATTTGCAAAATCAATTCAAACTCTCTCAAATCTTTACCAATTTCCATTTTTCTTGATCTGGTCTTCATCACCATCATCCATAGATCACAATTCACACAAGAATTTGGCTTAATTGAGCAAGGATCGTGCCATACAAGTTCCATCATCCAAGGTGCAAGAAGTTGGAATCACAAGATCCAAGAAGTTTGAGTCAGAATCTTTGCATACAGAATCAAGGTTGGAGTGTGTGGATCAGTTTCAAATCACTGCAAGCATTGGATCAAGGAGTTCCATAGCTGTTTCTTCATTTTGAACCAGGTTGGTATCTCTACTCGAATTGCATGATTTAGCTAGCATGTTAGTGATTTGTTAGCATAGAATGGTTAAGTTAAGTTAGATGATGAATTCCACAAAGTTTGGAGAGTTTTCATGAAGGTTGTTAATGGAGTGCAAGAACTGTTAAGGCTTATAACTCTTAGATTAAAGCGCGATGATCTTAGGTTATTAGCTCATAATGATCAGTGTAAGATATGGATTAGTTTAGGGCAAGAATTAGAGAGAATTGGGAGGATTGATCACAGGTGAAAATGGTGGATCAGAATTGTTATGCCTATCGAGTTTGAAGTTCTAGGCTGTTATATTGAAAACTATTGATACAGTTGTGTTCTACGTGAGAAGTGGAGCAACTTTGGTGTTTATATCGTGGCCTTTCATGGAGAGACGAGGGAGATATGATGGCTGGAAGCTGGCTGAGTCGAGCTCGTGTGCAGGGTTTATTCTGCAAACCCTAGAGTTGATTGAGGAAGACGATCCCCTGGCCGTCCGATCATGCCAATTATTTGACATTTTCTGCCCATCCAATGGTCCAGATTTGAAGGAAAATACGGAGGGAAAAGGCCAAGTGAAACGCACCGTATCACTTAAACATCAGCATGGGCCTTGGATCCAATTTCATATCCCCACCCCCATTTTGAGAAGCCCAATAAATGAACTTGATTTCGTTGCTTTCTGCACCGCTTGCATTTTAATTTTTCTTTTATGTTTTCATTTCATTTTCTGATGCGCGTTGGGCCTAATGCAAATGATATTCGCGCCCCCACTTCTCAAGCCCATCAAGATTTGAACTGGGCGAGCTTGCTGTTCAGACCCCCTCCCCATTTTATTTCTATTTTGTGTTTTTATTTTTTTAATATTTTTCTCATCTTTAAAAAATCATAAAAAAATGAAAATAGCTTAGTTTTAATTGGTTCTTTTTTCTCTGGGTCAATAATTCTGTCTAGAAAAATATGAAAAAATAAAAATGGCATTTTATTTTGTTTTAATAGTTTTTCATGCATTTTTCTTGTAAATAGCATTTTATCAAGTTTAGTTTGATACTTAAATTTGTTGATTTTTGTTCTAATAGTTCCCTTTAGCTTTTTAATCCATTCTTTTTAGGTTGATTAGAGTAGACATTTATCTTGTATATAAAATTTAGTTCATATTTTTAGGACTTAATTTTAGGAGATTTGTTTAGGTGTGAACAACATGACCAAAATTAGGGTTTAGGTGATAACATAGGAGAATTAGTTCATTTCCCTTAGGAGTTAGAGATTGAATTTTTGGGGTATGGGACTATAGGGATTATGGGTAGTTATTAGATCCCTTAGAAAATTGTAGGATTCCCCTAATGCTATTAGTACTGCCTGTATTTGCTTGACTGGTGTGGTGTGCCCTCTCTGGGGATTATGATTTGTCTGTGTGGGTATTTGGATTGCTTGGGGATCGGGAGAGTTGAAGACTTGTGATGATGAAGCCATTGGAGATCAAGAGCTTGAAGACCAACTTCCAGAGTTGATGAGGAGATTTTTGCTAGCAGTTGTTGAGGAGTATAGGGATAGGAGCTAGGCAGAGCTCTAGATTAGAAAGCTTGTTTCTCAAACATGGAATGCCTTGTCTGCATCCATCCTTTCTCTATGATTCAAAGTCTCTTTCAAATATCCACCTCCTTCCTTTGGAAGGATTAGTGAATGTATTTGAAAGATAGAACTTTTGAGAGAAAATTGTCAGTATAATGTTAACAGTTAATGAACCACCCTTGGTAGGTAACTGACTGGCTAACATTCATTCACTTCATCTGGTTGACTGATGTTCATCCTGGAGTTTGAGACTTGAAGAAAAGCCATTGCAGATGGAAGACTGATAATCAAAGACCTTGCTTGAAGGCTGTGGAGATGGAGATTGATGCTTGCTGAAGCTTGTAGCTGTTTGGAGATGACTTGAAGTCAGATGTTGATGCAGAGCTGCTGTGGCTGTTTATTTTTAGCTGTTATTCATTTCTGATGTATTGATTGGTTTTCCCGGATTGTATTGTTTGCTGTTTACCATGTTGGGTTGAAAGTGAATCCTGTTCACTTTTGCCTATTGTTTTCTAGGTTCGAGGTTGAGTGGGACTCCCTTGCCTCGCTTGTATTGTTGCATCCATGCATTTTACTGCTTTACTGTATATATCTGATATTGTTTCTGTTTCCGTCTATTCCCTTAGGATCTCTGTTTCTCTCTGTGCAAGAGAGGAGCATGATAGACACTAGGTCTTAACCCATGCACGATAACATTAGGTTAGTATGATTCCCTTTCGCAACCATAGGTTAGAGTTATGTCTCTTCTTTCTCAAAACAAACAGAAAAACACAATAAGATTTCAAACACAATAAAAGACACTTCTTTTGTAAAAGAATGTGAACTCATCAAAACGTCATTTTTGTCCGCTTGGACCAGTAATCAGGAAAAACCTTTTTCAGAAGGAATAAAAACAATCAAGACAGACATGTGTCGTACGTGGCCCGAACTACGTTTGCTCTGATCTTTCATGCTGTATGAAAGTACGTAGGCATAGGATGCGATATCCTAGCGAGCAACCTTCCCCTCCTTTCCCGTAGGTAGGCGAACTACGTTGACTCTGATTTCTCGTTTCAGACGGGAATACGTAGGCATAAGGTGCGATGCTTTGCCGAGTCATTTTATTTTCTTTTCAGAACTCATCCTTTAGTTTAGATAGAAGTGAAATCCGTACAAACCAAGCAAGCGTGGATCCCGTCGAGTACGACGGACGTGAGGGGTGCTAATACCTTCCCCTTGCGTAACCGACTCCCGAATCCAAGATTTGGTTGCGATGACCATTCCTTTCCCCGTTTTGCGGTAGGTTTACCTCGAGCGTTTCCTTTCCCTCCGTTGGGATAAATAACGCACGGTGGCGACTCTTCTGTTCAGCCGGCGCCGATTTTCGCAGTAGCGACAATAAGCACTAAAAGGCATCATAAAACTCAAGAATGCAATCGAATTTAAGTCATATATAAAACTGAATTGAAAATGGAACACCATCAAACATAAAATCAGAAAATGGAATGGTTGAAATATAAGTAACAAAATCGAAAATGGAACACATATCAAACATAAAATTCAAAAAATGGAACAATTGAAATACAAGGAACGTAAATGCATTTACCTGAATTGAAAAGGAGGATGATCGTTTACGTTAGGGTTTTCCAATGAGATTGAAAAAAGAAGAAAGAATACATCAATCGAGATTGAGAGAGAGGAACAAGGAATACATCGATTGAGAGAGAAGAACTGAGACTCATTTATGTTAAAATTAGGGTTTTACAAGGAATGAGATTGAGAGAGAAGCACATTATCTTCGATCATAGAGGAGAAGAGAAAATTGCAATTAGGCTTCTTCTGGATTTTTATTTGGTTGTGGTTATCCATTCAATTGGATATGGATGTCCAACTAATTTTAAAAATGGATTGGTTAAAAAACCAAAATAAAATTAACCGATTTTTAAAAATCAAATTCAGTTATAATTATAGATAAACCATCAAACCGGTTAATTTGAACATCCCTACCCACAATATCTCTCTTTTTCTTTGGCTTCTCTTAACTTGTTTTAGTAAGGAGTTGATCGAAACTTGATTTGCTGCAAACACCATTTCCATGCAATTACGCAGTTAAGATATTATTAGCTCTCCGAATTTGATTAGATAGATAAGAAAAAATAAATTTAATTTTAATCTAACAGTTACATACGCGTGATTGCTAGATTTGTTGACTAGTACAAATGAGCATCCAGAATAATGGAAGAAGAGAATACAAGTCCTTGGATAACTTGGCCTGCAAGACTTGTCATCATATTTATGTCCATATGAATATAAGTAGATATATAAGACGATGAAAAAGTCTACAAAAGTCATTATATATAGATCCACATTTCACATATCAATTCCACTTCATCTGCATTAATAATCTCTTCTTCACCTAGCTTTTACTACCACGACCATGGCTCCAAAAATATGGGATATTCTATGTGAATCCAAACGCATAATATATACTCAACCTCGTCACTACCTCACTCTCTCCCTCATCTTCCTCTTACCTCTCTATTTCCTCTCCCTCGTCTCCCAACTCATTCTCAAACACCTGCAACAGCAACAACCCCCAACAAGCCCTACCGCCATCATCTCCTTCTCTATCCTCTCCTTCCTTATCTCTTCCATCTTCACATCTTGTGCCTTTATCTCCCTCACTGACAGCGTCTACCGCTCCTTTTTCAATGAACCCATCAAACTCAAAGAAGCCTTCAAATCCATCTCCACTTCCTTCTTCCCCTTACTCGCCACAGACATCATCTTCTTCACCATCTTCTTCCTCGGCACTTTTCTATTTGGATTTCTCATTGCAGTTGTATCGTTTCTTATCACTTATCTAGGCGGTGTTGACCTCCAAGCTCACTCTTACTTGGTTGTGGTTTCATTGATGCTTGTTTTACTCCCTCTTGCGATATATTTGGCAATTAACTTGAGCTTGGTGAAAGCTATTGTGGTGGTGGAATCAGTTTGGGGGTTTGAACCATTGAGAAGAAGTTGGAAATTGGTGAAAGGAATGAAGTGGTTGATCTTTTCAATCTTTTTCCTGTTTGCGTCCTTGCAATGGATATTGGTGTGGATAACTGGTTTTAGCTGGGTACTGAAATTAGTGATTTCTCCAATACTTATTATGCTCTCGCTTTACAATATTACGGTTCTTACGGTGTTGTATATATACTGCAAAGAGAAACATGGAGAGCTTGGAGATGGAGAATTTGGAAAGGAAAAGGACGAAGCTAGCTTGTCCCTAATCCCATGATAGAAATGGTTGATTAATTCCAAGTCTGAACTTGTCTATTTTTTATTATCAATAAATGATTGCAATTATTTATCTTATTTAATATGCAAAATGATTGTACACCAGCTTTATATTTGTTTTAGGGTTGCTATTCCTAGACTCCATTTGTACACCAATACATACATCAGTATATTTTTTTAAATAAAAAAATATTTTCATAAACAGTAAATGAGCAGTGCATAAACAATACTCATAAACCGTGCGTGAGCAGTGTACATGAACAGATAAGTATATACTTATGTGAACCGTAGTTTAAAATAATGAATAAATTTGGTTAATAAAATGTAAAAAATTGGTTAATGAAGTGATGAAGTTGGTTAATAGAAACTCAGAGTTAAAAATATTCTTAATAGTAAATTAAAGTTGATTAATAAAAAGTAAAAATTTGGTTAACGAAGATATGAAGTTGGTTAATCGTGTAATTTTATATCAATATTATTTAATTTAAAAATTAAAAAATTAAAAAAAAATTAATATTTTTATATATTTCACTGTTCATCAGATTGATAAAGAGTGAAATACGGTATAAGTGTAGGATTTGGTGTAAGAATAACATTTTTTTTATTTGTTTAATCTATTCCTCCTCGTTTTGTACACAAGCTTTATATTTGTTCAATCTATTCCTCCTTGTTTTGTGCTTAGTCTAATTTTTAATGAAAAATTATTGAAAATTTGAGAGGTGTTTTACTATTTGTCATAGAGAACTAAATGTGACACTACACTGTATATTTTTGTTCTTAAATACTAATGATTTTGTAATTTCACTTTATACTAAGGGTATTTGAGTCATTTTGACTTGAATCTTATGACAATTCTCTTTCTCTTCTTGTCAGAACCACACACTTTCTCTCTCATTCATTAAAATTGTTTTCTTTCTCTTCTCTTCTATCATTCTCTTTGTTCTTTTTCTCATAAAATTAAAATCATCCTCTCATTTCTCCTCATCAAACAAAGCTCGACCGTCTCAATCTCTATCACTTGATATCAATATGTATCGTTTACATTTATACATAAATCAACTATCAACTTGCATTGCTTGATTTTAATTATATTTATGGTGTTAAGATGAAATTTGTTGAAATTTGATAGCTTAAAAGATACATTTGTTATTTGTGAACTTCAATGTATTTTTATGTTTGAGGATTTATTAACTAACTTTCTGTATTACCCAATTATTTATACACAATTAATCAACTTTATTTTACTTGTAATCTGGAAACTCATTAACCAACATATAAATTGTATATACCTATTTTTCACACACAATTAACCAACTTTAATATGTTTGATATGTATGAAAACTCATTAACCAACATTTGAGCAATATTAGCTAATTGTATACACACAATTAACCTACTGTGTATTACTTGTAATTTATTTTAATTTTCTTTTGCATATTCATTAACCTATTTGAGAAATTTAGAGTGGGAAAAATATAAAGCATCTTGTGTGAGAAAAAAACGATAGCATAGAGGAGAGAAAAGGAGAAAAAAGAAGGTGGAAGATGAAAAGAGAGGAGAGAGAAAGTTTAATTGTAATGTCACTTATTGCCTTTTATAATATAAAGTCAAATAATAATTAAAAAAGAAAATTGTTATTTCTACACTAAAACATACGATTATTTTACTAAAATGCCACCTTCTGAAATAGAAAGTATGAGACTGCCACACATGCAGTAGGAGTTCGTCTAATGGAAGGACGAACCTGTAAAAAACTTTTTTCTGATGTTAGGGTTCGGCCAACCAAAGGATGACTCCATGAAGGGTTTTTTTTTATTTAAATATAAAATTCATTTTAAAATATATATTTAATTGTTTTATAAATATTAAATACTATTTTAATGATTTAAAACATTAAAAAATATATAACTTAATTAATTTTATAATCTTATTAAATATGTTTCGTATTATTTAATTAATTAAAATAATTTGTCTATTAAATAAAGTTATAGATAAAAACAATTTTATTAATACGAATGAGTAAAAAAGATACATCATTTTTGTCTACGTAAACGACCCCCAGTTCCACACGTTTTACTCTTTTCACGCGTTTTCTCCTGTCTAACTCTTTTGGTTGCTGTCTTGGTGGTGATGGAGTAGAGTCGGAAGATAACTCTTCATCTTCACATTCATTTTTAGGTTGATGTGATGTATCGACCATGTCCACATCAGTAACAGAAAAACCTGGCCATTCCATAAGTTGATCATTAGTTAGAAGATAGTTGGGGACTGTCTGGGATGGTTGGTTGAAGGTGTTTGGAGGGTTTTGTTGGATGGGAGGGTAATAAACATCGTCAGTGCGACCGATAGAAGTCGGTTGAGACAGTGAAGGGTTAAATGTTTGGTGTTGTGATTGGGGGTAAGAGAAATCAAAATTAGGTTGAGGAATTGGAGTGAACTGAAAGAATGGTCGAAATGCGGTTTGTTCTTGGTATTCTTGGTGGTAGTAGAAGTTAGGTTGCAGGATTGGGGTGTACGGTGTTGGTTGTTGAGAGGAGGTGGCAAAGAATGTGGTATGAGTGCGTTGATAAGTTGGTTGGGGTTGTATGGGTTGGGTGTGTTAGGGGAATGAAGATGTCTGGGACTGAAATTGTGAAGGGTTCATCTGAGGGATTTCTTGAGGCATGGACGACGAAGATCTTTGTTGTGATGAAGACGATGCATGTTGACGGGGGTCTTCTAGGATTTGTCCTTGAGAAGCATGCATAAATGGAATGGATAAAAACCATTGCATATATGCAGTACTATGAACATAGTTACTATTAACCATGTTACCTTTCAAGGTCAATTTTTTTTCCTGTTTTTCCACTCGTTGTTCTCTTCTCTATTTATATTGCGCTAATGATCTCCCCATGTATTGGGTATATCAGTTTCATGTTGTTCGCGTAGATATCTAGGCTGAGAAGGGATATCTTGTTGAAATCCAAACTGCAATTTTACCCTATCAGCTTGATGCATTTCAACAATATGAAAACTGATAATTGATGTGGTTGCGCTCCAAATCTAGCTATCTGCAAGGACGCATTCTGGGTAGTTCGAGTAGGGCCTCCAAATAAACTGTTACAGCAAATACAATAGTTAGAGTTTAAATACAGATGTTAGCATATAGTTAAATAATGTAGCGGTAACAAACTTACATCGTTAGCCCTCAATCTATCTAGTGCAAATCTAAATCCTCGGATGTAGTGCCGAGGATTATTTTGGTAAGCCATGCCTCTTCGAACAAATATTGTAATTTTAAAAGAAAGAAATGTAATAAAGGGATGTAAATAAAAGAAAAGAAAATACAATGTAATTAATTGTTACCTTGTTGCATAAGGATGGTATGACTCGATGGAACTCTCTGGAACAATTAGTGGTATATGCAAATATGTCCAAACACTTAGTAGAAGAACGCCTCCTCCAATACTTTTTACCCCTACTCTACATGCTTTACAGATATGCCTATATAATGTAGCTAAACAAGCAGAACCCCAACTATATCTATTGCATTTATCTAAATCTCCGATTAGGGGTATCCAAGAAGAATGTAAATAGTTATGGCTCTTGTCTGACATCAATACTTTATCTATGAGTAGTAGTATATAAATGTTTGCATGGAGAAGATTCTCCTCATCGGATGGCGATGTGTTTTGTTGTAGTTGTGATAACATAGTTTGTAGCAAAACAATTTTAACACAAGCTTTATGTTTATCAGATGTCGATGGTTTGATACCTAAATTTTCCATATATACATCACTGCCTACCTGAGTAGGACCATTCACAAACTTACCATTTACACAGAGACCTAATAACATACTTACATCCTCCAACATGATGGTACATTCACCTGTTGGAAGATGGAAAGTATGTGTTTCTGGTCTCCACCTCTCAACCATAGCAAGTACGAGCTTTAAATTAACATTGATAGTGGTTATTTCTGCAACTTTTGCAAAACCTGCTCGTCCCAAATACGGTTTGATTGTGTCACTTGGTGGATCGATAGCATGAGAATAAAGTCTAAATTTTTCGCTGTCGGACTGTTTCAAATATTGAAAAATAAAAACAACTTAAAGGTGTAATATTGAAAATAAGAAAAATAACAAAATATAACAAAATTTAATGATATAATGGTGTAATATTAAAAAACTTACGTAGGCGGCAATATTGGTCGGTGTTCCCCGATGGTTTTCTCTCATCCACAACATTGTCATTTTTAAGAAAAAGCGATGAGTAAAATAATGAAGGTGTTGAATTAGTTTGTTGATTTTGCAATGCATATGAATAAAATGTGTGTCTATTTATAACAACAAAATGTGATTCTAAATGATTGATGAACCATTGCATGCAATTATACGTTGGAAATATGAGTTAAAAATATGAAGTAAACCATTGCATGCAAGAACTCTGCATCCTTATACATGATTCCCTTTGCACCCTATACATTGCATGCAAGAATTCTGGCTAGATAAGACTACACACTGCACCTATGTGAGTTCGGCCAATGGAATGCAATGCAGCCTCACGGTCTTCAATGGATTGCCTTTGGTTGGAGAACGTACATGAGCATGGGAATGGGTCGTCCATTGGTTGGACGAACTCACACGTGATTGGCAATGGGTCGTCCTTCCATTGGACGAACTCACACGTGATTTTCAATGGTTCGTCCTTTGGTTGGAAGAACTCACACATGATTTACAATGGGTCGTCCTTTGGTTGGACGAATCAATACTCTTCCGTTTCACTATATATTTTGCATGCATTACTTGGAGTTAGACCATCTAATTTACACACAGTGTCAAAATAGAAACACAATGGCAGATAGAAACACAATGGTCACCCTGTAACATTGGTATATAAGTAACCATCTTGACTATGCAGTATATAAATCTGATTCAGTAAGGTATATAGTAAAATGTAAGAATCCACAATGCATGTTCACATGTAGAGCTGTATTGCGTAAAAAGAGCACATTATGGGAGATCGCTACTATAAGCGGATCCCGCACTTGCATAACAACTTCTATGTCGCAGGATCATATAAAATTAGATTCTAAATTTATTAGCCACAACATCAGGGAACTTGTTAACAGTGACGCTTCACTAAAAGTCAAAGTGATACAAGCCCATATTGCTGAAATATATGGTTATAGAATCTCATATCGGAAGGCTTGGATTTCAAAGATTAAAGCCATAGAATCACTTTATGGGAATTGGGAGACGTCTTACAATGAATTACCACAATGGTTGTTAGTGATGAAGACATATCTTCCTGGAACTGTTATACAATTGGAAACATTGCTAGTTATTACAGACGAAGGATCCCAATTGGGCGACAAACAGAAATTTTATCGACTTTTTTGGGCATTTGAACCGTGTATCCGTGGTTTTACTTACTGTAAACCTATTGTACAAATCTACGGAACCTGGTTGTACGGAAAGTACAAAGGGACTTTGTTGATGGTTGTGGCACAAGATGGAAATGGTAACATTTTTCCAATAGCATTAGTATTGGTTGAAGGTGAGACAAAGGATGGTTGGAGTTTCTTTCTCAGGAATTTGAGAATGAATGTGACCCTTCAGGCTAATATTTGTCTAATATTCGACCGACATCCATCAATCAAGAGTGCTTACGATGATCCTGAAAATGGGTGGCAGTATCCTCCATCTTCGCATGTTTACTGTATCAGACACATTATGCAAAACTTCATGCATGAGTTTAGAGACAAAGAACTACGAAAAACAGTTGTCAACATGGGTATGCCTACATCTTCACGAGTTGATGGTTCAATAAATATTTATTGACTAATTGATTTTCATATTTTTTCCATGAACATTTTTTTAAAACATTTTTTCCTCTCAGGATATGCACTAACGGAGGCAACATTTAACTACTACCGGGGCGGAATACGAAGAACAAATATAGCAGCTTTGGAGTGGATAGACGGTATTCCTAGAGAGAAGTGGTCGAGGGCGTTCGACGGAGGACACCGATGGGGACATATGACAACAAATTTGGCTGAGGCTATGAACTCAGTACTTAAGGCTACCCGAAACCTTCCTATTACTGCATTGGTTAAGTCAATGTTCTATCTTCTGGGTTCGCTGTTTGGAAAATGAGAATACGATTGGACAAAAATGTTGGCATCCGGCCAAAATTTCACCGAAAACTATAATAAGGGAATGCCAACGAAGCGAGTAAATCTAGCAGCCATAATGTAATCCAATTTGATTGCGAGAGATTCTGTTTTATGGTGGCCGAAAGGATTAATCAACATGACGACCGGCCATTAAGTACTTTTAGCATTGATATCAGGAAGGGGTGGTGTGATTGTAGGAGATTTTAAGCATTTCATTTACCTTGCTCTCACGTAATCGTAACATGTGCTAGTATACGCCAGGACCACAACATGCACATACCAAATGTTTTCAAGGTTCTGAGTGTATTCAAAGTCTACAGCGAAAGCTTCCTTGGACTTCCACACCACGAAAATTGGCCAACATATGAAGGATTTACTCTTTGCCATGACGAGACAATGCGAAGGAATAAGAAAGGACGTCCAAATAGTACAAGAATTAGAACCGAAACGGATGATCCTGAGAAAGAAAAGAGAAGATGCGGAATATGTCGAGAAATTGGTCATATGCATAGAAAATGCCCGAATGTAGCAGGCCCGTCAAATTGGCCCGTCTAAATTAATTTGTTTGTTTTTTATATTATTTTAAAAAATATTTCTTAATTTTTAATGTAAATTATATATTTTTTAATGTTTTAAATCATTAAAATAGTATTTAATATTTATAAAACAATTAAATATATATTTTAAAATAAATTTTATATTTAAATAAAATAAAATAAAAATAAAAAAAGACCTTTCATGGGGTCGTCCTTTGGTTGGCCGAACCCTAACATCAAAAAAAAAATTTCACAAGTTCGTCCTTCCATTGGACGAACCCCTACTGCATGTGTGACAGTTTGATATTTTTTTTCTAGAAGGTGGCAGTTTGGTACTTTCTATTTCAGAAGGTGGAATTTTGGTAAAAAAAAATCAAAACATACACTACACCGTATTTTACTGTTCACCAATGCGGTGAACAGTGAAATATTATAATAATAAAATAATTTTTAAAATATATATATATATATATATATATATATATATATATATATATATATATATATTTTAATTTTGGATTAAAGAGCATTGTATGATTAACCAACTTCATAACTTTATTAACCAATATTTTACATTTCATTAACCAACTTTATTTTACTACTAAAAATTATGTTTATATCTGAGCGTTTATTAACCAAGTTTATACCTTTATTAACCAACTTTTTACATTTCATTAACCAATTTTATTTTACTATTAAAAATTATTTTTAATATCTGTACGTTTATTAACCAAGTTTATTACTTCATTAACCAACTTTTTACATTTCATTAACCAATTTTATTTTACTATAAAAGATTACTATTCACGCACTGTGCACGTACACTGTTCATATGACACTATTCATGCACTATTCACGTTACTGTTTATGTACGGTTTAACTGTTCACCGTATTTGTGAACAATATATACGGTGTAGGTGTAAGTGTGAGTGTAGAAATAACAATGCTGATTAAAAAATCATACATTTGAAATAGGAATATACGGTGTAGTGTGAAACTAATTGTAAATATAGCATTCATGTTTTTCATATTGACATATAAAAATTTCTATTACATCGAAGAATCAAGACAACACTTAACACAATTAAATATGGATATTTCTTATGTTATAATAAAACACTCAAAATTAGAAAATTCAAAGGATTTTAAGTTGATCATGACCCAATTTTCTTGTTAAATCCAAAGTTCACTTTCAATTTTTCGTTCTACAACAATCTTTACTCAATTCTACTGGTATGTTTGTCGCAGCAGGAAAAATTGAGATTAAGTTATTGACTAACTTAAATCGAAAAATAAGAGTCGCCATCAAACTTTATTGTTTTCAAAGGGAAAAGGAAAAATGTCGAACAAAACCCACAAAAAGCAAAACGCTAAAAAAGAGAGATTTGGATACGGGGGTTGATTATGCAAGGGGAATGCATTAGCACCCCTCACATCTGTTGCACTAAATGGAAACCGCTTGCAAACCCGTGTTTATATAAAGTGGGTTGTTTGTTGATTGATTTTAAATAAAAAAACATTTTGTCGTATTCGAGTGGAGAACTTTTACTTGGACTTTCTCACAAGCACATCTCAACATTCAAGTGGAAAATGTCAGTCATTTCTCAGCATCTTGTAGAAGTATAGTGGTTTGCATCACTACAAGAATAGACTAATATCTGATTTTTTTTTAAAAAGAGCTCTTAAAGAAAAGTGCATAAAGGCACAAAAAGAAAATTTATGAGGTTTGTCTTTTTTAGAATTTTGAAAAGAGTTTGAATATGTTTAAGTGTTTTAGCATTGATTGAGAAAAGATTTTTTGGACCACTTGACAAAGTCAAGGTTTATTAAGAAAGATGTGTGAAGTTTGAAAACAAGAAGTTTTTTGAAATAGGGAAAAGTTCTGAAAATTTAAGAAATAGGAAGGAGAAGAAGAGATTATCCTAAAGCAAAAAGTAAATGGTCTCATTGTAAGATAGTCCAAGAGAAAGCATTTGTGTGTGCAAATGTACTAACCACAAGAAGTGGCAAGCATTTGACATAGGTCAAAACCAACATTCCTTTTCCTTTGGATTTGAGCCACAAGATAAACAAGCACAAACACAGATGAATATCAAAGAAGAAACATATGAATAATGAGGTCACAAAGCCATAAAGAACATTCAAGTCTTGAATTGAGAATCATAATGTATCAGGTGTAGCAATATATCTTAGATGAACTCCAAAGTCTCACTCCAAGTAAAGGGAAAGCACAAGGTCCTAAATCCATAGTCCAAAATACTCTTCAAGTAAGGGATAGTAACACAAAGTCTAAGAGATTAAGTTTTTTTTAGGGTTTTATCCATTTTACTGTGTTTCTTGTTCTTTTTTAAATAAGAAAGCAAAAAATAAAAGACAAAGATAAAAGGAAAAAGTAAAAGTAAAAAAATGTAAATGACATAAAAGTAAATGACATAAAAGTAAACGACATAAATGTAAAGAGCATGAAGTAAATGTTAGATGTTAGCATAATTAATATGTCAATTTTAGTATTAATGAGGATTTAATCGAGGCGGGACAATTTAGCGCTATGTTAAGCAATCGTAAGTGGACTTATGTAGAAGTCACACCTATATGAGGCCGGTCATTAACAATTTACGTGTTCAAATATGCTAGAGAAATGATACAAATTCATCCTCCTAAAGCAATGTAACACAAACAAGTTAAAACAAAGAAGAAAGGAGAAGGAGAGAAGAAGATAGATTTGGAATTAAAATGAAAACCCAAGTAATCACTATGGATCATCTATCAACAAGTCAAAGGTCTTAAAACAATAATCATCAAGGGATAACCTATCTCTGTTGTAAAGTGTCACAAATGATCCAAATGATCATCTATTAACATGTTTGGACCAAAGAAGGTTCAATCAATCAAGGCATCATCAACCAAACACTTAAAGTGTTGGAAATATGTTCAACTAAGCAATCATCAAGAGACAAGTTCAAAAAGCTTCCCAAAATTGAAGAAAATCAAAATAAAAGGATTTAAAAATGATTTTAAATGGAAAATAAAATAAAAATGCCAAAGATGCATCAAAACACCAAATAAATTATGGACAAAGTTATGAGAATTCACAAATATTATGAGAAACTAGATCTCAAAAGTTGGATGCAAAATGATTTGAAAATGATCAAAAATAAAATACAAAATGAAAATTAAATAAAAATTAGAAGAACATATGTATTAAATCCAAAATAATTTTTAAAAAGTATGCAAAAAAATATATGTGGTAGAAAATAAGGTTAAGAGGATGACGATGAAGCTTTCTGGGCAAAGAAATAAGATCAAACAAACTTGGTTTAGTGCAACGGTTTGCTGGTTTTTGATTGAAGTAGCAAAGAAAATGGCAGAGTTTCTATTGATTTCTAAGCTTGAAAATGAGGTTAAAGGCTCCTCTATTTATAGGGAATGATAATGGAAAGCTCACACATGCCAAACACATATTAAATTGTGTGAGCTAGGGTTCAAAATTTGTCAAATGGTTCTTGTGTGAGAACGGGCGACGAAAGCATAACTTGCTAATGGAATATGGTCGCTTAAAACTTGTCTGCACGCGTTTTGGTGCCACGAGTAAGTTACACATGTGCTAGTGGTCCCAAAATGCAAATGACTTGTAATTGCCAAATTCGAGCTTCATGCAAAATAGAGTTCAAATTACCATGTTTGAAGCTAGGCAAAATGGAATTGGCTCATGCATTTTAAGATTTTATTTTTGACAAATGATCTCCTCATGTCAAAGAATCAAATGCAAAAACAGCCACATCAAAAGGATGTTTGGATTGAAAATGACATTGATTTATAAAGTTGGGGTCGTGACCTGAAATTCTAGGTCATACATTAGGTCGACCAGGTCTTGTGCCTACTTTTGTGCACACATGAGAATTTGAGAAAATCCAAAAAATGATGGACTTAGAGGTTGAGTTGATGTTCTGCCTTTGAAGAAAATTTATAGGGGAGTTCAAATGTGACATTTGGATCAAAGAATATTCCAAAAATATTGAAAAATGAAGAAGTTTTGGTGTTTGGACCAAGTGACATGCCAGTCTTGATTTTAGGCCAACCAAACATGTGCCAACTTGAGATTTCTTGCATCCAAAGTTCTAATGATGAACATTTGAACACCACATGAAGGAAACTTGCTTGCCTCTTTGGATAATCTTGGATGATTTCTTGAAAAATGGATGAAGATGACATGGATATAAATACATGAACCTTCTTTGAAATCATGCACCAAGCTTAAACCTCTCTTAACCCCATGATGTTGAATGAAGCTTGGCATGAATGTGACCTAAGATTATAGGTCATGCCTTGAAGAGAAAGCCCTTGTGGACCATTTTTTGACTAAGACTTTAACTTTGGGCACCGAAACCCTAATTTAGAAACCAATCTTGATCCATTGACTGCAAGTCCCTTCATTGGACAATAAGAAAGAGAAAATAAAATATATTTTTAATTTTGAATAAGGTTATAAATGTTAGCATATAAGCAAGCAAAGAAAACACAAAGGTGTCTGGTGATCTCTCCCCAAAGGCTCAGCCTCTTCTTTAATCAAGTCTTCCACCTAGAAAGGGTGATAAACCTTCCATGACTTCTGGTCTTCAAACTAGAATGAGTCTCAGTTTCTTCTTTAACTAAGTCTTCCACTTGTAAAGTGTGATAAACCTCCCATGACTTCCGATCTTTAACTTGGAACAGGTCGCAGTTTCTTCTTTAACCAAGTCTTCCACTTGGAAAGGGTGACAAACCTCCAATGACTTCTAGTCTTCAACCTGGAACGAGCCACAGTTTCTTCTTTAACCAAGTCTTCCACTTGGAAAGAGTGATAATCCTCTCATGACTTACGGTATTCAACTTGGAATGGGTCACATTTTCTTCTTTAACTAAGTCTTCCACTTGGAAATGGTGACAAACCTCACATGGCTTCCGGTTTTTAACCAGAAACGGGTCGCAGTTTCTTCTTTAACCAAGTCTTCCACATGGAAAGGGTAACCAAACAAGCTTTCTTCGACTTCTGGTTCTCAACCCGAAGCGGTTTTCACTTTTCACTAGCTGACTTTGATGGGGATCGCAACAAGTTTCTCAAGTAAAGAGAAAACCACCTGTTAGAAAATGAACTGGTGTTGACTTTGATATGTTGAATCTTAACAAGCTTCTCAGTCGGGAATTTACTGTAGATATTTCCACTTGTTGCTGAAATAAGCATTGATATTGTTGGGAATGAACAAACGTCTCAAATAAATAGACTGCCACTTGTTATTGAATCATCTCAGAGATTACCAGTGCAATAACTGTTGAGAAAATTGGATTATCTATCCATTGAATGAGTCTTCTCTACTGAGGAAAAAAATATATAAAAGTTGCGAAACATGCCCCTTCATCATCTATGAGAAGCCAAAATTATTGCAGGGGACCAAAGTTCAATCTAGGAATGAGCTAGAGAGAAACGCTCAAATAGGACTCTACCCGTCGAGGAATGATGACGTGAAAAGTATCATTTATTTTGACAGGATTCACATGTAATTTAGTGTCGTATTACTTGTTTTTTGTAGTATCGTGTCATATTATGTTTGTGTTTCAAATATTTGTCGAATAAGAGCGTTCGTGCAAGAAAATTGAGAAAAGAGCAAAGAAGTGAAGAAAAAGTGCATAATTTGCCATTTTCTGGTACACGGAGGTCGCTTTAAGTTAATGGCATTCGCCATTTACCCAATCCACGTCATCAGCAAACTAAAGCTAATGGTGTTCCCCATTAGCGTAATGGCGGTCGCCATTATCATACAATTACATAATACGTGAAACAGGCTTGGACTCACTCTTGCCCACTTTCCTACATTCTCTCCATGTTCTCTACACATATTAGAAACAGTTTTGGAGCCTATGACCTCTATATAAGACTTATTTTACCTAGTTTTGAAGTATCTAACTTTTGTACGTGGAAGCGTTGTTCATAGTTTTAGGCAGAAATTATCATTGTAAAAGTGGTAGTTTTCTCACATCGAGGAACTACCACACTATTAGTGTTTAGGCCTACAATCTGTGTAATGCTTGGATCAATCTTGCTGCTATTTTAAGTTCTTAATTCAATTTACATTCCATATTTTATTTCAGGTTCCTTTACATTCATCGCATTTATTTTCCTGCTTTTGTTTTCCGCAATTTACATTTACGCTTTATCTTTCTGCCATTGTTATCATTTCAATTTTTTACCCTTTTCTTCAAACACCCCTTTAAATTATTTTAAACCACTTATTATGTCTTTAGTTAATTCAAAAACCCAAAATTGTTTATTTGTTTTCTCAACCATGTATGGCTAAATTGTTTTGACTCCGGTATGTGAGGACCTTCATTCCGACGGGACTCAGTAATAAAATTAGGTGTAAAACTTTGTTAAATTATGCTTTGGCTTTAGTTTCCAAGTTTAAATCTGAATTTTTTGTCATGAGAATGAAAAGAAAATAAAAGTCTAAGTTGATAGTGCGAGAGTGTGAGAATTAGACTAGATAGTGTGAACTGGGCATGAATCCTAAATACATCGAGAGCGCTTTAGGTATCAATTAGGATCTAATAAGTTTTCAAAATATTCTTCTTAATTAGAATGGGCGAGCGAGAGCAAAATCTCATGGTTAGGGAGTGTGGCTTTAGCCAATAGCGCGAGAGTGTGAGATAGAGCCTTTAAACTAGTATTTTCTACGAATGCGATTTAACCATAATTAACGCCAGTGAGTTACAGAGTCCCTGAGGTACACTGAATCCATGTTCCGGTCTCTCTTTTTTGTCATATTTCCTAAATCTTAACTTAGTTTTATTCTAGTTTTAGTTTCCCCAAACCATTTCATTAGATTTAGCTTTACATCACAATAATAGATAACGGTAGGTTGACATTGGTCTATGTGGGTTCGACAATCTTTTATATTACTTCGACATTTCCGTGCACTTACGGACGCATCATGTTTTTGGCACCGTTGCCGGAACCAACAGTCAATATTTTGATTCCGTTGTTGCACCGTATAGACTAAGATAATCTTATTTCAATTACTATGTATCACCCATATTTCATCTACAATTACCACTCCCAATATTTTAACGAACCGCTAGATCCCCCTAAATCTGACCTCGAAATATTAATGGAGGATTTCAATGTGACGCTAACTCATTCTCACCCAAATTTACTATATGATTAGCACTCCCATTATTTTGAGGAACCGCAAGATCCCCCTAAATTTGACCTCGAAATATTAATGGAGGATTTCATTGAGACGTAAACTCACATTAGACTAGCATTTATGATGGAGCACTTTGTGGAGACATAAACTCTCCAAATGATAGAAAATAACATCTCCAAATTAATGAAAACCTTAGGCATATGAACATTATGGTTGAGTCTCTCGCGACTCACAACAAGGCATTGGAGACTCAAATCTCCTTTCTTACACAAACACCTTTAGGACTCTACCCTGAGGAGCATGTAGATGTTGTAAAAACCAATAGTGAAGAACAAAACTTAAGAGAGTGATAATGAGGTTGAGGAGAGTTCTGGTAAGAAAAGTGTAGAGATTGAGAAAAATCCACTGACACCACCTGAAAGGGAGGTTGTCTAAGAGGTTGAGAAGGAAGCACCTATTGTTGTTCCTCCTCCTTATACCCCACTAATTCCTTTCCCGCAAAGGCTTGCGAAAGATAAAGAAGACTCCCAATCCAAATGTATGTGGAGGAATTGGAAAACACCCACACCAACGCACCATTTCTGGAGTCATGAATAAAAAGAGAAAATTAGAGGACCATGAAACTAGGGAAATCTTCATTATCAAGAAGGGAAGGTTAACCTTTGAGGTGGTGGATGAAATAACTAAGCCCAAACTTAAAAAGTTGATACTCAGGGTAGGTCCAGAACCACCACCACAAGTTCAAAATAATGAACCACCCCACAGAAGAAAGAAAAGAAAAGGTGAGGGATATGAGAGATGGCTTGATAAGTGGCCATGGAAACCTAATACTTTTAAAGTTCTATCGAGGAACCATTCTCGAGAGAACCACCATGAGTGATCGCACTCCTGAATAGTTGAGCTACTGTCGTTAAATGAAGCGTTGTGTGGGAGGCAACTCACCAGATTTTAATTTAATGTTTTCCTTTCATTGTTTGAATTTGCATAAAATAAAGAGATGAACCACTTGTCACATCTCAGCTACTTCTAGGCGAAGAACCTCTAGGTTCTATCCTCCAAATAATTTAATGATTAATAATTCTATTGTTTCGAATTTTATTTTTACCATGCCCAAACCGCACCTATGGGAAAATTTAGGAGATTTAGTTCTATGACTCGGATGACAATCTTGGAGATGAGCTGGTGCCCACAGGCATTCCTACGAATGTCACATCTAGTGGTGACACTGATGACGAGTATGATAGGAGAGAGCATATCTCTCCCGTCCATAACTCACCTCTTCCTCGTTTTTCGCATGTTCAAGTTCCACCTGCATCATATTTTTCAAACACTTTTACATGTACTTTCTCCAGAAGCAGGAAATGCGATGAGTTGGTTCAAGAATTGTCCAATTGAAGATCTCATAATGACGAGGGCGATAGTCTATTTTATGCCACGTATCAACAACAACAACAAGAGATGATGGGCTACATGCAACATATTCAAGCATCACAAGCTCAAACAGACGAAGGTATCTTGAAATTCCCGTCGTCGAATCAGAAGTGGTCAGTGAAGACATAGACAATAAGAGTAGGATCATAGAGGATTTGGCACGCAATAGCATTCACACAGGTTCTATCTTTCCTTTTTCCACCTTTTATCAAAACATTGAGAACAATGTTTGGTTTAAGTGTGGGGGAGGAATTTTACCTCTTTGATTTTACCGTTTTCTAGTTAGGTTTATCATTTTCTAGTTTATTTCATGTTTTTAGGACTTTTATTTGTTTTTAATGTTTTGTCGAGTCTTTGCATGTGATGTCGAGTATTTATGCATGGTTTTCACTTGTTACTAAATTTCCTTGAAATTTTAAATTTTTAACCTCCAACAAATTTTTTTGCTTTGATTCATGGCACCGTACTCTGAGTGTATATAGATTATTTAGGCTATGTTAGAAAGGCTTGGGAAAGTTTGAATAACATTGATATCGTCCTAACACCCTAAACTCCCTAATTATGTGATATCAATTTGAATATCCATTATGTCAAGATCGTAAGCTCTAATTTTTTAAGTAGCCCCTAAGTAGTTTATACTAGCATTCAACACCATCCTCAAGCACACACTAAGTAAGAAATTGATCAAATATGTGTATGATCTCCGAGCTAAATGAAAATAGTTTTTAGAGAAAATATGAATGGTGAGATATGTTCCTTCTAAGTTGGATGGTCCTCAATCGACCACTTAGCCTAACGAAGCAGACCCTTTAAGTTCAATGGATATAGAAAAAAAAAAGAACAAATAATGAGATCCTTAGATACTAACAGGTTTAATTACCATGTACATGTGAGGATAACAGGCTTAATGTGATTGCGCTTGAATGAAAAGGGGTGAAAAAAAACAAAGAACTTAGGTATCCTTGGTATTAATATTTGGTACTTATCGATCTAACATTATCCAAGCAACCACGTATGATTAGAGCCTCGTTGTGCCTTTGTTTTGAACCATGCTTATTTCTTTTTTACCGTGTTGGTTGATTGCTTAAGGACAAGCAATGGTTTAAGTGTGGGAGTGTTTGATGACGTGAAAATGAATTATTTATTTCGACTCGATCCGTATGCAATTTAGTTTCGTTTTACTTGTTTTTCGTAGTATTATATCGTATTATGTTTGTGTTTCAGGTATTTGTCGAATAAGAGCGTTCGTGTAAGAAAATTGGGAAAAGAGCAAAGAAATGAAGAAAAAGTGAAAATTTTTCCATTTTCTAGTACACGGCAATCGCCATGAGCCTAATGGCATTCGCCATGTACCCAATCCATGTCGTCATCAAATTAAAGCTATTGGCGTTCGCCATTAGCATAATGATGGTCGCCATTATCATGCAGTTGCAGAATACGTGAAACTGACTTAGACTCACTCTTGCCCACTTTCCTACTTTCTCTCCATGTTCTCTACACGTATTGGAAACAGTTTTGGAGCCAATGATCTCTATATAAGACTAATTTTATCTAGTTTTGAGGTATCCAAGTTTTGTACACGGAAGCGTTGTTCATAATTTTAGGCAGAAATTATCATTGTAAAAGTGGTAGTTTTCTCACACTAAGGAACTACCACACCATTAGTGTTTAGGCCTACAATCTGTGTAATGTTTGGATCAATCTTGCCGCTATTTTAAGTTCATAATACAATTTACATTCCAACTTTTATTTTATGTACCTTTACATTCATCGCATTTATTTTCCTGCTTTTATTTTCCGCGATTTATATTTACGCTTTATCTTTTTGCCATTGTTATCATTTCAAGCTTTTTACCATTTTTTTCAAGCACCACTTTAAATTATTTTAAACCACTTATTATTTCTTTAGTTAATTCAAAAACCCAAAAATGTTTATTTGTTTCCGCAACCATGTCTGGCTAAATTGTTTTGACTCCGGTATGTGAGGATCGTTGTTCCGACGGGACTCGGTAATGAAATTAGGTGTAAAACTTTGTTAAATTATGTTTTGGCTTTAATTTCTAAGTTTAAATCTTAATGATTTGTCACGAGAGTGATAAGAAAATAAAGGTCTGAGTCGATAGGCGCGAGAGTGTGAGAATTAGACTGGATAATGGGAAGTGAACATTGATCCTAAATACAACGAGAGTGCTTTAGGTATCAGTTAGGATCTAATTAGTTTTCAAAATATGCTTCTTGAATAGAATGAGTGAGCAAGAGAAAAATCTCATGGTTAGGGAGTGTGAATTTAGTCAATAGCGCGAGAGTGTGAGATAGAGCCTTTAAACTAGTATTTACTACGGAATGCGATTTAATGATAATTAATGCCAATGAGTTACAGAGTCCCTGAGGTACACGAAATCCATGTTCCGGTCTCTCTTTTCTGTTATATTTCCTAAACCTTAACTTAGTTTTAATTTTAGTTTTAGTTTTCCCAAATCCATATTTTATTAGCCTTAGCTTTATATTTCAACAATAGATAACAGTAGGTTTACATTTGTCTCTGTGGGTTCGACAATCTTTTATATTACTTTGATATTTTTGTGCATTTGTGCACGCATCAAGGAACAAACTTGACTGGGGATTTGTTCCATCCAGACAAATGTGATGGGAAGGAAAATTGAAATAGTTCTTCCGCGTGGCATAATCTCAGTGGGGAAACAAAAGATGAACTCTCTCTGGGGAAAACACCAACAAGAAAGCGAATCAGGAAATACCAAGGACATGCGAATTAGCACAAATACTACGCATAAATGCTTTATGAATGCTATGAATGCATGTAATGTTATGCTTATGATGTCAAAAAAAAAACACACTGAACAAATAGGGAAAATGGATTCAACGAACTGGATACTCGAAAAAATCACAACTAGATGGAGACCCTGCTACAAAGCTTTTCTTCTATCTCACCTTCCAGGATGCAAAACTTTTGTCGGGGATAAAAATTTGTTAGGGAAAATAGAAATGTTCAAAAATCAACAATCTTTGAAGATATAGAAACTTACTGGTTTCTCTATGAGAGGAACTCAATACCAGCATTGAAATACAGGAAATGATTAGAAGGAACCTAATATCTGTCAACAACATTGTTGGGGAAATTTTTTTATCATGTTGTGAATTACAATACCAGGGAATCTAAATTTCACTCTTCGAGACTTTACCAATCTTGAACAACGGCCAACATTCCTTTTATTTTATTCAAAATTCAAAGGAAAACATTTTTTAATTTTCAAAACATGATGTTTATTATTAAACTTTGTTTCAAAAGTTATTACCAAAAATAAATGACATTTTGCAAAAGAAACAAATATAAGAATTGAAATCAATTGGCAAAAAAAAGGATTTTATTGATAGAATGGTAGTCCGTGAAAGACGTGACTCCATGGATCATTACAAAGTTTAGAAAACGGTAAATGGAAAGTCTACATTAAAATACATTGACCTCTATTCTCCCTAACAACTTTGAATTCTTGTAATCAAGCTTCCGTTGAGAGAGATTAGACTGAGAATTTTTGATGGATGATGATGCTTCAAGTGATCAAGCTTTGCCTGATGCAGTTACTTGTCATAGATTTCCCTTTTGGGTTTTTAATCTACCAGGATGAATTATTTCTGATTATATCTCAAATGTTTTCCTGGACCGCCGTTTCGGGTTTTCAATCCACCGAGACGCTCATTTTTTCCTAAACCACTGTTTTGAGTTTTCAACTTAGCGATTTGTTCTTTTGATTATTTAGGTGAAGTATGTATTGACTGCATCGATGTTTACCAAATGAGAGAGCTCCTCACCATCCATAGTTGTAAGAATTAATGCACCGCCAAAGAAGCCTCTCTTGAAAACATTTGAGCCTTCGTGATTGGGAGTCCACTTGCCACGGGAATCATTGTGGATAAGCAATATCTTTTTGAGTACAAGGTCGCCTTCTCTGAATCACAAGGATGAACTTTCTTATCAAATTATTTCTTCATTCTCTTTTGGTACAACTGACAATGACATAAGGCTGTCATTCTCTTCTCTTTAATTAGGTTCATCTGGTCACATTTTTTCTGACACCATTTTGCTTCTGTCAACTTGGCTTCCATCAAGAATCGCATTGATGGGATATCAACTTCTATAGGGAGCTGCTTCTATGCCATATACTAAAGAGAAAGGGGTTGCCCCTGTTGAAGTGAATACGGACGTCCGATATCCATGCAAAGCAAAAGGAATCATCTCATGCCAATCCTTGTAGATTACAACCATCTTCTGCAAGATTTTCTTGATATTCTTATTTGCTTCTTCGACAACCTCATTCTTATTGGGTCTGTAAGGTGAAGAATTGTGATGTTCAGTCTTGAAGCTTTTATAGAGTTCTTTTATCATCTTATTGTTCAAGTTTGAACCATTGTCAATAATGATCGTGCTTAGAATATTGTATTTCCAAATGATTTGATTCTTGATAAACCAAACCACCACTTGCTTGGTCACATTGGCATATGACGCCACTTCAACCCATTTGGTGAAATGATCAATAGCTACCAGAATGAACCGATGCCCGTTTGGAGCCTTTTTAGGAAACTTTATGTTTAATTCCTATTATTATGCAGGAGATCGTGCAAGTGATTTAAAGCTGATGCCTTGTGATATGTGTTTCAAGACCCCAAGCTCATGCTATTGTGATGTCTATTTAAAGGTGTTTTCTAAACGTGATGAAATAGAGAAGTTGTGTATTGAAAGAAAGAGTTTTTAGGGTTTAGAGAGTTTTATTCTTTGTGTTCCTCTCTTATGTCTTTTGAAATCTGAGTAAGACTATGTTATTTGTTGATTGTGAGCCTCTCTTGTTTCTCTTTGATACTAGATACTGACTAATTCTTTTGAGTTATAATTGTGAATTCACTCATAAGCTTTTAAGCAAAGTGTGGATTTTGTGTCTTTGAAGTGTAACTTAATTTTTTTATCTCTATTGTTGAGTTTTTCACTGTTGTATGACTGGTGGGAAGTGAGAGGAGTCTCGTATCTAGGAGTTCCTAGGTAGAAGTTAGCACAAGTTGCAATTAGGTGAGAAGCTTGTAAACCTATGGGTGTTTGTTGTGATTTTGAACTAATACTATTATAGTGGATTTCCTTCCTGGCTTAGATGATCCTAGATGTAGGTGATGTTGCACCAAATTGGGTTAACAATTGACTGTGTTATTGTTTACATTCAAGATCTTACTTTTTTTTGCATAAGTGTTAGTTGCTGTCTTGATTCCAGCGTCCTGACATCTGGTATATGTGTGCTAGAATTTCAACTGGCATCATAGCAGGTCACCCTGTTCTTTTTTAGGTGAGCTCCAAGGAGATATCCTTTCTGGCATAATGGACAAGGAAGTAGGAGTTAATGTGAACAGCTCTCCCATCTTGGACGAAACCAACTATGGCTATTGGAAGGCACGCATGGTGGTTTTCTTAAAATCTCTGGATAGCAAAACTTGGAAAGCCATTACTAAAGGTTGGGAACATCCTGTGATTGAAGATGAAGATGGAAAGGAAACTCTGAAGCCTG
Source organism: Lathyrus sativus (assembly GCA_963859935.3). Classification (NCBI taxonomy): domain Eukaryota; kingdom Viridiplantae; phylum Streptophyta; class Magnoliopsida; order Fabales; family Fabaceae; genus Lathyrus; species Lathyrus sativus. Next base: position 551,128,587 of record OZ012741.1, read on the forward strand.
AAGAGGATTGGACCAAGAAAAAAGATGAGACTGATCTTGGGAACTCCAAAGCCTTGAATGCCCTATTCAATGGAGTTGACAAAAACATGTTTAGGTTAATAAACACATGCACTGTAGTTAAGGATGCTTGGGAAATTCTCAAGACAACTTATGAAGGAACATCTAGGGTGAAGATGTCTAGACTTCAGTTTCTCACTACTAAATTTGAAAATCTAAAGATGATGGAGGATGAGAGTATCCATGCCTTTCACATGAATATTCTTGAAATAGCTAATGCCTTTAGTGTCCTAGGAGAGAAAATATCAAAAGAAAAGATGGTTAGGAAGATTCCCAGGTCTCTTTCCAAGAGGTTTAATATGAAGGTAACAACCATAAAAGAAGCCCAAAACATCAGCAGCATGAGAGTTAATGAACTTGTGGGGTCACTTCAAACTTTTGAATTGACCATTAATGACAAAATTGAAAAGAAGAATAAAAGCATAACTTTTGTCTTTAACACTAAAGATGGAGTGGGAGAATGTGATCTGAACATTGATGAAGGTATGTCAAATGCCATTGTTCTACTTGGAAGACAATTCAAGCAAGTTCTAAAGAGAATAGAGAGGAAGTCAAGACCCAATGTCTAGAACATCAGTCCTGACACTGGCAGAAACTATGACTCTCAAAGAAAAGCAAGAACGGAAGAAAAGTCCAATCAAAATAGAGGGGTTCAATGTCATGAATGTGATGGATTTGGAAACATTAAAGCATAATGCCCTACATATCTCAAGAAACAACATAAAGGGCTGACTATTTCTTTGTCTGATGATGAAAGTGAAACTGAGGATAAATCTGCCAAACATGTTACTGCTCTAACTGGAAAATGAGCATATGTGTCGCAACTGCGAAAAACACCCGGCGGAAAAACAGAAGATTCGCCACTGAATGTTATTTATCCCAAAGAGAGGGAAAGAAAAAGATAGAAGAAAACCTAAAATAAAGGAGAAGACAAGGTCATCACAACCAAATCTTGGGTTCGGGAGTCGGTTACACAAGGGGAAGGTATGAGCACCCCTCACGTCCGTTGTGCTCAACAAGATCTAAGCTTGTTGTCTAATCAAAGGGTGAGTTATCTAAAAGTTACTGCTAAACAGGAAAGGGAAAAGAAAAAGGAGACTCGATAGGACATCGACGCCCTATGTGTACATATTCGCTCGTGCAATGGGAAAGTCAGAGTCAATGTAGTTCGGAAAACTACGGGTGATGGAGGAAGGTTTCTCGCCAAGACATCGTCGTCTTGTGCCTACGTATCCTCATATGGTATGAGAAATCAGATCAAACGTAGTTCAGGTAACTACGAAACCACAGGTTAGTTAAGTGTTTTTTATGAGCGACGTTAAGTTCCCATTCTAGCAGTTAGGATTGATACCTGTTTGTGATAGAACGGAAAAGTAACGTACTCTTTCTGAAAATGAGTTTGAAACACAACCCCGAAGGATAAAAAGTTTTGACTTTTCTTTGTGAGTTTTAGTGAAGTGAATTAGTTTGCTTTGTGATTCACGTTGTACTAAAGACTATGATATAGGAGCGAATGCGTCGCATATCGCCCATGGGGCGTACACTAAACACTCTAGACAAGTGAGGAAAAACCCCTCACTCATCATTTCCCATATGCTAAAGGCTCGTGGCGCACAATGTTCATTGTATTTATTAAGTGTATTAGCATTTTTTTGAGATGAGAAGAGAGAAAGACCTACGAAAGGTCTAAGGGAAACTCGGTCCTAACGTTGTCATGCAAAGTTGCCCTAAGGTCGGGATGCGAAAAGGAAATTCTATCATAATGTTAGCATGCAAAATATGGAACTAAGGTTAAGGTTAAAAGGGACTAGCCTACTTGTTATCATGCTTGGATTGCACTCCTAATATCTATCATAATCCCAAAATTAATCGGAAATTAAATTGGAATAGGAATCTTATGGGAGCATGCAAAGACAAGGCAAAAAGAAAGAAAACAAGGTAAAAACAACAGCTACAACAACGCTTCCTGCACAAAACCACCACAAAATCTAGCAAGGTAGCACAACAACATTTAACAGCTATTAATTCAGCACAAAAGTAGGTGTAAAAGGCAAGCAACAAGCAAGCAATAACATAAACAGTATGCAAATTCAGAATAAGACAACTGTAGAAAGGAGGGCAACAAGCATGTTTCAATGCAATCAAGTATGAGCAAACACCAATCATGAACAATTACCATCCAAGGATGGACATGCATCAATGATCAAACACCAATGTTCAACAATAATGCATCATCAAGAATAATTAAGAACAACATGCTTTTCAAATCAATTACGCAATCAAACGAACATGCGACAAACAAAATTAGAAGCAAATGCAAACATGCATCACATAATCCAGCAAGATGATCATCAACAATGAATCATTAACATGATATAAGTTTGCAAAGCATAAGAGCATCACATCAAGCAAGCAACATAAACATGTTGAACATTCAAACGGAAACCAAAAGTCGCGCATCAAAAAATCAAGGTCAAACAATCAAGTATGATGAAACAGGTCAAGAACAGTCCAGACAAATGCATCATATCAATCCATGAAGGTTAGAGGTGGAAAGAAATCAAAACATGCTTGAAAACAACCAAAAATCACATTCTGGTCCAGTGTTAATTGATTAACCATTTTCTAGTGCAAACTGGTTAATCGATTAACCACTTAAAAAATTCAGAAATTGCATTGGTTAATCGACTAACCAGTTTTGTATTGCAATTGGTTAATCGATTAACACTGCACCAGAAGTAGAAAAATAACAATTCAAAAGCACTTTCAGCAATTAATTCAATGTACAACCATCCAAATGATCATGTAATCAATTATGCACGAATTTAACACCAAAATCAGTGATCTAACATCAATCAAACTTAATCAAGCCTTAAAATCACAAATCTCAAAGATCAAAATCATCAAAATCATTCAAAACTTGAAGATCTACAGTGTGATTATTCAAATAAGCTCAAAATAGAATTGGATCTAGAATTAACCAACCTTCAAAGCTGAGATTTGCTTTGGTAGTTGTTGATTCACTATAAATTGATAGATCCAATCTAGAAATCTAAGAAATCTTCAAGATCCAAAAGCTTTCTTGCAAGAGAAGTGAAGAACAAGCCAAAATTGATCCAAGAATCACGTATAAACTTGCTTCCAAGATCAGATCCAAATCCAAATGAAAATCAAGTGATGAATTGAAAATGATGGAGATGAATGATGGAGGTTTAGCTCTAGAATTCAATGATTCCAATAAAGAAACAAAGAACTCAAGTGAAAAAGAGCTTTAATGGAAGCTTTTGGAGTGTAGAAAAGTTGAGAGAATTTTGAGAGTAAATTCTCAAGAATGAGTGTGAAATCTGAAATTGTGAGGGCGAATGTGAATTATGGTGAGGTTTGGAGCAAATTCACTTACATAAGCTCTTGGTTAGAAGTAGAATTATGGTTTGGACTGAGGTTATGAAAATTGGAATGGGATTAGGAATGAAAAATTGGAGGAATTTGAATTGATTTTGAAAGTTAATCCAAATTTAGAGTGATTCTAGATCCTTCTTCTGGTGTAAAATCAAATTCACAAGTGATCAAAATAGACCCCAAAAGTGGCAGCATTGAAAATGCACGTTACTGGGAAAATTTTCCTTTGGTTAATCGATTAACCATTTGCTAGTGCAAAATGGTTAATCGGTTAACCACTCACAAATTTTCAAAAAATGGCGTCATTTGGAGAGAAACTTGCACATTAGTCCGTTTTCACCCGTTCTGAGCCCTGTTAAGCCTCTGAAACTTGCCCTTTGACATTATAAATGTGAGAATGCCTGAGATAACCTGTGACCTATCTCCTATGCTGAAAATAACCTGCTGAATGAAAATAAAATCTACCACTCGATTGCTGGAAAAAATAAATGCCAAAGCCTCTGGTGCTTGTTGTTTAAACTCTTGCAATAAAAGAGAACCATGAGCCATGAAAAACCTTGATCCCATGTCCCGAGAACCAATGCCATGATATGCAGAAATGAAAAATGCAGAGAAACACAAGCCAGTTGATCAAGAAAAAGATGAGGCAATTTTTGGGGTGCTACAACTGCCTCTATTCAATCGACTCAAACTTGAAAGGATGATAGCAACGAATTTCAAACATTCAAGGTGCACGGAGATTGAATACCAAGAGAATCCGGAAATTTGAAACCTGTTGGGGTGTAAAATAGTGGATACCAACCAAAGGTTGGGATGAGACTCGCTGAGGATACTAACCAAAAGTAAATCACCTGTTGCACCCAAAAATTTGCCTAACTTTTTCTTTCACCTAACTTGTATTTCATTGCATTCATTTAGCATTATCATCTGCATTGCATTGACATGTAGGCAGGAGATCAAGAGGTATGACTACCAACAAATGGCTACAGAAGGTTATGAAGATATCTAAAAGTCTTTATTCAAGTATCCAAGGATTGATATCCTCATCAAAGAAGTCAAAGATCCTCAGGGGGGTGGATATATGAGTGTATGCCTCCTAACTTGAAGGTTGTGAGAGGTCATCAGATGATTCTGAATCCATAAATTTGGACTTGAAGCCTCGAGAGAGCTCATGAGAGGTATTGAAAGTCATTTTGAAGCCTAGACAGGTCGTCATGTGAAGGATATGAAGCTACAACCAAGATTGATGCAATTAGGGTTTCATCTGGTCAACCCTAGGTCAACTGATGATTTGAAGAAGGTTGAGACCTAATTTCAAGGCCATGTGATCATGGATTGATATATTAAGATGCCCAAGGGATGATTCCAAGGTCAACAAATCATGAATCAAGAGTGTGAGGAGTTCCTAGGCTAGGGTTTCTAAGCTTGACAGTGTAAAATCCCCTAGTTTGGTGCCTAACTTCAAGACCACATAACTCAAGATGTGATTTTCATCTCACCTTAACCCTAACATGATTGTTATAGAGAATTATAATAGCTTTAATTTGAGTACTAGAAGTCCTTGATAGGGTTTATAGAACTCAAGTTATGAATTAGACAAGTTATAGGTCATCAGATGAATGTGAATTTGGAGCTTGAAAGTCAACCAACTTGAATGACATTTTTGACCTAGAAAGATGATTCTCATGAACTTTTGGCCAACATGAATGTTTTTCCTTATCTTCTTAGCTTTCTAAAAAGTACTAGAAGTCCATGATTTGATGTGTAGAACTCAAGATATGAGATTTGCAAGACAAGGGTATTTTGGGAAGTTGAGATTATAGGCCATTTTTTATTATGGGTCAATTTCACCAACTTAAACACCTCAAATGGACTTTTGTTCAACTTGAAAGTTGTTCAAAATGATGTTATTTGTTCAACCATGCACCAAGGATCCATTGATATGGATTAGAATGAGAAATGTGTGAAGAAAGTTCATGAATGAATCATTAAAGGAAGCTTGAAAAGGGCTAATTCAAATCAATTCATTTTGGAACCAATTCATGTCATATTTGTGCTTGTTTTGAGTCCAAGTGATGTTTTAAGAACATTGGAAAAATTAGAAATCAAGTTCGAATTCATTTGCTATGCCAATTTCATGGTTTCTTCATCCTTAAGCAACATAATGAAAATCAACCATACATTCAATTTCAAGGCCTCAATCCTATCCACACATCTTCCTTACATCATAAGAAACCAGAATGGATCAGTTGGCAAGCTGGATAGCTCTATTTTGATGAGTTTCACAAAGCTCTATAATCAAAAGTTTGGATTTTGAGTTGGGCTTCAATTTGGCTTTTAATCACTCAATATCCATTGCATATAACCTCTGGGATGATTTCCAACTGCCATAACAGAATTTGGTGGAAGATAACAGAAAATTGAGTTAAGAAAAAGTGGAGAAATTTGGATAATCGATTTTGAAGATAGGGCCATTTTTAGTCCAAATTATCATTGCAAAAAGCTTCAGTGAGGTTCATTGATGGATTTTGGACGATTTGCTTGAAGCTTCATCCACAATTCAAGCCTCTGTCGAAGCTTATTAACAGGTTCCTATCTTTCATCCATACGCTCTGTTCTTGATGAATTGCTATGCTATTTTCACATGATTGTGATCCTTAGAATGTTTAGAACGTTTTAGGATTAGAATGGTTAAGTTTTGTGACAATTCTTGACAGAACACCTTAGGTTATAGTTTGAATTTATCCCTAAATATTGGATGAAAATGGAAAAGAAATATAGATTGTTGATGTAGGAAGTGAGAGGAAGAGATTAGTGCCTTCAATTTTGGTTTTGGTGAAAGTTGAGATTTCTTGAGAGATTCTTGGATGATCACGATTTCTGAGTTTTAATGGAGGAAAGTGAAAATAAATTACACATTTGGATTCTACACGAAAAATCACATAGTTTTGGTTCAAGAAAATCTAGTTTTGGTCAAGGAATGAGGAAGTTAGGATTTTGGACATTTGGAGAAGATGACCGGCGCAAGGCCGGCCACCATCTGTGCATGGTGTTGCACCCCAAAATTTGCCCTCACAATACAAGACTTTGTGTTCTAAGAAGGTTCACAAGGTTCACAAGTTCTCCAACAACTTGCATAACCTTTCATGAAGTTCATAAAGTCCACAAGCTACTTTATGAAGGGTCACAAGACCTTTCATGAGGTTCATGAAGTCCATAGGTTGCTTCTTGAGGGTTACAAGGTGCAATAATATTTAGTGTGGATCATTACAGTCAAACACTTCAGAGTACGAACATTGGATTACAGAGATCCTAGGATTATTCTACTGTTCGTTCCCTCAAGGCGTCTCAAGGGTTTTAGTGTCTTCCCTGGAGATTGTGTCCTTATCATCAAGGTTTCGTAAGAAACTAGTGTGTATACCAAGCTACGCCATCACCTAATTTCGTAAGGTTGGGTCATCATTTGCGAGAAGGAACTCGGACCTATTTAGTATTCGATACAACGATCGTGAATGAGAGAAACCAGGTTTATTTCAATGAGTGAGGGAGATTTTAAGAAAGGGAGTTTGGGATCAAATTTGCAGATTATATTACAAGATCCATTTTTATATATATACTGATTTATAGTACAAGCTAAGTAAGCTCATCATAAGATACGCGGTTGAATTTCAATTTATGAAGGAGCCACAAGAATGAATTCAAGTTATGTTATTCACCATAAATACTCCATACAGATTCCCGTTTTTTAATCATAATGTACAACCGTATTGAACACCAAAGTAATTCCTAATTTCGACGAACAATGGATTACAAGAACATTCTGTACTTTATTGACATATGTGCACTTCAATAATTACACAACAAATCCTAAATTTATACAAGCTTCCCACATAGAAATCCCCTGGTATTTAATACACATAAAAGCAGAGTCCACGTGTGATCAAGTTGAGCTTTATGAAGAGATAAGTCATACGTCTTCAATACCGAACCTCGCACTCCGCCTGTGTAACTGCGTTCGCACCTACGTAGTCAGATTTGAAATTGAATCAGATACAAAGTTTCCAAAGGAGGGAAACAAGTTACTACTTTGTTCGGCGAATCGCCACGAAGTCTTTCTAAGCCACCTGCATAATACCGAGCTCAAGTTTGTACGACATTGGTGTCGACGTCGTTGCTAAGCCGCACGCTTTGCATGTGTGTAGAACCTGCAAACCAAAATGCAAACATGATAAGTAAATCAAGAAGAGAATGAAATCCATCACAGGATGATGAGAACTTATCATTAGACAACAAGATCTCTTTGAGGCATAAGAACCGGAAACTGTCCATCTTTGATTCCTGCGAGAAGGTCGTTAGCCTTGATACGATTATGGCTTTGGATGTTCCTGCAGAAAGTCTGTAGTTAAAGTCAAGATTTAATGTGGCTAAGGTTCAAACCACATGATAACTTTTATGGCGTTGTATCGAACTTAAAGATAAACCAAGAAGGGAGCATAGTTAAACCCACAGCAGTTTTGAGGAAAAGTCAGCATCAACAAGCTCGCCTGTAGTGACAAATGGCATCGATTCATTGCACAGTCGGTCATCCTCATTCGTTAAATCTCCAACAGGTGCACGCCGTTCAGTTACATTCCAAGGACCATCAGATTATCTATCTCCATTCAACCATAGTTCAGCTGCGTCACCGTTCATCTACCCGCTCCATGCCAAGCCTATCCCTGCGCAAAGAGCAATCACCGTTTAATTACGAGCTGATGATGAATTCCTGAGGATTTTAATATGAGCTTCTAAACATAACTATAAGATGATTGTTTCGCATGAAAAGCCTATAACATTTGAGAGAGCACCACAGAAAATCAAGGCATTTTATTAACAAGTGAACTATAGGACTGATAATCTAAAGGAGAGTGAAATTTAACTTCGGCCCTCAGCTCAACTCATCATCGGGCACGAGACTCGAGCAGCCAGGAGGACTATGGCCGTGGCCATTATCAAACTCCCTACCGAGCATCGAAAATCGAAATAAGGCAACTGTTTCGAACAACTCAATGTAATTCGCAAGGCAACTACATCCGACAACCCAATATGGCTCAGATTATTAAGTCGTCATCACCATTATGTCCTTTCTCGCCAATGGCACAAGACCGGCAGCCTCCGAACTTATTTGCACCTGAAAGCAGAAGAGAGAAAATCAGTGTACTTCCCAAACAACGCGAAACTCATCACAAGCGAGCGCAAAGCACTAGAAGCAATAGACGACATTTAGTATACGTAAACAATGTCAAGAGTAACATTGGCAACAGCAAGGGCAAAGCAGCACTCGCAACAGCGTAACATCCACGATGTCAATTGCAAACAAGCATCATTACAACGGTAAAGCAATCTCAACCACGCAACCAGCGGTCTCAACATTTAGTCAGCATAACTCATCAGAAAACAAAGTAGTCGTTCTGAAGAAAAAGCCTATCAGAAAAGCCACAGAGTTAAGAAAAACATCGTATCCGAAGCCAAGGGTCAAGCGGTTCATCCCCTAAATAATTGTGCACTGAAGCCGAAGTGGAGTTCACCTGAAAACCAGACAAATCCATATCAGAAACAGGTCAATATCAGAAATATCGAACCAAACCAGATATCAAAGAGTAAATCCGGAACCATATCCATGGATATCCAAAACGAATCTGAATCAACATCTGAAAAGGAAATCAAATCATGTCAAGGAAATCCAACTAGTATCAGAAAAGGAAAGAAATTGTATCAGACAATCAAATTGCAATCAAGCTCCAATCAAAAATAATAACGTGAAACCAATAAGGTCCAAGCCCACAAGTGAAATCCAATGGAATATAAAAAAGATGAAGCATAAACGAAAAGGGGGCGGTGAAACCCTAATGATATAAACAGAGAAAAACACCCAACCCTAACATCAAGAAGATAGAACGTTCTCACCAAAAAAACAACGGGAAGCGGCGCTAAACCCAGAAGAAAGAGGATTCATCAGTGGCCACCAACAAAATCAATTCGGACTCAGAGGAAGCCAAAGCCCTCATCATCGCCCCGCAAAGACAACCCTTCGGCCCGTCAAACGCGGAATCAATAACCACGAACGAGTGAGAAGACCGCCGTCGTTGCCTAGCAACGGGCAATCTCCTCCTCGAGGCTCAGCAAACATCATTGCCCTCCAGTGTGCACTGTATCCGCTAGATCGTTAAAAGGTAGGACGAAAACTCTGAATCGTGTGTTTTAATCATGTTTGTTGTATGTTTCAGGCAGGATTAGAGGATGAAATTGGTGAGGATGATTCAAGAACGAGACATGCAAGAAGATGAAACAAAGCCAGCGCCGCGAGAACGATGGGGGTTCGTAACCCTAAAAGAGAATTGCTCTTTTGGCTCACGACGAACATACCGGGCCGAAGAAGAAAGAATCACCGGCCCAATTCCCTCTTATTTCCTTTGTTATTTTTTATTTTATTTAGTATCTTTTAAGTTTTTATTATTTTTGAATCTTGTTAAAACTCTTTTTTTTTAAAAAAAATAAAATAAAACTTTTTTTAATTAAATTAACCTTTTTTGATTAACTAGGTAAAAAAATTTTTTTGCTAAATAAATTAAAACTCTTTTTAAATTAAAACCATTATTCCTTTTGCAAATTTAACTTAGTCTTTTTTTTTTAAAAAAATTTCTATTAAGAGCTTGTATATAAATATCACAAATGAACAATAAAAGTCTCAAAAATCTCACAACTTCTCTGACTGATGTCTTGTTTCGGCTTACTAACCACGTCATTTGTTTTGCAGCTTAGTCATGTTACCGTCGATTTATTTTTCGTGTGTTTTATTCAAATTTTCATTATAACTGCTTCTCATGTAAACCTCGCGAACTTAACAATCGCGCTTTAAATTATGCCTTAAATTATTGCTTGCGTGGTTGTTAGTTCATATTGTTAATCCTCCGTTTGCATAATCTTAAAATGTCTGCATCAAACTTTCTGTTACACTACACACATCCGAAGGTTAGGTTTAACTGTTTGGTCGTCGCGCCAATAGTCCTCAAACCTTCAAAATTACACCCTTACAAACTCTAGTTTTCACAAATGCCTCGCCGCAGGCTAAACTACAATTCTACCCCTAGCATTAGGTCAAAGAGCCGCCGCGCTCATTTTAGGGTTTCCCGCCGTGGAATCCCTAATTTAACCCTAATTACAACTTAACATTTCAACGTAGAGATTTGGAGTTTCTACACTCCACGTAAGCGTGTCCTTAAGATGCGTTTATTCCCCTTGAGACCTTGACCACAGTCAAGAAGTTTCTAACCTCCCTATTTAGGGGAACTACGATTACTCTGATTCCACTCCCGTAAGGATACGTAGGCACAAGATGCGATGTCTTGCCGAGTAAACTTAGAATTAACCCCCTTTATTATTTATTATTGCTTATTTATATTTTATTTATCTTTGCTATTTAATTATTTTGCTTATTATTTTGTAATTGTTTCTTGGATGTAAAGTTGTTTAATTATTTAATTATTATTATGGTTAGTAATTAGGGAGTGTAACAACATGTATGTAATATTAAAATAAATTTAGATCACTTTTAAATAAAGATAATTAAAATAAACACGTCACACACGTAAGTCGATTTTAATCGCCGTCTCACTTCCTAAGGATATCCCTCAAGTTGCCTACGAATAATGGTTAAGTGGGGTGTATAAAGCAAGTCCCTCAAATAAAAAAATCATCAAAGTCCCTTATGGTTGCCTTTACGAATCAAGTCCCTTTCGAAAAATGATGATGGTCCCTTATATGTGCTTATTACATCCCACAATGGCCTTCAAAAATCCAATTGTCCCTCACATGTCCCTTAACATCCAAAGTAAGGACTACCTACTCCATTATAGTAGGGATAGTCTTACTAAAGGAAAGAATAAAGAATAAGAAAGACCTTTAAACATTAGGGTAGGTTACTCCTAGGTGCTTGCTCACTTCAAAACTGTTTCACACTTAAACAAATTCTCAACAAGTTTTCAAACAAGTTCTTAACACATCCTTACATGGATTATTTATTAACTATTCTGAAAATTTTCTATTCACACACTACACTTTCAAAACAATTCAAAAGTGAGCTTAAGTACCTAAGAGCCCATGGATAACCATGGATGAAAAGGGTGCTAACACCTTCCCTTTTCATAACCTACCCCCCGGACCCAAAATATTCTCTAAGGTCTTTCCTGTTCTTTTATAACCTTTCCTTATGGATAAAATAAAAGTCGGTGGCGACTCTTGCTATCCGCAACATTGTTTAAAGTCAGTTCTCCCACCGTGTTACACATGGCAGCGCCATCGCGGGAGGCTTTCCCTCCGTTTTCAATTCAAACTGCCACTTCGTTTCCTGACCACACGATCACGCGAAGCTTTGACCTCGTACTCCCATCGCACGGCTGCGATTGTTTTCACGAATGGCCTTTCCCATAGTGATGAAACGCTGAGTTTCATTAAAGAAACTCAGTTGGGCCTTTAATTCATTTTCTATCCCCACCCCCACTGCAGGGCCCAAGCGAAATAGCACACATGATCAATACTTCCTGCACCCCTGGCCCGTTCCAACTTTTATTTCTTTTTCTTATTTTCACTTTATTTTCTTTGTTCATTTTAATTCACTTTTAATAGAAAATAACTCCCATAAATCTTGAAAAAATTCATGAATGTATTTTAACATGTTCTTTAATTTGTCACATTTTTTAATTGCAATTTTAATTCTTTTTTCAATTAATTTTGTATTTTTCTTTTATGTGCTTTTCAATAAATAGAAACCATGCCATGTTAACTTCTAGATTTTTGTTTCCATATCAATGCTTGGATTTAACCTCTGATTTTTTGTATGATGAATGCTGATACATTGTAGATTATTGTAGCATTTTTGTTTCATTTTTAGAAGCTTCTAGGTATAGGTTTGAGATAGATTTCTAAGACCTTCCCCTTGTGGATTCCTTTAAGCATACCTTTAAGTGTAGAAATTGTTTAGAACCCTTAGACTTAGGTTTTGAACATGAATTTTCTACCATGATTCCTTAACACACTTAGGAAGCCTTAGGATTTTTCCTAGCCTTTTAGGATTAATTTTACTATTTTCCCCATGTTTTACAATTTGATTGTGTTTAGGTGGATCCTAACTTAGCTTACCTCCTAGTTTGGCTTCTAGGATGAACTTTAGCTAACTTTAAGCTTCAAATTCCTTCTTGATAGAATAAAGCTTAGGTTGATACCTATCTAGAACCATTATTAAGCCTTGATAGTGCTTCCGAATCCATTTGGTTAGGTGATCTTTAGAGCTAATCATTAGGTTTTCATTAGAACCTTTAGGTAGATGATTCTTCCTTGAATGCTTTGCATTCATTCAATTCTCCCATGAATGGTTGAGTGTCATTATGGATACCCTTGGTATACATCATGCTTCCCATGATTTATTCAATTCTTCCATGAATGGTTAAGTGTCATGATGGATACCCTTGGTATGCGTCATGCTTCCCATGATTGATTCAATTCTTCCATGAATGGTTGAGTGTCATGATGGATACCCTTGGTATACATCATGCTTCCCATGGTTGATTCAATTGTTCCATGAATGGTTGAGTGTCATGATGGATACCCTTGGTATACATCATGCTTCCCATGATTGATTCAATTCTTCCATGAATGGTTGAGTGCCATGATGGATACCTTTGGTATACATCATGCTTCCCTTCATCAAATTTCATCTTTGGTTGAATGCCTTGATGTATCCCTTTGGTTTACATCATGCATACATCCATCCCTCAATTTCCTTCTCTCTAGGATTAGATGCCTTGTTTGATTATTTTGGATTGATCCTCTTACATGTCATATTGTTCATCCCCTCATTCATGATTGTTTAAGCATTGCTTGATGCATTAGGATAGTCTCATGTGTAGAGTATTTTAGGCTAGGTGCATGACTGCATTGAAAGGTTGAGCTGAGCTCCCTTTGCTTGTTTGCCTTAGAGGTTGAGTTTCTCCCTCTGCTTGTGTGTTGTTTTCCCTTTTTCTAACTGAGGTGTTTGCATATAAAGGTTGAGGAGACCCTCGCTTTGCTTGTCTGTTTTGTTTATTCTCTCTGCTTGTTTGCTTAGAGGTTGAGCTTCTCCCTCTTCTTGTATTGCTGCATTCCATTTGCATCTTTACTGTTTGCTTTTCTGTTTTATCTGCTTAATGATTTTTAGCAGTTTGTTTTTGTTTCCCATTGACATGATCCCTTAGGACTCTCACTTCCTTTGATAAGGAAGTGATGACAGACTTTTAGGTTGAAACCTTTGCATGATAACATTTAGGAGTTCCCTGTTACAAACTCAACAATAGGATGAATCCATTCCATGACAACAGTAGGAATCTTGATAGTTTCCCCTGTAGAGTTCTTTCTCCTTCTCATCTCCAAAACAACAGTAAAATATGTAATAAAGGCAAGTTGGTACAGTACGTTACGAGCCTTAAGCCACTTAGGAAATGGTTGATGGAGGGTTTCCTTCCAGTAATCAGGATGTTTAGTATGGTACTCTTTGGGTGACATGTGACGCATTCACTCCTAAGTCATAGTCTCTAGTGCAGTACGAACTACAAACATCTATAAAAAAACACTTCTATCGTTAAAAAACTCAAAAACAAACATCAAAACCTTTTTGTCCCGTGGGCCCATAACTTCGGGAAAACCTTTTCTGATGAAAAGAGTGTTGTTAAACCTCAGTTCTACCGCAAACGGTAATGCACGAGTCTCCGACGAGCGAGCTGCATACACCAAACTGCTGGAACTGTTGATTAACCCTACTCAGGTAAAAACAGATGAATCAACCTGTGTTTCGTAGACCCGAACTACGTTCGCTCTGATTTCTCTGATGAGAATACATAGGCATAGGATGCGATATCTTGGCGAGCAACCTTCCCTTTACCCGTAGTTAGCCGAACTACGTTGACTCTGATTTCTCTTTCTCTGACGAGAATACGTAGGCACGAAGCACGACGCTTTGCCGAGTCAATTTTCTTTTCTTTTGAGCCAGCCTTGATAGGTAGATAGTTAAATCAACCCGTCAGATAAACACAACAATTGTGGATCCCATCGAGTACGATGGACGTGAGGGGTGCTAATACCTTCCCCTTGCGTAACCGACTCCCGAATCCAGACTTGGTTGCGATGACCTTGTCTTATACCTTTTCGTCAGATTTGTTCCGATCGTTTCCTTTCCCTTTCTGTGGGATAAATAACAAAAGGTGGCGACTCTTCTGTTTTGCCGGCACCTTATTTTTGCAGTAGCGACATCTGGCGTTTCTGCTAGGGATCGAACCCAGAATCTCTGGTTCTCCGGTTCCCTACGCGAGTCAATCCTAGCGCTTGTTTGTTTACTCTGTTGGGTTTGCATTTATTTATCGCACTTTACTTTCCGCACTTTTATTTTCAGTATAATATGATTCTTTACTGTGCTATTGTGGGAGAGAGGCTCTGATGAGTGATAAGCCAGACCCAGGCTTGAGTGTATACCTAGCATTAGTTGTGGAAAGTAGTGGGCGCGTGCATGCTTTGCATGTACTAATGTCCCGCAAAATCCATGCTCAGAAGAGATTCTCTTGGTTGATTTCTTTTCCAGCCCTTTGGGCTTAAGGGGTTGTTGGTCTGGAGAGTTGTCGACTTTAGGGACCGATCATTTGTGACTCAGCCGAGTGAGGCCTCTTCAAGGAGTGATGATGCCAAACCAGAAATGGTGAACGCATCATCATTTCGTGAATGTTTGTGACGCTGGGAAACGCATAGAATGCCATACCTCGTTAGTGGATAGGATTCGTACCTGTGAGCGGGGTTGGTTTGTGCAGGAAACTTTGACCTTTAGACAACCTGGTTTTCTCGACAGTATGAATCAGTGATATTGATATTGGGGTCTTATTGTCAGAACAGTGTTGTGATTATGTTGAAACAGAGCCTTGGTCTCCTCAACAACACACTCTTGATCTTCTGCTGCATGATTACATCTTGCATTTTTGCATACCCATGTGCATGTCATTAACGTGTGTCTGTGTTACAGGTGCATATACTATCCCCTGGTTCCAGTAATCTTGCCCTCTATTTGCTAGCATAGAATCATTGAAGAAGAATGTGGCTTACAAGCTCCCTACCCCAGATATTGCTCTGCTGCTTAGTTTGACTGCCTTGGCAGATAGTACAGTGAAAGGAGAATTCAAGAAATTTTATGGGAAGTTGCTCAGTCTGGTTCGTAAACCTTCAGTCTATGAGTTGAACGAGTTGTATGAATTGCTACAGTTCTATGACCTTCCGTTGAGGTGCTTCACTTTTCCAGATTTTATTCTTGCGCCTACCTTGGAAGAGTATGTTGAGTTGTTGGGTGTGCCTATTAAAGATCATATGCCATTTGTTCACATGGATGCTAAGCCTAATCTGGCTAACCTAGCTGCTGCTCTTCACCTGTATGCTTCAGAGCTGCTTCTGACCAGTTGGAATGGGGTTCCTGGATTTTCTCTACAGTTTCTGGTTGGGAAGGCCCAGCAGTGCGCTAAAGACGGTTGTTGGATCGTATTCAACGCTATTCTCGCCCTCTGCCTCTATGGCATTGTCTTGTTTCCCAACATGCCGAACTTTATAGATTTGGACGCCTTCCATATCTTCGCATCGGGAAATCCAGTTCCCACCTTGCTTGGTGATTTATATCATTCTGTTCATTACAAGAATGAGAACAGAAGGGGTAAAAATGTGTCGTGTTGCGCGCCCTTACTTTACAGATGGTTTGATAGCCACATGCCCAAGAAGGGTATCTTTGTTTCCACTGCAGCCACAACTGAGTGGTCTGAACGCCTGATGGGTTTATCAGCGGAGAGCATCGTTTGGTTTGATTGGGATATGCTGGGTACTGAAGTCATCTACAGTTGCAGTGGTTTTCCTAATGTGCCCCTGATTGGAAGAAAAGGCTGTATTAACTACAATCCCTCATTACTTGTCAAGCAGTTTGCATACGCCTTGAGAGGTCCGCCGAAGGACGAAGAGGTGCAAGAATCTATGTACCTCACAGGGCTTCTAGATGGGGATATGTTAGCCAGGCTCAAGCATGCTTGGAATGACATCAGCAGGCGAGGGAAAGCACTGTTGGGTAAGAGCAACAGCCAGACTTATGCTCCTTATGTGACTTGGATCCAAAGCAGGGCAGAAACAGTAGGGATGCCTTGTCCACCTACTAAGCAAGATTGCCCTCCAGTGGTTGAAGAACCTACTACAGTGTCCATTCAAAAATACAATCAGGTATTGGTTGAGAAGGAAGAGTTGAAGAAGGCCAATGAGGAGTTGGAAAAAGAACTGGTTCAGCTTAGAAGCAAGAGGAGCGAAGCTATCTATTCCTTCAAAAAGCAGACGGAGCTGGTGAACCGGTTAGGCGCAGACTTGACCAAACAGAGGTCTGAACGTGAACGTTTAGGTTTGGATTTCAAGGCTATCAACGATGTGCTTGCCACCAAAAAGTAAGACCTAGATAATGCTTACTTGAGAATCTCCAAATTCAACCAGCAGTGGAATGCCACTCTCGCCAACAACAAAGAGCGGGAGGACAAGCTGAAGCAACAGATCTCCAAGTTGAAGGCTCAGTTGAAGGCCAGTGATAAGAAGTTTGATGATGAAACTGCTCGTAGGTATGCCACTCAAGACATGTTGAACAAGGCTATTGCGAACCTGAAGGATCACAAACAAATATTTGAGTCTAAGAAGCGAAGATTAGAAGACTGTTTTAGCAAAGAAGAGTGGGATGACTTCGTTAAAGGTCTTCAGTACACCGTTATGCAGAGGGAGTTACTTGTCGAAGGGTTACTCACTCAGCCTGATCATCCCAAAACGAAGGAGTTGCTAGAAGAGTTTCGCGCCCGTTGCCGCACTTGACTACCGTGTAATCCTTTGTATTTTCTGATCATTGATGTAGGCTGACCATCACCAGACTTGTTGGTCGAGGTCATGCTGTTGATTTCATCTGTACTCAGTGACATTGTATGCTGCCTTATTGGGCTTTATATATATACGAGACGTTATCTCCACGACTGGATATGGACTTCTTATTATCATCACTGGCACTCTGGCACTAGAATTGGGGGAGAAATCTCCCTAAGGCACAGACACACGTTTGCACTTGTATAATCATTTTGCATAGCATGAGCCTCTGGCTTATTTACCTAACCCTCTGTGTTTACAGGTTGTTTCAGGATTGTCTCAGGTTGACCCGAGCAATGGAACAGGTACAAGCGGAACTGAAGGACGTTCAGAGCCAGCTAAGGCAGGTTATGGGGGACATGCAAGTGTTGCGGAATCAAGAGGCGCTCAAAGAGGAGAAAAACCAGCTGAAGAGTCAGGTGGGTTTGATGGCAGAAGTGTTAAAGAACATACTCAGAAGAGAATGTGAGCAAATGCCCGAGGCTGCAGCCGGCATACTTGCTCCACAGGCGTCTGAAGAACCTGCACCAAGGCATGATAGGCCTAAAAGACTCTCTGCACAGCTTGAAGCTCAGAATTTTCCCCGTCAGCGGCCACGTCCGGTTCCTCAAGACAACCCCAGAAGACATGGTCAAAAGATGAAACTATCTGACAGAATCCTCGATTCGATCCCTTTGGATTATGACCAGTTGGTGCAACTCTTGCTCCAACTTCAGTTGGTTAAACCCCGACTTATGGCTCCATTGACAGAGGAACTACCACCCAGCTGGGACGTAAACGCCCATTGTGAATTCCACTCTGGATCACCGGGGCACGATGTAACGAACTGTAAAGCTTTTAAGCATAAGGTTCAAGACTTGATTGATTCGAAAGCAATTGAATTCGTGTCGGGCGACATGAGAGCATCAGGAAAACTCATCCCTTATCATGCAAAAGAGATGGATGTTCCCATTACCTCACCTGAAGTTGAGAAAGATCAGGAGTATATCCTGCGGTCTTTGAAGTCTGAATCACCTTGCCCGCAAATTTTTCCTGTTCCTGGATCGAGCTTAAGGATGAAAGCCCCTGAACAGAGAGAATCCTCACTAGTTCAGACCTCGTCTCTAGATGTTTCTGCCGTTCAAAACCAACAACCTTTTGCTCCATTGCAACAAAACTATCGGAGCCCGAATCAGAGTCGACCTTACAACAACCGTTCTTCTGATTGAGTCTGAAGACTTCAAGGGTCGCTCCCCTCAGCAGCAAATAAGTGTGAAAGCCCAGTTCCTAGAAGCTGGCAATCTGCATTTTATCATGACATTTCTTTACATTTGTAGTTTCTTTCCTGTTAGAATACAAATTTCGTTTGTAAAACATGTTGTTTTTCAATTGATATTGATAATGAAATAAATATGCATGTTTTGAACTAATCCATTCGTGTTCACTCTATTGCTTTTTTTATTTCAAACGCTTGTTTAAGTGGAATTCCGGGAGGGTGACGAAATCCAATGATGCGTAAGCTTCCGATGCTATGCTTTTGAATAAAAAACCTGTTGATGATGTACAGGCATTGTTTCAATCCACAAACACAGGAGATATAAGGAAGATAATCCCTTGTTAACCCCTTTGAGTTTAGTTGTAGGAGTTCCTTTCTGAAGATAGAAAACCCTCAATCTTAACCCGGGGCAGGGTAGGTGTCAGTTAATTTGACCAAGCGTTCAAATTACAAATGGAGTGTTCGTTCGAGGGTCAATCACACCGCTATAGGTCGTACCTAAAAAACCATGATGGTTAACCCGACCGATCAGGAGTGAAACAGTCACAATCTCTTTAACAAGTCATACGAGTCGTTTTCATACGATTTGTTCAAAAAAAAAAAGAGAGAAAGAAAAGAATCGAAAGGAAAAAGCCCGCTAAGTAGAATCTTGCAAACAAGCGACTTAGGCAAAAATTAGGGTACCCCGCTGGACTTCAAAATTGAAGAAACTCTGAAGAGTTAGTCCATGCAAAAGTTAGGGGAAAACGAAAAAATGAAAAAACGAAAAAACGAAAAGCGAAAAAGGATTATGAAAGAAAAATCCTCAAACAAGAACGAAATCGTGTGGCTCCGGACGCCCAAGGAAAGACGAAAAAAGAGTGATTGTCACTTCGAAAAAGTGTGATTTCTTAAACTACCACTCAACCTTTGAAAGGTGAACGCTAAGGTCGAATTAGCTGAACGTAGGATCGGAGAACATCAAGGAGAAAGGGTGGGTTAAAATGAATTTTGAGCCTGTATCCTTTCTTTCTCAAACTGTGAACTTGACCACGTTACAACATTTAAAAGTCCTAATTGAAATAGGTTTGTTTCGAAAGCATACTTCGGTAAAGATTGCATCGGAACTGGCTCTTTGAAAGGATTCCCTTTACAGCGTTGTATTGATGTTGACATGTTGATGAATGATTTCATACATTTTATGTCACAAAATTTTTTCCAGTGAACAGGAATGGATTTTGAAAACTGCCATATGCATTGCATTTGATATGTCTTTATGCATAACAACTTGTTTTACTTACGAGTAAGCGCTTGACAGCGGGAATGTTTCCACGATGGAAAGATTCGATCAGGATAGAATGCAAAATGCCTGAATATTCCGGTGAACTGGGACAAGCTATGTCAAACGATCACAACATGGGAGTCATCCATCCAGAAGTCAGTTAATCCAGGGAAATCAGGTCGAGATTTGATGAATCTCTTGCAGCCAAGGGTATTGTTCCCCACAGGTCATCCCATGAGGGGCAAAGTCATGACAGGGCTGGGGCAGGTCACCCCGAGAGCGCCGAGGCAATCCTTATCCTGAGGGCGATTAACTTGAAGCACCTTTGTAGAGGTTCAAAATGATGAAGTCGTTCGTATCAAACCGCCAGAGTACAGAGATCTCAGGTTTCCTTTCGAAAGGATGTTACGAAGATCCCACGGGCTGGGGCAAAAGTTGAAAGCGAAGGAGCCGTTCCTCTCTGTATCTGCAGAGTTTATCAGAAGTTGTTAAGATTCTGGGGCAAGTCATTTCGAGTTCGTTTCATGGCATGTTTTTCCAAGCATGATGATTCCTTCTTCCTCAGCAGGTTCAGTCATGTTTCCCCACAGAATCTGAACATGGGGCTATGAGCATTGATGTGTCTCCCCGAACGGAGATAGATTCTCCCCAACAAGATGCATCCTAGGCAGGATCATCATCTCCCTAGCTGAGTCATGTGCAGAGGTGTATACGCATTCCCAGTAGTGGGTCAACCTGCAGTTTCCTCGTAGAAGACTATCCGTAAGTGTTCAGCTCTCGATAGTTCAGACTGAAGTCTCCGACAGAATTGAAATTCCCCACAGAGTTGTGTGCTCCCCGGCAGGTAGGATTTATTCCAGCATCTGGTTACACATCCCCAGCCGAGTTTTGCAGTTCCCCAAGAGAGTTGAGTCCTTGGAAGCCGTTCAAGCCATTATTGGTTTTCCCCAAGAGAGTATTGAGTAGTTGTTGCTATACTTCCCCATCGGAGTCCGTATCTCCAGGAAGATTCAATCTGTAAAGGCCGCACAGTTTATTTCTGTGATTGATATCATTTTCTCAGCAATTTGTGGTTTGTGTACCCGGTTGAGCGAGTACAGGTTCTCGTAGAACTTTGTCCCCTGCAGAAAGTTTTCTGAAGTTCGTTTCCCCAGGATAAGTCCAATTGAGATTGGTGTGATTTCTTCTCCACAGCAGGATGATTCCTTCTCCCCATCAGAATGGTTCTTTCTCCTTGACAGGAGGGTTTCCTTCAGCATTTATTTTGTTGATTTGGTTCCGTAGCATCTGCATGATTGCATAGAATCTACCCTAAACGTGTAGCATTTCTACCGTGTGGAGCATTACGCCATTGTCAAACATACGCATGTGAAACATGAGCTAGGTCGTTACCCTCCTTGTGTGCAGGTGTTCCCCAGCGGAGTTGTTTGTTCAGGATGATTCTTGAGTTCCTCAGTAGAGTTGTTTGTTCAGGATGATTCTTGAGTTCCTCAGCAGAGTTATTTGTTCAAAATGATTCTTGGGTTCCTTAGCAGAGTTGTTTGTTCAGGATGGTTCTTGAGTTCCTCAGCAGAGTTGTTTGTTCAGGATGATTCTTGAGTTCCTCAGTGGAGTTGTTTGTTCAGGATGATTCTTGAATTCCTCAGCAGAGTTTATTCATCCAGAATGGTTTCTGAATCCCCAAAGCAGAGTTACTTGATAGTTCTCCAGAATCCCCAGCGGAGATGTGTCATCCCCAACAGGTTTCAAACAGAGAAGTTGAAATTTCCCTTGCAGACTTGATGATTAAAGTCCGACAGCAGTGCCAAAACCCCCTGACTTACTGATAAAGTCCGACTGCGACGTCGAAGCAGTTCTCCTAGCTGATGAGGAGTGCCTGACGGCAAAAGATAAGATATCCCTATTGGTTCATGATTGACTAAGGATCTTGTTTTCGACTTACTGACGAAGTCCGATAGAGATTGTCAAAAGTTCCTAATGACCCGATGAGTCCAGAGGAATTCTTCTGCTACCGTGCCGCGGAATGCCTGACGGCAGTATGTAACCCGGTGATCCCTTGATGACTTGAGGACGAAGCTGCAGCAAAATCAGATGATCATCCCGACGGAGATTTGAGATTAATCGCTCACCAGCCAGTTGCCGTGCAACTGTCATTTCAGACTTTGAAGATTGTCCTACCCATCAGAGTATCGTTTACTTGTGCGGTTGGAAAATCACCAGTTGTCGTGCAACCAGTGATCCCTTATTGACTTACTGATGGAGTCCGACAAAGATATTGTCGAATGTTCCTAGCGACCTGACGAGTCCATAGGTGACGATAAGGAATTCTTCTGCTGTGGCGTAGAATGCCCGACGACAAAATTAGCCATCCTTCACTAGTTGTCGTGCAACCAGTGATCCCTTATTGACTTACTGATGGAGTCTGACAAAGAGATCGTAGAATGTTCCTAGCGACCTGACGAGTCCATAGGTGACGATAAGGAATTCTTCTGCTGTGGCGCAGAATGCCCGACGACAAAGTCAGCCATCCTTCACCAGTTCCCGTGCAACCAGTGATCCCTTATTGACTTACTGATGGAGTCCGACAAATATTGTCGAACGTTCCTAGCGACCTGACGAGTCCATAGGTGACGATAAGGAATTCTTCTGCTGTGGCGCAGAATGCCCGACGAGAAAGTCATCCATCCTTCACCAGTTACCGTGTAACCAGTGATCCCTTATTGACTTACTGATGGAGTCCGACAAAGATATTGTCGAACGTTCCTAGCGACCTGATGAGTCCATAGGTGACGATAAGGAATTCTTATGCTGTAGCGTAGAATGCCCGACGGCAAAATCAGCTATGTGTCACCAGTTACCGTGTAACTAGTGATCCCTTGATGACTTGAGGACGAAGCTGCAACGAAATCAGATGATCATCCTGACAGAGATTTGAGATTAATCCTTCACTAGTTACCGTGTAACCAGTGATCCCTTGATGACATGAGGACAACATTCCACAGCGAGATCAGATGATCATCCTGACCGAGATTTGAGATTAATCATTCACCAGCAAGTTGTCGTGCAACTGTCATTTAAGTTTCCGAAGAATTTGTCCCCATCAGAGTATCGTTTACTTGTGCGGTTGGCAAATTTTTGGGTTTATTAGTATTCAACCGTCTTTTACCTTGATTGTTTGAGAGTCGTTCGCTTCTCACCTAGTCAGGTCCAAGCCGTTTGAATAAGGACAGCTGTTGCACCCCAAAATTTGCCTAACTTTTTCTTTCACCTAGCTTGTGTTTCATTGCATTCATTTAGCATTATCATCTTCATTGCATTGACATGTAGGCAGGAGATCAAGAGGTATGACTACCAACAAATGTCTACAGAAGTTTATGAAGCTATCTAAGAGTGTTTATTCAAGTATCCAAGGGTTGATATCCTCATCAAAGAAGTCAAAGATCCTCAGAGTGGGGGTTGGATATAAGAGTGTATGCCTCCTAACTTGAAGGTTGTGAGAGGTCATCAGATGATTCTGAATCCATAAAGTTGGACTTGAAGCCTTGAGAGAGCTCATGAGAGGTATTGAAAGTCATTTTGAAGCCTAGACAGGTCATCATTTGAAGGATATGAAGCTACAACCAAGATTGGTGCAATTAGGGTTTCATCTGGTCAACCCTAGGTCAACTGATGATTTGAAGCAGGTTGAGACCTAATTTCAAGGCCATGTGATCATGGATTAATGTATTAAGATGCCCAAGGGATGATTCCAAGGTCAACTCATCATGAATCAAGAGTGTGAGGAGTTCCTAGGCTAGGGTTTCTAAGCTTGACAATGTAAAATCCCCTAGTTTAGTGCCTAAATTCAAAACCACATAACTCAAGATGTGATTTTCATCTCACCTTAACCCCAACATGATTGTTGTAGAGCATTATCATAGCTTTAATTTGAGTACTAGAAGTCCTTGATAGGGTTTATAGAACTCAAGTTATGAATTAGACAAGTTATAGGTCATCAGATGAATGTGAATTTGGAGCTTGAAAGTCAACCAACTTGAATGCCATTTTTGACCTAGAAAGATGATTCTCATGAACTTTTGGCCAACATGAATGTTTTTCCTTATCTTCTTAGCTTTCTAAAAAGTACTAGAAGTCCATGATTTGATGTGTAGAACTCAAGATATGAGATTTGCAAGACAAGGGTATTTTGGGAAGTTGAGATTATAGGCCATTTTTTATTATGGGTCAATTTCACCAACTTAAACACCTCAAATGTACTTTTGTTCAACTTGAAAGTTGTTCAAAATGATGTTATTTGTTCAACCATGCACCAAGGATCCATTGATATGGATTAGAATGAGAAATGTGTGAAGAAAGTTCATGAATGAATCATTAAAGGAAGCTTGAAAAGGGCTAATTCAAATCAATTCATTTTGGAACCAATTCATGTCATATTTGTGCTTGTTTTGAGTCCAAGTGATGTTTTAAGAACATTGGAAAAATTAGAAATCAAGTTCGAATTCATTTGCTATGCCAATTTCATGGTTTCTTCATCCTTAAGCAACATAATGAAAATCAACCATCCATTCAATTTCAAGGCCTCAATCCTATCCACACATCTTCCTTACATCATAAGAAACCAGAATGGATCAGTTGGCAAGCTAGATAGCTCTGTTTTGATGAGTTTCACAAAGCTCCATAATCAAAAATTTGAATTTTGAGTTGGGCTGCCATGGGCTTCAATTGGGCTTTTAGTCACTCAATATCCATTGCATATAACCTCTGGGATGATTTCTAACTGCCATAACAGAATTTGGTGGAAGATAACAGAAAATTGAGTTAAGAAAAAGTGGAGAAATTTGGAAAATTGATTTTGAAGATAGGGCCATTTTCAGTTCAAATTATCATTGCAAAAAGCTTCAGTGAGGTTCATTGATGGATTCTGGACGATTTGCTTGAAGCTTCATCCACAATTCAAGCCTCTGTGAAGCTTATTAACAGGTTCCTATCTTTCATCCATACGCTCTGTTCTTGATGAATTGTTATGCTATTTTCACATGATTGTGATCCTTAGAGTGTGTAGAACGTTTTAGGATTAGAATGGTTAAGTTTCGTGACAATTCTTGACAGAACACCTTAGGTTGTAGTTTGAATTTCTCCCTAAATATTGGATGAAAATGGAAAAGAAACATAGATTGTTGATGTAGGAAGTGAGAGGAAGAGATTAGTGCCTTCAGTTTTGGTTTTGGTGAAAGTTGAGATTTCTTGAGAGATTCTTAGATGATCACGATTTCTGAGTTTTAATGGAGGAAAGTGAAAATAAATTACACATTTGGATTCTACACAAAAAATCACATAGTTTTGGTTCAAGAAAATCTAGTTTTGGTTAAGGAATGAGGAAGTTAGGATTTTGGACATTTGGAGAAGATGACAGGCGCAAGGCCGGCCACCGTCTGCGTGTGGTAGCGCCACCGCGGGAGGCTTTCCCTCCGTTTTCAATTCAAACTGCCAGTTCATTTCCTGACCACACGATCACGCGAAGCTTTGACCTCGTACTCCCATCGCACGACTGTGATTGTTTTCGCGAATGGCCTTTCCCATAGTGATGAAACGCTGAGTTTCATTAAAGAAACTCAGCTGAGCCTTTAATTCATTTTCTATCCCCACCCCCACTGCAGGGCCCAAGCGAAATAGCACACATGATCAATACTTCCTGCACCCCTGGCCCGTTCCAACTTTTATTTCTTTTTCTTATTTGCACTTTATTTTCTTTGTTCAATTTAATTCACTTTTAATAGAAAATAACTCCCATAAATCTTGAAAAAAATCATGAATGTATTTTAACATGTTATTTAATTTGTCACATTTTTTAATTGCAATTTTAATTCTTTTTTCAATTAATTTTGTATTTTTCTTTTATGTGCTTTTCAATAAAACAAAAGCATGCCATGTTAACTTTTAGATTTTTGTTTCCATATCAATGCTTGGATTTAACCTCTGATTTTTTGTATGATGAATGTTGATACATTGTAGAATATTGTAGCATTTTTGTTGCATTTTTTAGAAGCTTCTAGTGATAGGTTTGAGATAGATTTCTAAGACCTTCCCCTTGTGGATTCCTTTAAGCATACCTTTAAGTGTAGAAATTGTTTAGAACCCTTAGACTTAGGTTTTGACCCTGAAATTTCTACCATGATTCCTTAACACACCTAGGAAGTCTTAGGATTTTTCCTAGCCTTTTAGGATTGATTTTACTATTTCCCCCACATTTTACAAGTTGATTGTGTTTAGGTGGATCCTAACTTAGCTTACCTCCTAATTTGGCTTCTAAGATGAACTTTAGCTAACTTTAAGCTTCAAATTCCTTCTTGATAGAATAAAGCTTAGGTTGATACCTATCTAGAACCATTATTAAGCCTTGATAGAGCTTCCAAATCCATTTGGTTAGATGATCTTTAGAGCTAATCATTAGGTTTTCATTAGAACCTTTAGGTAGATGATTCTTCCTTGAATGCTTTGCATTCATTCAATTCTCCCATGAATGGTTGAGTGTCATGATGGATACCCTTGGTATACATCATGCTTCCCATGACTGATTAAATTCTTCCATGAATGGTTGAGTGTCATGATGGATACCCTTGGTATACATCATGCTTCCCATGATTGATTCAATTCTTCCATGAATGGTTGAGTGTCGTGATGGATACCCTTGGTATACATCATGATTCCCATGATTGATTCAATTCTTCCATGAATGGTTGAGTGTCATGATGGATAACCTTGGTATACATCATGCTTCCCTTCATCAAATTTCATCTTTGGTTGAATGCCTTGATGTATCCCTTTGGTTTACATCATGCATACATCCATCCCTCAATTTCCTTCTCTCTAGGATTAGATGCCTTATTTGATTATTTTGGATTGATCCCCTTACATGTCATATTGTTCATCCCCTCATTCATGATTGTTTGAGCATTGCTTGATGCATTAGGATAATCTCATGTGTAGAGTATTTTAGGCTAGGTGCATGACTGCATTAAAAGGTTGAGTTGAACTCCCTTTGCTTGTTTGCCTTAGAGGTTAAGTTTCTCCCTCTGCTTGTGTGTTGTTTTCCCTTTTTTTAACTGAGGTGTTTGCATATAAAGGTTGAGGTGATCCTCCCTTTGCTTGTTTGTTTTGTTTATTCTCTCTGCTTGTTTGCTTAGAGGTTGAGCTTCTCCCTCTGCTTGTATTGCTGCATTCCATTTGCATCTTTACTGTTTGCTTTTCTGTTTTTTCTGCTTAATGATTTTTAGCAGTTTGTTTCTGTTTCCCGTTGACATGATCCCTTAGGACTCTCACTTCCTTTGATAAGGAAGTGATGACAGACTTTTAGGTTGAAACCTTTGCATGATAACATTTAGGAGTTCCCTGTGTCAAACTCAACAATAGGATGAATCCATTGCATGACAACAGTAGGAATCTTGATAGTTTCCCCTATAGAGTTCTTTCTCCTTCTCATCTCCAAAACAACAGTAAAATATGTAATAAAGGCAAGTTGGAACAATATGTTACGAGCCTTAAGCCATTTAGGAAATTGTTGATGGAGGGTTTCCTTCCAGTAATCAGGATGTTTAGTATGGTACCCTTTGGGTGACATTCGACGCATTCACTCCTAAGCCATAGTCTCTAGTGAAGTACGAACTACAAACATCCATAAAAAACATTTCTTTCGTAAAAAACTTAAAAACAAACATCAAAACCTTTTTGCCCCGTGGGCCCATAACTCCAGGAAAACCTTTTTTGATGAAAATAGTGCTGTTAAACCTCAATTCGACCGCAAACGGTAACGCACGAGTCTCCGGCGAGTGAGCTGCATACACCAAACTGCTGGAACTGTTGATTAACCCTACTCAGGTAAAAACAGATGAATCAACCTGTGTTTCGTAGACCCGAACTACGTTCGCTCTGATTTCTCTGATGAGAATACGTAGGCACAGGATGCGATATCTTGGCGAGCAACCTTCCCTTTACCCGTAGTTAGCCGAACTACGTTGACTCTCATTTCTCGTTCTCTGACGAGATTACGTAGGCACAAAGCGCGACGCTTTGCTGAGTCAGTTTTCTTTTCTTTTGAGCCGGCCTTGATAGGTAGATAGTTAAACCAACCCGTCAGATAAACACAACAAGCATGGATCCCATCGAGTACGATGGACGTGAGGGATGCTAATACCTTCCCCTTGTGTAACCGACTCCCGAATCCAGACTTGGTTGCAATGACCTTGTCTTATACCTTTTCGTCAGGTTTGTTCCGATCATTTCCTTTCCCTTTCTGTGGGATAAATAACGAAAGATGGTGACTCTTCTGTTTTGCCGGCACCTTATTTTCGCAGTAGCGACATCACCAGATACCAATCAAGAGTTGGGATTACGGGCATGTCGACCAAAGATGACCCTCTGGGGACAAAATCAAACCAAGATATATTTAAGTTACTTTTCAGCATTTTTTAGGTTATGTTGTTGGGAACTTTTAACCCCAACTTCATAAATTACATTCTTTAGTAGTTTTAGCTTAGAAACAATACATGTATGATGTATCTAGATGATTTGGAGCCAAATCATACTTCAATCGGAATTGACAAACCATGAGAAGTTCAATCAGAAAATGAAAACCGTGAGAAATTTGGTTTTCTTCCTTCTTCTCTTTGTATTTTTTATTGTGTTGGGGTTGTTATATGTATGTTTACTTGGATTATATGTTCATCTATGAATCTTTGTATAAAATCCCTTTTACAAATCTTAATCAATGTTATCTTTGATTTAATATCTATCTTAATGGGTTTGGATAGTTGTAGACATATAATTTTCAAACTCGACCTAAGATGATGATCTATTGGCTATGGGAAATGGTCTAAATATTTACGCGTGTGTGTGTCGGAGCTTAATGCTCTGTGTTGTTTTGTCGTGTGAGATATCACCTTCGAAAGAACGTGGTTGATCTCTTGGACTTTGCGTTATACATAACCTCCGTTTGTGAGCGATATGTAGGGGTTTTGACGAGTATTAGGGTGAGTGCATTTGATCGATAGGTTTTTTCTCGTACATGAGGGGTATAAGGAAATGCAACTCCTGATGAGTTTCTCCTTTCTAAAGAATGTATTTATTTATTTGCTTTTATGCTTTTAATTTCTGCATGTTAGCTTTGGAGAACCATAGAAAACCCAAGCTTAGATATGTGAAGATTTTCGAACGAAATTCTTTCCCTTGAACTGATTCCTATGGAGAGGACATAAATCTCGGAGGGAATTCTTACAAAAATAATATTTTTGCTTTCCGCTTTACCGCTCCAACTAGACCTTCTTCAATTGGTTTCTTAGGTGCTGAGGACGAACCCTCGTGAGAAGTATTCAGTTTTGAGGATAAGGGACCAGTTGCAGACGCCTCAGATTCTGCTGGCCTCTAAAGATCTTGTGTCTTCTGACTAGTAGAGTTCTCTGATACCTCTGTCACAACTGAGATGTTGACACTTTCAGCTGAGGACTCCATAGTGTTTTGTTGGATGTTGATGAAAATGAACTAGACTTTGGTTACTTTTATAGTGGATAATGGGTAACCCAAATGCTGTAATAAAATCCTTTACTTGATTCTTGAAAATGTTAACGACCAATAAATTATAAGCATGCATTGTACAACTTTTTAATGATCTCTGCTACTGGATCGTTTTCTCTTTCTTGAAAACTGGTCACGTAATGATGATCTGTTAAATGCATTTATGACTGTAATTATTTTCTTTCTCATTTTTTAATATTCTTTTTTATGTGACAAAAGGGGGGAGAAAGATATAATAGTATTTAATAAAGAAATATGAACCCTGCAGATTTAATGTTATTCATTTATAATTAATGTGATTTTAAATTTCTATTATTTCTTGTTTTGGTGATCTTGCCTGGGTGATATATTTTAATTTACTTATTTAGAACTAAGCGGGAGCTTACTAACCTCAA
This sequence comes from Lathyrus sativus, assembly GCA_963859935.3. Taxonomy (NCBI): domain Eukaryota; kingdom Viridiplantae; phylum Streptophyta; class Magnoliopsida; order Fabales; family Fabaceae; genus Lathyrus; species Lathyrus sativus. The sequence goes on from OZ012741.1 coordinate 551,158,495, forward strand.
CCTTGGACTATTAGACTCAGAGGGAGCTTACAAACCTCATACTCTGATGTTGCTTATAGAATTAAAATATTTTTTCTTGAATATAGTTCTTAAGGGGAGTTTATAGAACTCAACCTTGAACTTATAGATTCAGGGGGAGCTTACAAACATCATATCCTAATGTCGCTAAGAAAATTATAATGACCCAACATTGTCCTTTAAATTCTTATGTTTATCATCTTCAAAAAGGAGGAGATTATTAGAACAAGATTTGTTCATAACATATATCTCTTAGGTTTTTATGATAACAAAGTATTAAAAGAACAATAGTGTTATCTAATGTGTGTTCCAAGTATGCAGGTTCTAAGACTTGAAAAGAAGGGTTTCAAAATCTTATATAAGGATGCATTTGAGAAGAGTTGAGTTACTAGCTTCTGATGGATCAGAACCTGAAGAACACTATCTAAGTTATGTCTAACGTAGACTCTGAAGCTGAAGACCTCAGTATCAAAAGAGCAACATATTGTCTCTACACTAAGTTATTGAATTAGCTTCTGGTGAACATTCAGAATTAGTAATAAAGCTCGAGTTATCTGTATTGCAGAAAGCAAGTTACATTGTTAAATCAGCTTGTCAACTAGAGTCTATTTTTTGCAAGGCTCAAGAAGAGTTGACATGCTTTACAAATATCTACTCTCAACGGCTCTATAGTATAAGATTACATGGAAGATGCAATGGTGAAACATGTTACACAATGGATTAAGATCTTTTGGTGTATCTCTCTTCAACGTCTCATGTACTATGGAGAAAACAAAGACACTTGTTCAAGTTATCTCTTCCAATGGCTAGTTTTCTACAACTACTATATAAGCTACTGAAGATTCAAACTCAACTCTTCAATAAGGAGCAATCAAAAGGGAAAATATATAAGAAAAGCCAAGAAGGATAGAAGTGTTCTACACTTCTGTCTAGATGGAGGAATAACAAGATCATACAATAAGCAACACAATCGAGTATGTAAATTTTCTGTTATATGTTGTAAATTGTAATAAGCCTTAAAATTTCTTAAACATTGAATATCTTAGAAATCGTAAGTGTTTAGAGGTTTTTGTTAAGGTGATTACCTTGTACCTCAAATTTTGTATCAAGTACACCTTGTTCTCTATTATGCTAAACATGATTATTTAGTAGTATTAGAAAAGTCTCTTGCTATATGTTTGAGCATCAAACTCTTTTGCTGAAAGGCTTAAGCCATGCAAGTCTCCTGCTATGTGCTAGAGCATTTGAAAGTCTTGATCAATTGTCGTTTAAGCAGAAAGTCTTAGACTGATGGTTTAAGCAAGGAAATCTTGGGCCTGAGAGGCTTGAGCAGAAGTCTTGGGTTCGCGAAACCTGAGCAAAGAAGTCTTGGGCCTGAGGGGCATGAGCAGTAGTCTTGGATTTGTGGAATTTGAGCAGGGAAGTCTTGGACCGAGGGAATGGACAGAAGTCTTGAGTCTAAGGGGCTTAAGCGCGGAACTCTTGAGTTCATGGAACCTAAGTAGAAGTCTTGGACCTGAGGAGTTTAAACAGGAATTCTTGGGATGAGGGTCTGAGCAAAGAAAAGTCTTATGTTTAAGTGCATAAGCAATTGTAATAATGTTTTGGTTATAGTGAAAGTCTCTTGTGATGTAAGGGGGTTGGACTACTCTCTTTTGGGAGGAACCAGTATAAATATTTGTGTATTCTTTATTTGTTATTTGCTTCTATTAATATTCCACTGCAACGTATAATTTGAATCTAAATGCCAGTTTGGATTCTGAACTCTAATCAGAGGCAAAGTTAAAAAAACATAAAACACAATTCAACCCCCCTTCTTGTGTATTTTTCTCACCTTCAACAACAAGTAACGCTTTTCATGACGAAGCTCTCACCCTGAACAAAAGAAAACCGAGGTATAAAACCAAGGCACACTCTCTTTTATTATTTAAAAAAATAAAAAAAAACACAAATTCCCTTGGTTTTTCATAAAATCGAGGTGAAAAATAACTCAGTACAAGATTCGATCCCCAGTTATCGCAGTTTATAATTTTATTTGTTTATAAGTGTAAACAAAATGTTCTAACCCTTCGGTTTTATATTTAACCGAGGCATTAAATAATGAGATTTTACTATAAAAGAACTTGTAAAATAGATTTTACCTTATCCTTACTAATATGAAGTCGTCCCAAACTCGCAAGCATCATTGTTTGGGATGGATTGCAAGACAGAAAAAATCTTCATTCTTCTTCTATCTTGAACAAAACATGTTTTCTGCCTTTGTTATCCATCCTAACATAATGGTGTTGATGTTTTCGTTGTTTTATTTTGGAATAACCTTCAGTTAAAGAAGGGAGCTCAACCTTTCAAGAGTACTCAGTTGATAGATTGCAAGTGCAAAAAATTATTCTTGCTTAAACAAAGAATTAAGCTTAACAAACAAAGAATTGAGCTTAACAAACAAGAAGGGGATGCAACTAAATCTGGATATCAACGAAGACTTGTTGTAAGCAATTTATTTTAATATCAATCAATGTAATTAAAAATTATTCACCTCAGTTTTATATTAAAACCGAGGTGTTTAATAATCATATTTTACTATAAAAATACTCGTTAAACAGATTTTACCCTAACACTAACTTATATGTAGCTGCCCCAAAGAGAGGAAGTATTCACCACCATCCATTTGATCATGAGTTTCTACTACAGATCCATGGGATGAATTGCAAGTGCATAAAATAAAAATTCTCATTAGGAAACAAATCTCTAGCATCTTGCACGTGACTCGGACATGGAAAATGAAAATTCTCATTTGGAAACCGATTTTACAATGTATTTTAAATATTCTGTATAAATAATGTAATTAAAAAATAGCTTATTTTTAATTCCTTTAAACAAATATTTGTCATCTATTTAATGTTTATCAACGCTCAAGAATCTGCCATTAGTGATCCGCGTGAAACCTAAAGGACATTCATTATAAAAGCATGTTGAATATTGAAAATCTAACATATGCGGAACATGAAGCATTTGAAACATAAAGACGTTTAGAAAATTTCTCTAAGATGGATTGCAAGAGCAGAAAATTACTTGGGTTTAAGGTTTGTTTTATTAAATATTTATTTGAGCACAAAATTATATATCTAAATATTGATTTTATTTATCTAATCTTTATTTTATTTTGCTTCAGAATCAAATGCATGCAAGATCCATAGAGAATAATCTTACACCTAACATTTGATCTTCCCCAAGATTCAATAAATTCGAAGATCTAAAATTTAGATCTTCAGGGAATTTGATTTTACCTAGATCTCCAGGGAATATTATTTTTATTTTAAACAATGTAATATTCTAGGTAAACAATGTAACAATTTTTTTGATAAAAATAAAAGAAATAATCCTACCCATTGATAACGCGAAATCGTATATATATTGACGTATAATTCAACTAATATTTGACTGGTTTCAATCCGATTTCGGGTTTTTCCATGTTATTTGTCTGATATTTTGCAGGTATTTAAAGATCATGTCCAAACAAAGCAATATGAAGAAAAGAAGCAATTACAGCTGAAATATGGACGAATATCAGATGAAAACAACATGAAAAACAGCAGATGCGAATTTTGCTGCTGTGACGACCGTCACACATCCATGACGACCGTCACACGGGTGACGACCGTCACACGGGTGACGACCGTCACACACCATGACGACCGTCATGCAGGCAAAAACGCAGAACTTCAGTAAACGTGCAAAAATCAGTTCCAAGTCCCAAAATAATGGACCACTACTTCCTATTTTCTCTGGCCCCAAGTCCACCTTCTGCAAAATATAACAGTTAGTATTTCACCTCTATAAAAGGTGAAGGAGGGGAGCTGAGAAAGGGAGCCGCATTCAGATAACGAAGTGCTGCCCAAATATTTTCCAGAGCAAATTTAGTTTAAGTCTTGCTTTTGTTTTCCTTTCCTTTTTCTTGTATTCTATTACTGCAATATTCCTTTGTACGCTCTATTGGCTTGAAGACACAATCCTGCCGACATCGTTGGGATTTGGCCAAAAGCCAATTGGATACTTTACAGGTTTTTATTATTTCGTTAATTGTAACTTTAATTCCCAGCAGTATGTATGTTCTAAATTTATGCTTTTATTTACGCTTTACCTGTTCCAAATCCATGTCTAGCTAAACCAGAGTAATCGGTATGTAATAATAATTCAGACGGGATTTGATAATAACCGGTTAAAAACTTTCTTTTTCAAAAGTTGTTTATGGCCTGAGTGTTTAAACTTATTTCCTGAATAAACGTTCGTCGCGACAGCGAGAACTTATTTAAAAGTAGTTTTGCCACGACAGTGGGAAATTAATTAAGGTACGAACCAACAAGCGACAACTGCGGCTAGGACCAGATAGTAAATACTAGGCATTTGTTTTAATAACAGCGAAAGCACTTTAAAATAGATTAGAACTTAGAGATTTTCAAAAAGCGATTTTAACCCCGAACGGGATAGCGACAACATACGTTCCGCCTTAAAGTTGCGACTAGCGTCAACAACCATCGTGAGACGAAGGTCTTTAGATCACTATTTTCTTCTTAAATAAATTCTGAAAATATTTTATATACCGGTAACTTGTCAAATCCCCGAAGAACATAATTATTGCATATCGATTCGCGCAATTATACTTAAAGTAACGTTTTTAGTTCCCTATAGTAATAGCAATTATTCCCTTAAACATTATCTACCTAGCTAAACATAGTAACTCCCGAGAACACTAGTTTGATTACGAGTCCTTGTGGGATCGATATCTTTTATTACTACGCAATAGACTGTGCACTTGCAGTTAAGTTGTATTAGACATAGAAAGTCGCGATCAAGTTTTTGGCGCCGTTGCCAGGGACCCGTTTAGTCAATAGTGTAACCTTCTGTTACGCCGTATAGACTAGGTTAACAATTCTCTCTCCCTCTACTCGTTCTTCGATTGTATGCCAAGTACTCGCTCACAAGGCAAAATCTTACAACCTACAATCGCTGAACTAGAGCGCTTCTTACATCTAAGAAGGCGCATCGTCGAATATCAACGAAGACACAACATTCCTGATCTTCTAGCTCATCCTCCAGTTAAAGAAGAAAAGATGGCTGAAGGACCTCAAAACAAACCACTGAAGGCATACGCTACACCCTCTCAGCTGGAGCCTAGAAGTAGCATAGCTGCCCCAGCTATAACTCGAAACGATTTTGAGCTAAAACCGTCATTGCTGTCAGCTGTACAACAACACCAATTCTCAGGAAATGCAACTGGTGATCCGAACGAACATTTAACGAAGTTTGTACAATACGCAGACACAGTGAAAGCAAATGGAGTAACTCCAGACGCAATAAGACTTCGTCTTTTCCCTTTCTCTCTTAGAGATAGAGCATGGACATGGTTACAATCCTTACCATCCAACTCTGTTACGACATGGGAACAGTTGAAGAATGTTTTCTTAGCGAGATATTTTCCGCCGAGCAAAACTGCTATGCTTAGAGCTCAAATCAACGGATTTCGACAGAAAGATAATGAATCTCTCTACGAAGCATGGGAACGATTCAAAGATATGATGAGAACATGTCCTCACCACGGTCTAGAAGACTGGGTGACGATCCATACTTTCTATAATGGGCTTTTATACAACACCAGATTAACGGTAGACGCCGCCGCGGGCGGTGCACTTATGGATAAGCCATACGACGAAGCCTATCAACTAATCGAAAACATGTCTCAGAACCACTGCCAATGGGGAGGTGAACGCATTCCAGCAGAGAAACCCGCAGCGAAAGGTGGGATGTACGAGATCAGCAGCCTTGAAAAGTTCAACGCTAAAGTAGATGCTCTAGCACAGAAGATCGACAGTCTGACCGTTAACCCCACTGCAACCGTCGCTGCCGTAACTCCAAACTGCGAGTTATGCGGAATTGCCACTCATAATGCGCCCGAGTGCCCATTGTTGGCCGAAATCCCACCAGACCAAGTAAATTACGCTCAAGGAAACCCTTACGCAAATACTTACAACCCAGGTTGGCGAAACCATACAAACTTTTCTTACAAAAGCGATAATGCATTGCAGATGCCTGCTGCTCCGCCAGGATATCAGAAACCAGCTGTTGCCCAGACTGCCCCTAGGAAATCAAACCTCGAGTTGATGATGGAAAAATTCATAGCTACTCAAGCTCAAACAAACAAAGAACTCCTAAATCAAAACATACACACTAGCGAGCAAATTAAACAGCTGACCGGAAAAGTAGACGCTTTAGCCACCCACAACAAAATGCTAGAAACACAGATATCACAAGTGGCTCAACAACAAGCCTCTGCTGCCGCACCCGCTGGCACATTTCCTGGACAACCCGAACAAAATCCAAAAGGGCAAGCAAATGTCATCATATTAAGAAGCGGAAAAGAATTGGACGAACCGATCGATCCGAAAACCGAAAACTCAGCCATGCAACAAAAACCAACTGAACAAGCAGAAAAGGAATCCGAGTTAGAGAAGAAGGAAGACAATGAGAAGGAGGACACCGCAAGTGAAAAAACTCAGGCACCTCCAGCGCCATATAAACCACCGATTCCATATCCTCAAAGACTAATAAACTCCAAAACTACAGGGCAGTTTAAGAAATTTGTAGAGCTCCTTAAACAGTTGAATATCACTATTCCTTTTACAGAAGCTATCACTCAAATGCCCTCGTATGCTAAATTTCTCAAAGAAATCTTGTCAAATAAGAGAAAGATCGAGGATAACGAAACAGTTACACTTACTGCAGAGTGTAGCGCTATTATTCAAAACCACATGCCTCCTAAATTAAAAGACCCAGGTAGTTTCTCCATACCCTGTGTCATTGGAAAGTTCGTAATAGACAAAGCCCTGTGTGATTTAGGAGCCAGTATCAGTGTTATGCCCCTATCCATATGCAAAAAGATGAATATGGGAGAACTAAGACCAACCAAAATGTCTGTACAATTGGCTGACCGATCAGTCAAATACCCCGTCGGAATACTGGAAAATGTTCCAGTACGCATAGGACAATTCTACATCCCAACCGACTTCATAATCATGGACATCAAAGAGGACTCTGTTACTCCGATCATTTTAGGAAGACCATTCCTAGCCACAGCCGGAGCTATAATTGACGTAAAGAAAGGAAGGCTAACATTCGAAGTAGGAGAAGAAAAGATAGAGTTCATTCTCACCAAGTTCTTACAAGCACCAGCCATAGACGATACCTGCTATTTAGTAGATGTAATTGACGAATGCATAAGAGAACTTGAAAATGAAGAGACCACGTATTCAGAAACAATAAAGATTCAAATACCCGATATTTCTGAAGACGATGATTGGCGTAAACCGTATAAAGACGACAGTCTAAGCGAAAGCTTAGCACTAAACCCAAACCATATGCCAGGTCCGAAGAACCCATCTTTAGAACTTAAAACACTACCCAAAAACCTTAGATATGAATTCCTAGACGATGAACTAAAAAGACCAGTGATAGTCAACGCCGACTTAGGACAACTAGAAACCGCAAAGCTATTAGAAGTCCTAAAGAAGTACCCCACCGCGTTAGGCTATAACATAAGCGATCTAAAAGGTATAAACCCTTCGATCTGTATGCATCGAATTACAATAGAGGAAGACTGTAAAACCTCTAGAGAGCATCAGAGGAGACTGAACCCCATCCTAAGCACTGTAGTCAAAGACGAAGTAAAGAAATTGCTAGATGCAGGAATCATCTATCCAATCTCTGATAGTGAATGGGTCAGCCCAGTTCATGTCGTACCTAAGAAAGGAGGAGTCACAGTAGTTAAGAATGAAAAAGGCGAATCAATAACAAAAAGAGTCGTGACTGGAAGCAGAATGTGCATTGATTATAGAAAGCTTAACAAAGCCACACGAAAAGATCACTTCCCCTTACCCTTCATAGACCAAATGTTAGAAAGATTAGCCAAACATTCATATTTCTGCTATCTAGATGGTTATTCGGGATTTTTCCAAATTCCCATTCATCCTGATGACCAAGAAAAGACTACATTCACATGTCCTTATGGTACTTTTGCTTACCGCCGAATGTCGTTCGGACTTTGTAATGCTCCAGCAACCTTCCAAAGATGCATGATGGCAATCTTCGCAGATTTCATAGAAGACATCATGGAGGTATTTATGGACGATTTCTCAGTATGTGGACAAAGTTTCGAAGGATGCCTACAAAACTTAGAAATGGTATTAGAACGTTGTGTAAAAGTGAACCTCGTCCTAAATTGGGAAGAATGCCATTTTATGGTCCGACAAGGAATAGTTCTAGGACATGTCATATCTAATAAAGGGATTGAAGTCGACAAAGCTAAAATAGAAATTATAAAAGACCTCCAACCTCCAAAATTCGTACGCGAAATACGGAGTTTTCTAGGACATGCCGGTTTCTACCGCAGATTTATAAAAGATTTTTCAAAAATCAAAAAACCTCTGACCGGCCTGTTGATGAAAGATGCTGAGTTTGTCTTTGACGACGACTGTCTAAAAGCATTTGAAATATTAAAATCAGCCCTTATCACCGCACCAATTATGCAACCACCCGATTGGCCACTACCGTTCGAAATCATGTGCGATGCGAGTGATTATGCTATAGGCGCAGTTCTAGGACAAAGGAAGGACAAGAAGCTTCATGCCATCTACTACGCCAGTAGAACCTTAGATCCTGCCCAAATGAACTACGCCACAACAGAAAAGGAACTTCTAGCAGTTATATTTGCGCTTGACAAATTCCGTTCTTACTTAGTAGGAGCAAAAATTATCATATACACAGACCACGCTGCCATTAGGTATCTAATAAGCAAAAAGGATGTCAAACCAAGATTATTGAGATGGATCCTATTATTACAAGAGTTTGACTTAGAAATTAAAGATAAGAAAGGAACCGAGAACGTAGTTGCAGATCACTTATCCCGAATAGAAGGCATCAAACATGAACCAGTACCGATAAATGATGATTTTCCATACGAACATCTGATAGCCAAATTAGAAAGTGACATGCCTAACTTAATCTCGGAAGATCCAGAACTCGGAAAAGCCGTAGAAGCCGTCTATGCCCAAGTTACATTACCTTGGTATGCCGACATCGTTAATTACCTAGCTGCAGGCGTGCTTCCACCAGATCTCACTTATCAGCAAAAGAAGAAATTCTTCCACGATCTGAAACACTATTATTAGGACGAACCTCTACTATTCAAGAGAGGGGCCGACAACATATACCGTCGCTGTGTCCCAGAGGAAGAAATAGAAAACATCATTTCCCAATGCCATTCAGCACCATATGGTGGTCATGCCAGTACATCCAAGACGTGCGCTAAGATTCTCCAAGCCGGCCTATTCTGGCCTAACCTCTGGAAAGACGTTCACATCGCTGTGCTAAAATGTGATCGATGCCAACGAACTGGCAACATCTCACGACGCGATGAAATGCCTCAGAAAGGAATCTTAGAGGTAGAAATCTTTGACGTATGGGGAATAGATTTCATGGGACCCTTCCCGTCTTCTTTTGGGAATAACTACATACTCGTTGCTGTAGACTATGTATCTAAATGGATAGAAGCCATTGCCGCTTCAACAAATGGCGCACGAGTAGTAATTAAACTCTTCAAAAACACAATCTTTCCTAGATTCGGTGTGCCCAGACTCGTCATTAGTGACGGCGGATCACATTTCATATCGCGAATTTTTGACAAACTTCTTTCTAAATATGGAGTCCGACACCGAGTAGCTACACCATACCATCCGCAAACTAGTGGACAAGTAGAGGTCTCGAACAGGGAAATAAAACAAATATTGGAAAAGACTGTCGCTACCTCAAGGAAAGATTGGTCATCAAAGCTGAATGAAGCTTTATGGGCTTATAGGACCACTTTTAAGACACCAATAGGTACTACACCCTTCAAATTAGTTTACGGTAAATCCTGTCATCTCCCTGTAGAATTAGAGCATAAAGCCTTCTGGGCCATTAAGACACTTAATTTCAACTACACTGAGGCAGGAGAGAAACAAATCTTGAACTTACACGAATTAGAAAAACTTAGATTGGACGCTTACGAAAATGCCCTTATCCACAAAGAACGAACTAAGAAATGGCATGATAAACATTCAGTCCGGAAACAATTTAGTGTGGGAGACATCGTACTTCTATTTAATTCAAGATTGAAACTTTTCCCAGGTAAACTAAAATCTAGGTGGTCTGGACCTTTTGAAGTGACTAAAGTACTTCAAAATGGAGCTGTTGAAATTATCGATAAGACGAATGCACCGTTTATCGTAAACGGGCAACGTTTAAAACATTATAATAAGAACGAAAATAGCCCTCAAGTCAGCAGTATAACATTGCTCGAGCTTCCTGCTTAAACCCCCGAATAGCTTGTCACCAAGCTATCGTCAGGCTTTTGACGTTAAAAACAGCGCTTAATGGGAGGCAACCCAATTTTCCCGTATTTCCCTTTTTACTGTATTTCATTCTCATTTTTATTTGAAATCTTACTTTGAAATTTTAACAAATTTTTAAACTTAAATTGCTACTATATTTTTATTTTTTTGTTTCATTATTTTCTCTTTTATTTAAACTTTGTTTTTATTTCTACCACCTTTTGTTTCTAAAAATTCTGACTTAAAATTTCTGTTTTAAACTTTTCAGGATTTTAAAAGCCTTCATACCTTCCTCCTGTTTTTCTCCGACTAACCTGCGAGTATGGCCGAGTACGACTTCACAAAAGTTCATTTTCGAGGATTAGCTCAAAAGGCAAGATTTGAAGCATTAACTGAGAGAGACATAGCCTTAACACTGTATTATGATAAGTCTACCATGGAGAAGCTAGGAATTACTGATAGCATTCAATTCCTGTTTAATCAATTAGGCTGGGAGAACACTGTTGCACCCTAAAAATTTGCCCAACCTTATTCACTTGGTTTATGTTTCAATATCATTAGCATTTGCATAAAGAGTCATGTACATAGGTTACTCATCTGCATAGCATAAGCATAGCAAGTCATTCAACAGGGGACCAAGCATTATTCTCATCTCTAGAGGCCTATCCAGAGGTTATTATCCTAAGCCAATCTCATTCAAGTCATCAGAAAAGAATTTGAAAGCAGGGAGTTTAGTGGATCAAGCCTTGAGTATATCTCCTAACTGAGGGTGTCTGAGGGTCAACAAGAGAATTATGAGTTGTGAATTGAGAGCATGGGGAGTATCCAGACATCTTGGAGGACTTAGAAAGTCATTTGGAGAAGGAGACAAGTCATTGGTGAAGTCACAAGAATTACAGTTGAAGACAGTCAACTAGGGTTTCATCTGGGTCAACCCTGGGTCAACTCTAGGTCAATTGACTGATTGAAAGGCATTAAGGGCTATTGGAGAGATGTGGGGTTCATCATTTGACATGGAGAATAAGGATATGTTGTTATGCTAAGAAGAAATCAAGAGAAATCAAGGAGAAGAGGAGGGTCTAAATTAGGGTTTCTATGTAAAATCCCCTAGTTTAGGTCAAATTTCCAGGTAAGATAAGTCAAAATGCAAGCTTCAAATGGATCCTTGGACAACATGAAACTTGTAGAGGATCTCAATACCTTTAATTTGAGTGGTGGAAGACATCAAGGAGATTTATAGAACTCAAGTTATGGTCCTTGCAAGTTACAGGTCATCTGAGGTATCTGAAATTTTGTCTGTGAAAGTGACTTGACTTCCAAGCAATTTTTACCCCTCAAGGAGATTTCAAATGGATTTCGGGTCAACATAAGAATTGTTCCTTATTGTCTTAGCTTTCTAGAATGGTATGGTATGTCTTCATATGATTTGGGGAACTCTACTTATGGTCTTGGCAAGCAAAGGGTATTTTGGTCATTTGTGAATTACAGGTCATTTTAACCTATGCCCAAAACTCATACAAGGAGGCCTCAAATGGAAAAACTTACAACATAAAACTTGCTCCAAATGACATTTTGAATCTAGAAAAGTGACCATGAGAGATTGGAAAGATTCATAGCACAAGGTTTCAAAATTGTTGAATTTAATGAAGAAAAATGGACTTAAAAATGAGATTTTTCATATTTTGGCCAAATGAAGCAAAATTATAGGTCATTTTGAATGGAAAGATCATTTTAAAGACATTGGCTAAAGTAGAATTTTGAGCTTAGTTCATGTTTTAAGAGTTATCCATGGTTGCTTACAATGAAAGAAACATAAACCAATTTCAAGGGAATTTGTGCAAGGGAAACTTCTCCAAGTTTCTAGGAGGTTCTAACCTCATCTATATATTCATGCAAGATGGTTCATGCCATGGTTGGTGATTCCATTTGTTCAAAACCCCAAATTTTCCACACTTTCTTCAACTTGCATAAGCTTCACAAACTCTCCATAATCTCCCTCAATTCTTACATTTGTGGATTGAATCTTCATCATCATCATCATTCAAACACCATGATTCACATCAAGAAAGGGCTGAATTGATCAAGAATTGTACCATTCATCATCTTTTGCCAATTTGCATTTTCTATCCAAACTCCATTAAAGCTTCATCTACCATTCCAATTTCTGTTATCATCATCATCCACCATCATCCTAGAGTATTTGGCAAAGGAAAGTGGAAGGAATTCGTGGCTGGAAAAGGAGATCCAAGTTCAAACTCCAACTTGCATGAAGAGTGGAATAGAGTGATTCACAAGGATTGATCAAGAACCATTGCAAACAGAAGCACACACACTCATTGAAGATCACTTTCAGCAAGTATCAAGGCTTGAATTGGAGTCTAACCACCATTGCCATCATCACTTGCAAGGTATGCATAATCTTTCGAATCTCCTCATTTATGCTGTTGTAGATCATGTGGTTAGGATAGGAGTGCTTAGAAACCATAGGAGATTAATTCTTGAAACTTAGGGAGAGTTATATGGAGTTTGGTGGCAGAGTGGTGGAACTTGGATGAGCAAGAAAACCTAGTTTAGGGGATGATAATCGTGAAAGATGAGCTCAGAATAATCAGTACAATTTGGTGAGCGCATTAGGATGAAAATTGGCAAGGTTTGGTTGAGTTGATCACAGGTGCAAAGATTGAATCCCAACTGTTATACCTATCGAATTGATGTATAGGCTGAGTTTTAGAAGGAGGCAACACCATGGCTGTGTAGAGGGAGAGTTTTAGAGCATTTTTTGTTTTTGAATCTCATGATTTCATGGAGATATGAGAGAGAACAGAGGGATGGAAGTATCGTGCATGGGGATGATTTTCTGAAAACCCTAGCTGACCAAGGAAGAAGATGACTGTGTGCCGTTGGATTATTCAAAACATTGGACTTTTTAATCTGATCGAAGGGCTGTGATTTAAAGTCAAATACGGAGGGAAATTTTCAAATATGAAACGCATCGTTTCATTTAATAGAGGGAATTGGGCTCTGATGGCTATTGACACCCCCCGCGCGTACGAAGCCCAATCATTTGAACTGATCTTCTTACTTTTCTCACCCCCTCCCTTTATTTCTTTCTATTTTCTTTTTCAATTTCTTTTTATTTTCATTCATTTTTGAAAATTCATAATAAATCAGAAATTGCATATTTTCAATTCATTCTTTTTTTAACATTTTCTTTAAAAAGTCAAGAAAATTATAAAAAGTAAAAATTGCATTTTATTTTTTATTTGATATTTTTCCCATATTTTCCAAATAAATAGCATTTTAAATAGTTTCATTTCATGCATCATTTTTTTAATTTTTGTTCTATTAGATGCTTTAATATTTTTCACCCATTCTTTTTAGGTTGTTTAGTTTAGACATTAAGCTTGTAGATACAATTTAGTTCCCATTTTTAGAAATCAATTTTAGGTGTTTAGTTTAGGTGTGAACAACATGAACAAACTAGGGTTTTAGGTGATGACTTAGGAGAATTAATTCACTTCCCTTAGGACATAGAGATTGAGTAGGTTAGCTATGGGACTATAGGGGCTATGGGTAGTTATTAGATCCCCTTAGAAAAAAGTCAGGATTCCCCTACTGCTATTAATATACTGTATATCTGATTGACTGGTGTGGTGTGCCCTCTGGGATTATTGCTTGCTTGCTTGGGTATTGGGATTGTCTGGGGACTTGGGAGAGCTGAAGACTTGTGAAGATGAAGCCATTGGAGATCCAGAGATTGAAGTTCAACTTCCAGAGGTGAAGAGGAGTTTCTTGCTAGCAGATGCTGAGGAGATTAGGGTTTAGGAGCTAGGCAGAGCTCAAGATTAGAAAGCTTGTTTCTCAAACATGGATTGCCTTGTCTGCATCTATTCTTCTCTGTGATACAGAGTCTCTCTAAGACACTCACCCCCTTCCTTTGGAAGGCTTGGTGATAGTGTCTAAGAGATAGAACTCTTGAGAGAAAATGTCATATGTGTTAGAAGCAGTCTGTTCACCACCCTTGGTAGTCAACTGATTGCTTAACACCCGATTCACTCTTGTGACTGATCCCTCATCCTGGAGGTTTGAACTTGAAGAAAAGCCATTGCAGAGAGAAGACTGATGATCAAAGCCCTTACCTGAAGGCCATGAAGATGGAGATTGATGCTTGTTGAAGCCTGTAGCTGATTGGAGATTACTTGGAGCCAGATGTTGATTCAGAGTTGCTGTTGATGTTTATTTCCCTGCTGTACTTCATTTCTGATGTATTGTTTGGTTTTCCTGACTGTATTGTTTGCTGTCTACCCTGTTGGGTTGAAAGTGAAGTCTGTTCACTTTCGCCTATTGTTTTCTAGGTTCGAGGTTGAGTGGGACTCCCTTGCCTCGCTTGTATTGTTGCATCCATGCATTTTACTGCTTTACTGTATATATCTGTTATTGTTTCTGTTTCTGTCTGTTCCCTTAGGATCTCTGTTTCTCTCTGTGCAAGAGAGGAACATGATAGACACTAGGTCTTAACCCATGCATGATAACATTAGGTTAGTTTGTTTCCCTTCGCAACCATAGGTTAGAGTTCTGTCTCTTCTTCCTCAAAACAAACAGAAAAACACCATAAAGATTTCAAACACAATAAAAAACACTTCTTCCGTAAAAGAATGTGAACTCATCAAGACGTCATTTTTGTCCGCCGGGACTGTTAATCAGAAAACCTTTTTCAGAAGGAATAAAATCAATCAAGACAGGCTTGTGTCGTACGTGGCCCGAACTACGTTTGCTCTGATCTTCCATGCCGTGTGGAAGTACGTAGGCATAGGATGCGATATCCTAGCGAGCAACCTTCCCCTCCTTTCCTGTAGGTAGGCGAACTACGTTGACTCTGATTTCTCGTTCCAGACGGGAATACGTAGGCATAAAGTGCGATACTTTGCCGAGTCATTTCATTTTCTTTTCTTTTTAACCCCAGACCTGTAGTTTAGATAGGAATAACAATCCATACCCGAAAACAAGCGTGGATCCCGTCGAGTACGACGGACGTGAGGGGTGCTAATACCTTCCCCTTGCGTAACCGACTCCCGAATCCAGGTTTTGGTTGCGATGACCATACCTTTCCCGTGTTGTGCGAGGTTTACTCTGAGCGTTTCCTTTCCCTCCCGTGGGATAAATAACACACGGTGGCGACTCTTCTGTTCAGCCGGCGCCGATTTTCGCAGTAGCGACAGCTGGCGACTCTGCTGGGGATCCAACGTCCCCTGGTTGCTAAGGACTGCGATAGTTCTTATGCATTTGGGATCCAACGTCCCTTAAGAGAGTCAATCCTAGCGCTTGTTTTCCCGTCGAGGATTTTGTATGGATTTATATTTCGGACCTTTATTTTCAGCATTATATGTATTGATCATTATTGTTGTATTTGGGTGTGACGGGTGTTCTGATATTGAGAGATAAGCCGGACCTGGGCTTGAGTGCACCTAGAATTAGAGTAGAAATTAGTGGGCGCCCGCTTGCTTTGCTTGCTTTGGTGTCCCATGAAATCTACACTCAGACGAGGTTCCTCTGGTTGGCCTCCTGCCCCTTCCTTTGGTTGGCGTGGGTTGCTGGTTAGTTGGATTGTCGACTCTGGGGACCGATCATTTGGAAGTTGGCTAAGTGAGGCCTCTTCAGGGATTGATGATGCCACTCCTTCTGGGAATCGTATCATCAACCCTGAAAGTCTGTGACGCCGACGACCGCATAGGATGCCGTACCTTGTGCCAGTTATAGGGCCACCCACCTGTGAGGGGATTCAGGGTTATGCAGGTAACTAGACCTTCAGACCACCGGTTTGTTTCTTGATCAGGATCCTGGATATTTACGGAGAATTATGAGGTCTGTCAGAGACTATTTGGAGATGTGTTCTGAGGTCTGTCAGAGACCAGTGGGAGATATGATTTGAGGTCTGCCAGAGACCATTCAGGTTATGATTATGGGGTCTATCAGAGACCAGTATTGGAGCTTTGTTTAAGGTCTACCCGAGACCAGGATTGGATGACTTCTGGAGGGGCTGGGACTTTCTTGATATGGTTCAGGCTATTCAGCTACAGCTTTGGTCCCTGTCGCATGTTGCTTGCATTGCATTACTGCATATCCATTACCATTTGCATTTCACTAACGTGTGTCTGTGCTGCAGGTGCATTTGCATTTCCCTAGTTCTAGTGCCCGGACTTCTGAGTGTTTGATCATGACTAGCTTAAGGAGGACAGTTGCTTACAAATTGCCTGCCCCTGATATTGTTCCCTTACTTGGGTTGATCTCTCTTGCTGATGAGGATGTTCGTAGGAGCTTCCGGATGAGCTATGGTAGATTATTGAGATTGGTGTGCAAACCTACGGAGGTAGAGTTGGATGGGTTGTATGCTTTGATGCAATTCTACGACCCTACTTTGAGGTGCTTTACGTTCTCGGACTTTATTATGGGGCCAACCCTGGAGGAATACGCTGAGTATGTTGAGCTGCCCGTGCAGAACCAGGTTCCATTCATTCATTATGACGCCAAGCCCAAGCCGGAGGATTTGGCAAAAGCCTTGCATATTGATGCTTCTGAACTTGTGACTACTGTTTCCCGTGGAGTTCCAGGCTTCTCACTTCAGTTCTTAGTTGGTAAAGCCCAGGAGTACGCCAAGAGCGGGTGCTGGATCGCTTTCAATGCTGTGTTGGCCTTGTGCATTTATGGCATAGTCTTGTTTCCCAATATACCAGATTTTGTGGACTTCGAAGCCTTCTACTTGTTTGCCGCTGGTAATCCTGTACCTACCTTACTCGGAGATCTCTATAACTCACTGCATTACAAGAATGAGAAAGGGAGAGGAAAGAACGTTCATCTTTGTGTACCCTTGTTGAGTATGTGGCTTGAGAGCCACCTTCCTAAGAGAAGATCTGCTGCAGAGACTACAGTCCCCGTTGGATGGCCAGAGCGCCTGATGAGGCTATCGTCGGAAGATATGGAGTGGTTTGATCGAGACCTGTTGGGATCCGAGCTCATCTTCAGTTGTTCTGGGTACCCTAATGTGCCGCTGATAGGAAGAAAAGAGTGCATCAATTACAACCCTTCTCTATTCATTCGCCAGTTCGGATATGCACTGAAGAATCCACCTCAGGAGGAAGAAGTACAGGAATCTCTGTACTTCACAGGTGATTTGAAGGGAGAATTGCTAGCTGAGTTGCAACATGCCTGGACACGTATTAACCGCAAAGGGAAGCCACTGTTAGGTAAGAACGATTTCCAGGCTTATGCGCCATACCAAGTCTGGATCCAGGAAAGGGCAAGTCAGTTATTAATGCCATTTCCAGCTGCACCCGTCCTTGTTCCTATTCCGGCAGAAGAGCCAACTACTGTTTCTAGGGAAGCCTACGAGCAAGTTGTGAGAGAGAAAGAAGCCTTGATGAAGATCAACGAAGGGTTAGAGCAAGAGCTAGCTCAGGTACGCAGTGAGAAAAACAAGGCCGTATATGCTTTCCAACAACAAATCGAGCTGTTAAACAGATTAGGGGATGAGTTGACTGAGGAAAAGAAAAAGCGCGAACGTCTGGGGCAAGAGTTCAGAAGCTCCCATGACATGCTGGAATCCAAAAAGAAGGCGCTCGATGCAGCACACCGAGAAATCTCCTCTTGCAATAAGACTTGGAATGCTACACTCACCAACAATAAGAAGAGGGAAGATAAGCTGAAGCAGCAAATCTCCGACCTCGAGGAGAAGTTGAAGTCTAGCATCAAGAAGTGTGAGGAAGAAGCGATGACCCGGTATAGTGTCCAGAATGCACTGAACAAGGCAATCAAATGCAGAGATGAAGCTGTGTCTCAAAAGCGAAAACTAGAAGATTGCTTCGGGGAAGCGACATGGGTAGAAACTGTTGGAGACGTGCGTCGTGTTCTTAAGAGAAGGAATCAGTTGGTAGAAGGACTGCTCACCCGACCAGGTCACCCAGAGACCAAGAGGTTGATAGAGGAGTACCGGGCTTTCGAGAGCATTTGATTATTCCATATATTCGCTTGTATGCTTTATTCGCATAGTGCTGACCATCACCAGGATTGTTGGATGAGGTCATGCCTTCTTGTTGTACTCAGTATTATTGTACTCTTGGCTTATTGGTTTTTTTTCAGCAATATATGAGGCTTTCTATGATTCAGCTCCGATCTTTGTATTGTCAGCACTGTCACTGCACTGGCACCTTCACACTAGAACTGGGGGAATGAACTTCCCTAATGCACAGACACATTGCATTGCATTCATATCCATATTGCATTACAGGTAATCATTGGGTGGTATCTTATTTCATGCTCTGTACCAGGTACTTTCCAGGATTGCAGATCAACACCCGCACCGCTATTCTACCCGCACCAACTGTCGAAGAATCATGGATCAAATGCAGAACGAGATGCAAGATGTGCGCGAGAAGCTCGCTCTCTTTATGCAGACCATGGAAGCTATTGCAAAGGGTCAAGAGAATTTGCAGGCCATCGTCCAGCCTCTGTTGGCCCGAAGCGCTGGTCACGGTAATGAGGATTATCAGTCTGTGCGAGTCGATACTGCTCATGGAGACGGCACTCCCATGCCAGTGGCTCCACCTGTAGTCAATATACCTGCTGCTAATGTCAACAACGCTACCGCTGCTGTGAATGGTAACGTCGGAGTTGGGAATGAGACTGCTGTCCATAACGTTGGGCTTGGTGACATCAATTTGGGTGATAATATGGGAGGCAACGGCTTTGGCAATGCTGGATTCGGGTTCAATGATCAGGGATTCGATAATGCTGGGAAATATGGTTTCAATGCTCAAGGCTTTGGGCAAGATGGCTATGGTGCGACCAATCAGGGTTACGGAGGTTTTGGAAATGGAAACGGCGCGGGGTTTATGGCTTTTGGGCCTGCTGGAGGTGTTCAAGGGTACGGCAACAGAGGTCGAGGTCCGGGGATGAATCAAATCAGAGCTGGCCGTAATAATGGATATGATGGGTATGGAGCTGGAAATGGTATGTGGCAAGAAGATCAGCAGGAGGACGCTTTCTCCGGCGGAGGTTTCGAAGGGCCGATGGACGACTCCCAGAAGATCAGAATGCTAGAAGAGCAAATGAGGGGGGTCCTGAACCAAAGCACTGTGGGCTTGGACATGGCAACAATGGGTCTGGTACCTGGCTTGAGGGTGCCAATCAAATTCAAAGCTCCTGCGTTTGATAAGTATAAAGGGGACACGTGTCCGAAAGTGCACGTACGAGCTTATTACAGAAAGATGTCTGCATACTCCACTGATGAAAGAATGCTAATGCATTTCTTTCAAGATAGTTTGTTGGGTCCTTCCCTAGAGTGGTATATGGGGTTGGAGCCAACCAATATCAAGACATGGAAGCAATTGGCGGAGGCGTTCGTAGCTCACTACAAATATAACAGCGACTTGGCGCCCAATCGGGTCCAATTGGCGGGACTGTCGCAGAAGAAGGGGGAGAGCTTTAAAGAGTACGCGCAAAGGTGGCGCGATATGGCTGCCAGGGTACGTCCTCCTGTAGAAGATAAGGAAATGAATGACATGTTCGTCGGCACATTCACAGGCTTGTTTCATGACATGTTGTTTCACACGTCTCTGGCCAGTTTTTCAGATCTAATTCTGATGGGAGAAAAGATTGAGCGTAACATTAAGCAAGGAAAATTCCAGGTTGAGGAATCGACTGCATCTGGCAGTAATAGGAAGGCTTTTGGTGGGCGCCGTCAGGGCGAGGCAAGCGCAGTGTTTAGAGGCCGAGGCCGAGGCCGAGGCAGGGGACGAAACCAATATCATCAGCCGCAGCAGGTGGCGAGTGTTACTATCCCGTACCAGCAACAACCACTTCAGCAACAACAACCGTCTCAGCAGCAGCCAATGCAGCAGCAGCAGCCTCAGCAGGGGGCACAACAGGCTCAGCGAAGATTCCAGGGTGGCAAACCGAGAAGAGTGTTTGAGAAGCCTCCCTCAACCTATGCAGATTTGTTGCAGACATTGTTGGGATTGAACCTGGTAGAGAAGAGAACTCTGGCACCGATAACGGGAGCTCCCCCGTTTGGTTACGATGCAAGCAGGCACTGTGAGTTTCATTCTGGGGCTCCAGGCCACGATATAGAGGGTTGCCATGCTTTTAAGCATGTTGTGCAGGATCTTTTGGACAATAAGACTATCAATTTCGGAACGGCAGGTCCGAATATAGTGCAGAAGCCCATGCCTAATCACGGGGCAAACGCCATTCTGACTGAGGAAGGGTTGAATCTGATTATGAATGTTGAAGATTTAAAGACGCCGCTGAGCGAGATAAAGGGCCGACTGTTACAAGGGGGTGTTTACCCGGGATGTGACGAGTATTGCTTAGAATGTTGGACCCTAGCTGGGGGGTGTGATGATTTGAAGAAAGGCATTCAGGCTTTAATTGATGAAGGCATATTGCAGTTTGACCGAGCAGCAACCGAAGAGCCTGCAGGGGCAGTAGCAGATAATCGGAGTGATGTGGCCACGGTAACGATTCCTCGAAAGACAATCACCATTGCAGCACCAGCTCAGCGACCACCGATCACCATAACTAAGGCCGGGCCGATCCCGTACGAGAACACGAAAGCAGTCCCATGGTCATATGGGTTGGAGGTGTATTGTGACGGGATAAAGATTGATGTTAATAAGCAGCCAGCCGAGACTATGGATAATGTTGTTGGTTCGGGAGGTATGACAAGGAGTGGTAGGATCTTTATATCCCCTGAAGTGGAGGCCGAAAGGCTAGCAAAAGGAAAAGGGAAGATGGCTGAAAATGTCCCAGTGCAAGCGAGCGACAAAGAAGCAGCGTCGAAAGACGTAGAAGAGTTCATGCGCTTGATTCGAAAAAGTGATTATAAGATTGTGGAGCATCTGCAGCAAACGCCGTCTAAAATATCTATCCTGTCATTGCTGTTGTGTTCGGAAGCTCATAGAAATGCTCTGCTGAAAGTCCTGGATACTTCTTTTGTACCTCAAGACGTCTCCGTGAATCAGCTGGAAGGAGTGTTGGCACATGTGAATGCAGGCCACAACTTGGGCTTTACCGACTTCAACTTGACCCCGAAAGGGAGAGATCATAATATGGCGCTGCACGTATCTGTCGAGTGTAGAGGATCAGTAATGTCGCGTGTATTGGTCGACACCGGATCGTCTCTGAATGTGATGCCTAAGAAGGCGATGATGAAGCTGGATGTTAGAGGAATCTTGTGCACGCCCAGCGACTTGGTAGTCAGAGCGTTTGACGGCACGCGGAGAACAGTATTTGGATCGATCACATTGCCTCTACAGGTGGGGCCAGAGGTGTTTGCAACTGAGTTTTATATCATGGATATACAGCCTGCGTACAGCTGCTTGCTTGGAAGACCCTGGATTCATGGGGCGGGGGCAGTCACGTCTACCCTACATCAGAAGCTGAAATATATGGTCGGAGATAGCGTAGTCACCGTATGCGGAGAAGAGGACATCCTGGTCAGCCATCTATCGTCATTTAAATATGTGGAGGTCGACGGAGAGATCCACGAAACACCCTGCCAGGCATTTGAAGGGTTGCGCATCAAGGACAAAGGTCCCGGGCCGAGCAAAGTGCCAGAGATAGCCGTCTCATCGTATAAAGAAGCTCAAGCTCTAGTAGAAGCAGGAGAAGCACAGGGCTGGGGCAAAGTGCTGGACATTCCTGTGAAGATGGACCGGTTCGGGCTGGGATACCAACCGTCGTCATCAACTCCTTCCGTGGGGGCACCCCGTTTCAGAGGGTCAATCACCATCTCTGCCAGTGGAGTATGTCATGAAACCATCAACGCTGCTTCGGAGTCTGACGAAGGAGACAACGACTGTGATATGGATGCCTGGATTCAGCCAAGCACGCCAGGACAAGGACTGTGTAACTGGTCTATTCAGGAGCTTGTTCGTGTGACTCTTAAACAGTAATGCTTTGCTTTATTAATTTTTGAATAATCTGATGTCTTGCCCGGGGCATCATGATTTGCTTAGGGCTGTGTTGTTATGAACATTGCGTGTTAATCATTAAATAAATGGCGTTTTTCATGTGCAAATACTGTAATCCCTGTCTTTCTTGTTTTATATTTTTCAATAAAATGGCAACGTGGGTTATTCGCTTTATACGCATTTTGAAGCATTTAACCATTCCTTTTGCAGGATAACATTTTCAGATGACATCCTTGAACCACCTATGACTCGTCCCGACTTTGAACACCCGGTATTTCAGGCCGAAGAAGAGGTTGTCGAAGATAGCGAACTTCCTGAAGAACTGTCTTGGTTAGTGAAGCAAGAGGAAAGAGCCATTCTGCCTCACGACGAGGTCATCGAAATTATCAACTTGGGGTCGGAAGGGGTTGAGAAGAATATTCGTATCGGAGCCGCACTGCAGAGCGATATCAAGCAAAGACTGGTTGAAATGCTCCGAGAGTATAGTGATGTATTCGCTTGGTCGTATGAAGACATGCCGGGGCTCGATACAGATATGGTTGTGCATCGCCTGCCACTGAAAGAAGATTGCCCACCGGTCAAACAAAAACTTCACAGAACTCGACCAGATATGGCAGTGAAGATCAAAGAGGAAGTTCAGAAACAGTGGGACGCTGGTTTCCTGGCTGTGACAAAGTATCCCTCATGGGTTGCTAACATCGTACCAGTGCCAAAGAAAGATGGCAAGGTTCGAATGTGCGTGGATTATAGAGATTTGAATAAAGCAAGCCCAAAAGACGATTTTCCACTTCCTCATATTGACGTGCTAGTTGATAACACTGCTCAATACTCCGTATTCTCCTTCATGGATGGCTTTTCAGGCTATAACCAGATTAAAATGGCGCCAGAGGATATGGAGAAGACTACTTTCATAACGCCTTGGGGAACATTTTGCTACAAAGTGATGCCCTTTGGTTTGAAAAATGCTGGGGCAACATATCAGCGTGCGATGACGACTCTTTTCCATGACATGATGCATAAAGAGATCGAAGTTTATGTTGACGATATGATTGCCAAATCCCAGACGGAGGAAGAGCATCTGGTGAATTTGCTGAAGTTATTTAAAAGACTTAGGAAGTTCAGGCTGAGGTTGAACCCTAATAAATGCACCTTCGGGGTGAGATCGGGTAAGCTGCTGGGGTTTATCGTAAGCGAAAGAGGAATAGAGGTCGATCCTGCTAAAATAAAAGCAATCCAGGAAATGCCGACGCCTAAAACAGAAAAAGAGGTACGCGGGTTTCTAGGGAGGTTGAACTACATTGCTCGGTTCATATCTCACCTAACGGCCACGTGTGAACCATTATTCAAGCTGTTGAAAAAAGATCAAGCTGTAACGTGGAACGAAAATTGTCAAAAGGCGTTCGATAAAATAAAGAAGTATTTGCAGGAGCCTCCTATTTTGATACCCCCAGTGGCAGGTAGACCCTTGATCATGTATTTGACGGTTCTTGAGGGAAGCATGGGTTGTGTTCTCGGTCAACACGACGAGACAGGGAGAAAAGAGCATGCGATCTACTACTTGAGTAAGAAATTTATAGATTGTGAATCTCGATACTCAATGCTTGAGAAAACTTGTTGCGCGCTAGCCTGGGCCGCCAAGCGTTTGAGGCAGTACATGCTGAATCATACAACCATGCTCATCTAGAAGATGGATCCTATCAAATATGTATTTGAAAAGCAGGCGTTATCAGGAAGAATTGCCCGTTGGCAGATGGTCTTGACTGAATATGACATCCAATACGTCTCGCAAAAGGCAATAAAGGGGAGTGTGTTGTCCGAGTATCTGGCGGAGCAGCCTATTGAAGAGTACCAATCGATGAGGTTTGATTTTCCTGACGAGGATATCATGTACCTTAAGATGAAAGATTGTGAAGAGCCGTTGCCAGACAAAGGACCAGAGTTGGGTTCCAAATGGAAGATGATATTCGACGGAGCTGTAAATGCTTACGGTAGCGGAATAGGGGCAATCATCACTACGCCACACGGGTCGCACATCCCGTTTACTGCCCGATTGACCTTTGCCGTTACTAATAATGAGGCCGAATACGAAGCTTGTATAATGGGGCTTGAAGAAGCCATTGATTTGCGAATCAAGAATTTAGACGTATACGGAGACTCAGCTCTGGTGGTGAATCAGATCAAAGGGGAATGGGAGACACGTCAGCCCAACTTGATACACTACATGAATTATGCAAGGAGATTGTTGCCTTTCTTCGACAAGGTTGAATTGCATCATGTACCGCGGGCAGAGAATCAAATGGCTGACGCCCTGGCCACTTTGTCTTCCATGTACAAAGTCAACTTCTGGAACGAGGCTCCCCGAATCATTATCTCTCGGCTTGACAGGCCAGCTTATGTATTTGCTATTGATGAAGCATCTGATGATAAACCATGGTATTTCGATATCCTTAATTTCCTGAAGAATAAAGAGTATCCGGCTGGGGCATCCAGTCAAGATCAGAAGACTCTCAGGAGGTTAGCGGGTAATTTCTATTTGAACCCGGATGGCGTCTTATACAGAAGAAACCACGATTTGGTGCTGTTGCGTTGTGTAGATGAAAGAGAGGCAAAGCTGCTCATGGAGGAAATACACGAAGGTACCTTTGGTACGCATGCTGGTGGACATGCTATGACAAGAAAGCTGCTGCGGGCAGGCTACTTTTGGCTGACCATGGAAACTGATTGTTTCAAGTTTGCGAGGAAATGCCACAAGTGTCAGATCTATGCTGATAAGATCCACGTGCCTCCGAGTCCTCTGAATGTAATGTCATCGCCATGGCCATTCTCGATGTGGGGAATCGATATGATTGGGAAGATTGAGCCGACAGCTTCTAACGGGCATCGTTTCATTCTAGTAGCGATCGATTATTTCACCAAGTGGGTAGAGGCAGCGTCATACGCAAATGTAACTAAGCAAGTGGTGGCCAGATTCATCAAGAGAGATATCATTTGCCTATATGGGATTCCCGAGCGGATAATCACGGACAACGGTTCGAACCTGAACAACAAAATGATGAAGGAGCTCTGTCAGAATTTCAAGATCGAACATCACAACTCCTCCCCTTACCGACCCAAGATGAATGGCGCTGTTGAGGCGGCCAACAAGAATATCAAGAAGATCGTTCAGAAAATGGTGGTGACCTACAAGGATTGGCATGAAATGCTACCTTTCGCTTTGCACGGTTATCGTACGACGGTACGCATATCAACCGGGGCAACCCCGTTCTCGTTAGTATACGGAATGGAAGCAGTGCTACCATTGGAAGTCGAGATCCCTTCTCTGAGGGTATTGCGAGATGTTCAGCTGGACGAGGCAGAATGGGTGAAAAACAGATTGAACCAACTGAGCTTAATGGACGAGAAGAGGCTGGCTTCTCTAGCATATGGTCGTTTGTATCAGAGCCGAATGAAGAAAGCATATGATAAGAAGATACATCCGCAAAGCTTTCAGACGGGCGACCTTGTGCTGAAAAGGATTCTCCCGCCGCAAGCAGATCACAGGGGCAAGTGGACCCCCAACTACGAAGGGCCATACGTTGTCAGGAAAGTCTTTTCAGGAGGAGCGTTGTTGTTGTCTACTATGGACGGTGAAGACTTTACGTCGCCTGTGAATTCAGACGCAGTTAAAAAATACTTTGCTTAAAATAGACCCGCTGGACAGAAAAAGAGAGTCCAGGCAAAAATGGGGCATCCTGGCGAACCAAAAAACAGAATGAAAGGTTCGGGAAAAAGTTAGGGATAAAATTGAAAAAATGTACACCCGCGAAGTTGAAAACCTACACTGGGCGGCTTCGGCAAAAAAGGGTATCCCGGTGAACTGAAAACCCGTAAAGGGCGGTTCACGCAAAAGTTAGGGATTTGAAAAGCAAATGACTGCGGTCCGAATTTGATATTGCACTGAGCATCAATGCGGGAGAATACACCGGGGAGGATCGGTTATCTGGTACAACCTGTTCAGAAGTATGAATACCGGGAAAACATTAGAGTCGGATGAGTCATAGGAGGATCAGTTCGTGGTGTTCATCCGCATCCCGTTGCCGACATGTGCACAAATTTAGTTTGTCAAAATATTTATGCTTCTTGTGCATACTTGTATATTTGTTTTGTGTAGCTTCCTCTTTTCAGGAGTTACATCCAGTGTACAAAACTCCGCCCATTCAGGGGCCCAATTAATAAAATATGTTATTCAGTACTTGATGCTGGTTCTTTACTGTTTTGTGTATGATAAAACGCCTAAGTTTGATGAAACTAGCATGTGCATAACGTCACTGGCCCTTGCCAACAGTTGCTAAAGCTTTGAATTAACTGAAAAAACAACGTCACTAACTTGAATCGACGTGGTTGCATAGACTTGTCTTGTCTTGTTTGTGTTGTTGCAGGTTTCATAGCCGTACGAGGAAGATGATCAAGAGACTGCAGTAATAAAAGAACTCGAACCTCACGCAGGTCATGCCTGTTCTTACTGAAGAAGGATCGAATTCCCCAGCTAGTCGTAGCCTATCCAAGAGGACATGCTCCAGCCAAGTCATTTATCCTCAGCAGAGAGTGGTTCAGCCGCAGAAGATTAATATTTCCAATTGGCGAGCTGAATTCAGACGGTTCACCTTTCCCCGCAGGGTCATTTACTCTCCCCAGTGGAGTCATTTGATTTTTCCCAAGAGAATCATCCCATCCCCAGCGGAATTCTCTTCTCATCAAGTATTCCTCCCAGTGGAACTCAAAGTTTAAGGCTCTCCCCGGCAGAGTTGGTGTGGGTCATGGCATTTACTTTGCTGGAACACCGTATGATATCCGTTCACTTTCCCGCAGGAGTTCAGTCATACCAGGCGCATCTGTTGTTCCCTAGCAGAGTTATGGTCCCCAGCAGGGTGGTCCTTCAACAAGGTGCTGGGTTAAGTTCCCGATTTCCCAACTGAATCGACTTCATCTGCCCAGCATTTATTTTGCTGGAATGATTCTGTAGCACCTGGCTATCCCCAGCGGAGTTGGCATTATTTTCAGCATTTATTTTGCTGAAGCAGCTCCTATGCCCAGCAGTTCGAGTCTGCATTCGCATCAGCATATAGTGTCATACTTGTATTAACCAAAGAAAAGTGTAGCATTTCCATGTCGTATGGATCATTGCATCATTGTCAAACATATGCATTTTGAAACATAAACTAGGTTGACTAACCTTTGTTCCAAGTATTGTTTCTCTTGCAGGTAGAGAGAGCCCTTGCTCAGGTGGATCGATAAAACGTTCAAAGTCTCGGCGTGAGACATTCAACGAAGTGTCAGCTTTGGCACTACTCCCCACAGAGTCAGCAGGATAAATTTCTCTGTGTCCCCAAGCAGAGTTACTTATCTCCCCGCCAGGGTCCTTGTTGAAGTTTCTCCAGTCCGACCAGCGGATTATTTGCTTCAAAATTGTTGTTTTTCAGAGGCAGGCGTCGGTTGTCAGAACAGGCGTCCGGAAGTTTGGTTTCCAAATATCCCCAGTAGAGTCAGCCTCAAAGCTGCTGTAACGTCAGTGATAAGAAATTTGTGGACCAATGGAAGGATGAGTCCTAACGTGGACAATTTTATTGACGGGTTTGCTTTGTGCTAGAGAAGATTGTTGGAATGTGGAGTCCTAACGTGGACATTTCCTCAAGTTGACGATGTGTGTTAGTCCTAACGTGGACAGGTTCGAGTTCTCGGTATTGATTGAGTGTGGAGTCCTGACGTGAACAAGATTGATTACTCTTCGTGTTGGTGTCCTGATGTGGACAATTTATTTCCAGCAGATAGCTTTATTCGTAATGGTGAAATGTGCGTCCCGACGTGGACGTTTATAGTTCTTTAAGATGACAAGATGCGAGAGTCCTGACGTGGACGAGTTTATCCTTCTTTGTGCTGTGGGCAAAGTGTGAGTCCTGACGTGGACAAGTCTTATTTCCCCAGCAAGTCAAAGACGTGCAAGTCCTGACGTGGACAAGTTCTATTACTTCAGCGGGTCAAGAGGTGAGTCCTGACGTGGACAAATCAAGACGAAATGTGAGTCCTGACGTGGACAAGGTTATTCCTTACGAGGAAAGAGAAGCTTCAGTTCCTTACGTGGAAAAGCAAGTTCAGTCCTGACGTGGACAGACGCAGAAAAGACGAGTTGTATTCCTAACGGGGAAAGATGAAGATTCCTTACGTGGAAAGTTTGAAGATGATGATTCCTTACATGGAAAGATTGAGTCCTTACGTGGACATATCAAGAGCGTTTCTTACGTGGAAGGAAAAATGGTTTCCTTACGTGGAAAGACGAGTTTATTCCTTACGTGGAAAAATTGAGTCCTTACGCGGACATACCAAGATGTGATTCCTTACGTGGAAAGATGGAGTCCTTACGCGGACATATCAAGTCGGAGTCCTAACATGGACAGATTGAGATTATATTCCTCACGTGGAAAGATTGGGGTCCTTACATGGACAGATTCAAATCGAGATGTGATTCCTTACGTGGAAAAATAGTATTCCTTACGTGGAAAGAGGCTTGTATTCCTGACGTGGAAAGAAGGAGTGTGTCCCTGACGGGGAAGGGGTTTAGTCCTGACGTGGGCAGATTCGAAAGAAGACGTATTCCTTACGTGGAAGAGTTTGACGAAGAAGAAGTTCATTCCTTACATGGAAAGGTGAGCCCTAACGTGGACGGTGTTATTCCTAACGTGGAAGAGTTTATTCCCAACGTGGACGATTTATTTCTGACGAGAAGGCAGACGAGCCGTCCACAGCAAAGTTGTTGAAGTTTTTTCCGAGTTGACAGCAGATAGAGTCCTGATTTGGACAAGCAAAGGACGAAGTTTCCGATGATTCAATCTTTTTCAGGATGATGAGAAGAATCCCCAGCACGGTCGCACGAGATCAGTGGGTTGCCGTAACAGTCAAATTCAGCTGATGAATGTCGTTCCCCAAGCAGTGGCGCAGTTTATTTCTGCGGTTGGCAAATTTCTGGGTTCCTAGTATTCAACCGTCTCGTACCGCGAATGTCTGAAGGCTCCGGGCTCTTCACCCAATCGGGTCCAAGCCGCTTGAATAGGGGCAGCTGTTGCACCCTAAAAATTTGCCCAACCTTATTCACTTGGTTTATGTTTCAATATCATTAGCATTTGCATAAAGAGTCATGTACATAGGTTACTCATCTGCATATCATAAGCATAGCAAGTCATTCAACAGGGGACCAAGCATTATTCTCATCTCTAGAGGCCTATCCAGAGGTTATTATCCTAAGCCAATCTCATTCAAGTCATCAGAAAAGAATTTGAAAGCAGGGAGTTCAGTGGATCAAGCCTTGAGTATATCTCCTAACTGAGGGTGTCTGAGGGTCAACAAGAGAATTATGAGTTGTGAATTGAGAGCATGGGGAGTATCCAGACATCTTGGAGGACTTAGAAAGTCATTTGGAGAAGGAGACAAGTCATTGGTGAAGTCACAAGAATTACAGTTGAAGACAGTCAACTAGGGTTTCATCTGGGTCAACCCTGGGTCAACTCTAGGTCAATTGACTGATTGAAAGGCATTAAGGGCTATTGGAGAGATGTGGGGTTCATCATTTGACATGGAGAATAAGGATATGTTGTTATGCTAAGAAGAAATCAAGAGAAATCAAGGAGAAGAGGAGGGTCTAAATTAGGGTTTCTATGTAAAATCCCCTAGTTTAGGTCAAATTTCCAGGTAAGATAAGTCAAAATGCAAGCTTCAAATGGATCCTTGGACAACATGAAACTTGTAGAGGATCTCAAGACCTTTAATTTGAGTGGTGGAAGACATCAAGGAGATTTATAGAACTCAAGTTATGGTCCTTGCAAGTTACAGGTCATCTGAGGTATCTGAAATTTTGTCTGTGAAAGTGACTTGACTTCCAAGCAATATTTACCCCTCAAGGAGATTTCAAATGGATTTCTGGTCAACATAAGAATTGTTCCTTATTGTCTTAGCTTTCTAGAATGGTATGGTATGTCTTCATATGATTTGGGGAACTCTACTTATGGTCTTGGAAAGCAAAGGGTATTTTGGTCATTTGTGAATTACAGGTCATTTTAACCTATGCCCAAAACTCATACAAGGAGGCCTCAAATGGAAAAACTTACAACATCAAACTTGCTCCAAATGACATTTTTAGTCTATAAAAGTGACCATGAGAGATTGTAAAGATTCATAGCACAAGGTTTCAAAATTGTTGAATTTAATGAAGAAAAATGGACTTAAAAATGAGATTTTTCATATTTTGGCCAAATGAAGCAAAATTATAGGTCATTTTGAATGGAAAGATCATTTTAAATACATTGGCTAAAGTAGAATTTTGAGCTTAGTTCATGTTTTAAGAGTTATCCATGGTTGCTTACAATGAAAGAAACATAAACCAATTTCAAGGGAATTTGTGCAAGGGAAACTTCTCCAAGTTTCTAGGAGGTTCTAACCTCATCTATATATTCATGCAAGATGGTTCATGCCATGGTTGGTGATTCCATTTGTTCAAAACCCCAAATTTTCCACACTTTCTTCAACTTGCATAAGCTTCACAAACTCTCCATAATCTCCCTCAATTCTTACATTTGTGGATTGAATCTTCATCATCATCATTCAAACACCATGATTCACATCAAGAAAGGGCTGAATTGATCAAGAATTGTACCATTCATCATCTTTTGCCAATTTGCATTTTCTATCCAAACTCCATTAAAGCTTCATCTACCATTCCAATTTCTGTTATCATCATCATCCACCATCATCCTAGAGTATTTGGCAAAGGAAAGTGGAAGGAATTCGTGGCTGGAAAAGGAGATCCAAGTTCAAACTCCAACTTGCATGAAGAGTGGAATAGAGTGATTCACAAGGATTGATCAAGAACCATTGCAAACAGAAGCACACACACTCATTGAAGATCACTTTCAGCAAGTATCAAGGCTTGAATTGGAGTCTAACCACCATTGCCATCATCACTTGCAAGGTATGCATAATCTTTCGAATCTCCTCATTTATGCTGTTGTAGATCATGTGGTTAGGATAGGAGTGCTTAGAAACCATAGGAGATTAATTCTTGAAACTTAGGGAGAGTTATATGGAGTTTGGTGGCAGAGTGGTGGAACTTGGATGAGCAAGAAAACCTAGTTTAGGGGATGATAATCGTGAAAGATGAGCTCAGAATAATCAGTACAATTTGGTGAGCGCATTAGGATGAAAATTGGCAAGGTTTGGTTGAGTTGATCACAGGTGCAAAGATTGAATCCCAACTGTTATACCTATCGAATTGATGTATAGGCTGAGTTTTAGAAGGAGGCAACACCATGGCTGTGTAGAGGGAGAGTTTTAGAGCATTTTTTGTTTTTGAATCTCATGATTTCATGGAGATATGAGAGAGAACAGAGGGATGGAAGTATCGTGCATGGGGATGATTTTCTGAAAACCCTAGCTGACCAAGGAAGAAGATGACTGTGTGCCGTTGGATTATTCAAAACATTGGACTTTTTAATCTGATCGAAGGGCTGTGATTTAAAGTCAAATACGGAGGGAAATTTTCAAATATGAAACGCATCGTTTCATTTAATAGAGGGAATTGGGCTCTGATGGCTATTGACACCCCCCGCGCGTACGAAGCCCAATCATTTGAACTGATCTTCTTACTTTTCTCACCCCCTCCCTTTATTTCTTTCTATTTTCTTTTTCAATTTCTTTTTATTTTCATTCATTTTTGAAAATTCATAATAAATCAGAAATTGCATATTTTCAATTCATTCTTTTTTTAACATTTTCTTTAAAAAGTCAAGAAAATTATAAAAAGTAAAAATTGCATTTTATTTTTTATTTGATATTTTTCCCATATTTTCCAAATAAATAGCATTTTAAATAGTTTCATTTCATGCATGATTTTGTTAATTTTTGTTCTATTAGATGCTTTAATATTTTTCACCCATTCTTTTTAGGTTGTTTAGTTTAGACATTAAGCTTGTAGATACAATTTAGTTCCCATTTTTAGAAATCAATTTTAGGTGTTTAGTTTAGGTGTGAACAACATGAACAAACTAGGGTTTTAGGTGATGACTTAGGAGAATTAATTCACTTCCCTTAAGACATAGAGATTGAGTAGGTTAGCTATGGGACTATAGGGGCTATGGGTAGTTATTAGATCCCCTTAGAAAAAAGTCAGGATTCCCCTACTGCTATTAATATACTGTATATCTGATTGACTGGTGTGGTGTGCCCTCTGGGATTATTGCTTGCTTGCTTGGGTATTGGGATTGTCTGGGGACTTGGGAGAGCTGAAGACTTATGAAGATGAAGCCATTGGAGATCCAGAGATTGAAGTTCAACTTCCAGAGGTGAAGAGGAGTTTCTTGCTAGCAGATGCTGAGGAGATTAGGGTTTAGGAGCTAGGCAGAGCTCAAGATTAGAAAGCTTGTTTCTCAAACATGGATTGCCTTGTCTGCATCTATTCTTCTCTGTGATACAGAGTCTCTCTAAGACACTCACCCCCTTCCTTTGGAAGGCTTGGTGATAGTGTCTAAGAGATATAACTCTTGAGAGAAAATGTCATATGTGTTAGAAGCAGTCTGTTCACCACCCTTGGTAGTCAACTGATTGCTTAACACCCGATTCACTCTTGTGACTGATCCCTCATCCTGGAGGTTTGAACTTGAAGAAAAGCCATTGCAGAGAGAAGACTGATGATCAAAGCCCTTACCTGAAGGCCATGAAGATGGAGATTGATGCTTGTTGAAGCCTGTAGCTGATTGGAGATTACTTGGAGCCAGATGTTGATTCAGAGTTGCTGTTGATGTTTATTTCCCTGTTGTACTTCATTTCTGATGTATTGTTTGGTTTTCCTGGCTGTATTGTTTGCTGTCTACCCTATTGGGTTGAAAGTGAAGTCTGTTCACTTTCGCCTATTGTTTTCTAGGTTCGAGGTTGAGTGGGACTCCCTTGCCTCGCTTGTATTGTTGCATCCATGCATTTTACTGCTTTACTGTATATATCTGTTATTGTTTCTGTTTCCGTCTGTTCCCTTAGGATCTCTGTTTCTCTCTGTGCAAGAGAGGAACATGATAGACACTAGGTCTTAACCCATGCATGATAACATTATGTTAGTTTGTTTCCCTTCGCAACCATAGGTTAGAGTTCTGTCTCTTCTTCCTCAAAACAAACAGAAAAACACCATAAAGATTTCAAACACAATAAAAAACACTTCTTCCGTAAAAGAATGTGAACTCATCAAGACGTCATTTTTGTCCGCCGGGACTGTTAATCAGAAAACCTTTTTCAGAAGGAATAAAATCAATCAAGACAGGCTTGTGTCGTACGTGGCCCGAACTACGTTTGCTCTGATCTTCCATGCCGTGTGGAAGTACGTAGGCATAGGATGCGATATCCTAGCGAGCAACCTTCCCCTCCTTTCCTGTAGGTAGGCGAACTACGTTGACTCTGATTTCTCGTTTCAGACGGGAATACGGAGGCATAAAGTGCGATACTTTGCCGAGTCATTTCATTTTCTTTTCTTTTTAACCCCAGACTTGTAGTTTAGATAGGAATAACAATCCATACCCGAAAACAAGCGTGGATCCCGTCGAGTACGACGGACGTGAGGGGTGCTAATACCTTCCCCTTGCGTAACCGACTCCCGAATCCAGGTTTTGGTTGCGATGACCATACCTTTCCCGTGTTGTGCGAGGTTTACTCTGAGCGTTTCCTTTCCCTCCCGTGGGATAAATAACGCACGGTGGCGACTCTTCTGTTCAGTCGGCGCCGATTTTCGCAGTAGCGACAAACACCTCCTTGAAAACCCGTTTTGCTACCTATAAGGACCTCACCTACGAATTCCTTAGTTCCTTCAGGTACTTACCCAATTATGGTTTTGGATCAAACACAGAGCTGATCACCTTTAGGATGTTTGGAATGGACCAAACCCATAGCCGTATGTCATTAGCTAACCTCCTAGGATTTCCTAGCGGACCACATGTGTTCATCAGTGCCGAAGATGACGATCTTGATTTTGAACTAAACCAGTTCTGGGGTAAAATCACAGACGACTATCACCCTGAGCCAAATGGCATGTATAACGATGAGATTCATAACCCCGCTTTCAGATACTTTCATAAGATCCTAGCTCACACCCTTTTCGGAAAGGAACAAAACATTACTATAGTATCTAAAGAAGAGTTGTTTATCTTGTTCTGTGCTTCTCAGGGCCGTCCAGTGAATGTCGTGCCTTTTATGATGCGATCCTTCCTACGCCTCACTCAGGAACCACAATCACCTATTCTAATAGGAGGCCTCGTGACAATGATTTCCCACGAGCTTGGCCTTAGATTCCACCTAAACGCAAGCACTAGTTTTGGCACCGTCCGACCCATGAATATCCAGTTTTGCTTTAACAGACGCATTTTAAGAACCATGGGACCTGGACCTTACGAGTACCTTATCGATGACAAACCTGTCCAGCTATTCACATTGTCAAATCATCAGATGACAAGTATCCATAACAAGGACAATTGGGTTTATGAATTGGATGAGCCTATGGGACCTCCTTCACCTCAATCCACACCACAGGATTACATGTACGACAGTGATCACATCTCTGAAGCACATGATTATATGTATTATGAGGATGTTGTATCCGAAGCTGAGGTAGACCCCGAGACCCCTCCACATTACAACACCTATCCTGAGCCCATTCTTGAAGAAAACACTGACAAAATGGACATTGTTCTGCACCGATTAGACACCTTCGACGCAGCTCTGACCACCGCAAGAAATGAAATAACAAGCATACACGCCGAATTATCAGTTTTCATGGACTTAGTTTGTGACCAGCTCGATTACTACGCCCGAAAGTTTGACGAATTGAAGGCACAAAATGACTGAGATTTTCGCTTTAGTTTAGTTTATTTTTTTTTTGTTTTTTTGTACGCTTTCCATTATTTTTATTTCCCCATTGTTTCATTTCACTTATGTATTACATTAAAAACAATCCTTTTTAAATGCTATTTCAATTTCATTCATTATTCCTTTATTCTGTTTTTTATGATTATCATATGCCTCTTGGCTGATTTATTACATTGCGGTATCAATTACAAGCCTTAAAAGCATGTCACAAGCACCCCTGTAGCAAAATTCTGCGTTCTGCAGAATTTGCTGGTGTGACGACCGTCACAGACCCATGACGCCCGTCACACGGGTGACGACCGTCACAGATGTGTGACGACTGTCACGAGTCCAGAATCTGATATCTGCTATAACAGAGGTTACGTTTCTTCCCCCACTCCCATTTTATCAACTTCCCATCACCACACATCCAAACCCCATTTCAAAATTTCGTTTTCCCTCCTTACTACATATAATCCCAACTCCCATTTCATCTTCATTAACCAATTTTGTGCAATTTCTCATTCCGCAGAAACCACATTCTTCCCCAATTCACCAGCATCATCCAACCATGGTAAGAAACAATGAAACCCCTGACCTTAGCAATATCATTTTCAGCGACGGCGACTCCGGAGAGAAACAGAGAGCAAACTACGTAGCCTTCCATCAACGGTCACTACAGCCAACCCACTATCCGCACATACCATCTCTCACGGAACTCGGCCTCCTTGACGGCGTCACTTGGATGCTCCAGAGAGCCTACATTTGCCATCTGTGCACAAATCCGCAGCCCACTTACGAACAACTCACCCTTGAGTTCCTCAGTTCGTTCAGTTACTTCACCTCTAGCGGCGACCTTAGCCAACATTCCGGCGCCGCTTGCTTCCGTATGTTCGACACGAACTACCAATTGAATCAAAATCAGATTGCCGACATCCTACATTTCCCTCGCGGCGAAGATGCTCACCGCCGCATTACCGAACAATTTCAACATGAAGCTTTTGCGCTTTGGTCCCAATTGACCGGAATCAATGCCGACGGCTGGGATTCTCTGCATGCAACACACATCCACAACCCAACCATCCGGTATTTCCACAAAGTGCTGAGCAATACCATCTTCGCAAGAGATAGCAACCACAAGGTGAACTCCAAAGAACTTTTCTTTCTCCGCTGCGTGTTCAATTCCGAACCCATCAACGCCGCTCCGTTCCTCCTGGCCCACATTCAGGCCAACTGCAACCATGGCTCTAAGCCATTTTACTTTGGCGGGATTGTTACCTCCATTGCACTAGGCCTGAACCTCGGTAACCAACTCCAGAATCTCCATACAATCCCTTCGGTGTTTCTCGACACCGACCATTGCAGAGCTTCCCACCTCATCCGCTCCAGGTCCGATGGAAAGTACCATCCGGTCGTGCGTGGCAAAACCATCAAAAGTATCATCATGCCGTCATGTACCCGGATGCACCCGCAGGATCGTGCCAACTGGCTTTTTGACCCGAATGCCCCTGTTGCTACTGCTTCCCCAACTCAAACCAACACCCAAGGTTCTGTTGACGAAATGCAAGATGAGTTGGACAGAACTGAGCAACCTGAGGCATCACAACCACCTCCTTCTGAAGGCACATCCTACCGTCGTCGCTGCCACCGTCCAGAGCCCGACTTCTCTGAAGAAGACCTCCGCCGACCCCTCGACCAACAAACACAGATACTCGCCATGTTGCAGCAACAAAATCAGCGAGCAGAGCAATTCGAAGCTTGGCAGAGAACCACGATGCAACAGCTCCAAACTGGCCAGGAAGCCATCACTGAGAACTTGTCAAATCTTACCTTGCAATTCGAAGGACTCCGAGATTATGTCTATCACACCGGAGCTCTGAACTTTGAGGCCCGAGTCGACCAAGCCAGAGGTAGAGGACGAGACAGAGGACGTGACCGAGGCAGAGGTCGTGACTAGTTCTTTCTTTCTTTATTTGTTTCCTGTATTTTCCGTTTCCTGTATTTTCATTTCCCTTGTATTTCCCTCTCGCATTCTTTCAAATCAGTGAGGACACTGATTGAGATAGTGTGGGAGCAGAGCGTTTATTTCCGATTTCCTTGTACTTTCAATTCAGTAATTTCAATTCAAACATTTTCCCACTTTAGCAAATAAAAGCTCTTTTATATATCTTTTTCCGTTACGCAAATTTCCCCACTTTATTCGACATAAACAAAATTTTTTCAGTTGTTCCTCAAAAGCATCACGAGAATGTGCCAAAGTTCAAACCAAGTTTTGAAACTCCGAGACAAAAATTCTAACAAAACCAGTACCGTCCTGACACCTTAGACCTCCGGTTTATGCGATTCGGTTTCACTACCTACGTGTACCAAAGTTTCAAGTTTCTACACAAACTCAGCCCCAAGTAGTTTATACAAGCAGTCAGCACCATCCTAAACACTTCTAAGCGAGCGACCAATGCAAATAAGTGTATGATCTCTAAAAAGATGAAAAATCATGAAAAGAAAGCCATATAGCCCGAGTATAGAGACATGTTCCCTCTAAGTTAGGTGCTCCTCACCCGAGCATTTAGCCCAACGGTACAAAAACTCATTGAAAAATCAATAGTATAAGCTTATGAGCAATGAAAAGATCAAAACAGCAATGAGATCATATTCACTAGCAGGTTGACTTGCCATGAAAGTGTATGGACAACGGGCTTAATGTGATTGCGCTAGAACAAACAGGGTAAACTTGACGCGAGAACCTTGATACCAAGCTGCAGTAGCATGATTGGGACCGATTTGCATAAAAAGGAGACCTCCGAAGACTTATAGTCCAGTGTCGTCACCGTACTCGTTTTGTCCCTATTTAGGATCCCGGTTTTTCCCAACTTTTTGAACGAGGAAGCTGCCTCGTGCTTGCCGACTTTTATTCTTCCTGCTTTTACTTGAGGACAAGCAAAGATTCAAGCTTAGGGGAGTTTGATAACGCGAAATCGTATATATATATTGACGTATAATTCAACTAATATTTGACTGGTTTCAATTTGATTTCGGGTTTTTCCATGTTATTTGTCTGATATTTTGCAGGTATTTAAAGATCATGTCCAAAAAAAGCAATATGAAGAAAAGAAGCAATTACAGCTGAAATATGGACGAATACCAGATGAAAACAACATGAAAAACAGCAGATGCAAATTTTGCTGTTGTGACGATCGTCACACATCCATGACAACCATCACACGGGTGACGACCGTCACACACCATGACGACCGTCATGCAGGCAAAAACGCAGAACTTCAGTAAACGTGCAAAAATCAGTTCCAAGTCCCAAAATAATGGACCACTACTTCCTATTTTCTCTGACCCCAAGTCCACCTTCTGCAAAATATAACCGTTAGTATTTCACCTCTATAAAAGGGGAAGGAGGGGAGCTGAGAAAGGGAGCCGCATTCAGATAACGAAGTGCTGCCCAAATATTTTCCAAAGCAAATTTAGTTTAAGTCTTGCTTTTGTTTTCCTTTCCTTTTTCTTGTATTCTATTACTGCAATATTCCTTTGTACGCTCTATTGGCTTGAAGACACAATTCTGCCGACATCGTTGGGATTTGGCCAAAAGCCAATTGGATACTTTACAGGTTTTTATTATTTCGTTAATTGTAACTTTAATTCTCAGCAATATGTATGTTCTAAATTTCTGCTTTTATTTACGCTTTACCTGTTCCAAATCCATGTCTAGCTAAACCAGAGTAATCGGTATGTAATAATAATTCAGACGGGATTTGATAATAACCGGTTAAAAACTTTCTTTTTCAAAAGTTGTTTATGGCCTGAGTGTTTAAACTTATTTCCTGAATAAACGTTCGTCGCGACAGCAAGAACTTATTTAAAAGTAGTTTTGCCACGACAGTGGGAAATTAATTAAGGTACGAACCAACAAGCGACAACTGCGGCTAGGACCAGATAGTAAATACTATGCATTTGTTTTAATAACAGCGAAAGCACTTTAAAATAGATTAGAACTTAGAGATTTCCAAAAAGCGATTTTAACCCCGAACGGGATAGCGACAGCATACGTTCCGCCTTAAAGTTGCGACTAGCGTCAACAACCATCGTGAGACGAAGGTCTTTAGATCACTATTTTCTTCTTAAATAAATTCTGAAAATATTTTATATACCGGTAACTTGTCAAATCCCCGAAGAACATAATTATTGCATATCGATTCGCGCAATTATACTTAAAGTAAAGTTTTTAGTTCCCTATAGTAATAGCAATTATTCCCTTAAACATTATCTACCTA
The DNA here is from genome assembly GCA_963859935.3 of Lathyrus sativus. Taxonomy (NCBI): domain Eukaryota; kingdom Viridiplantae; phylum Streptophyta; class Magnoliopsida; order Fabales; family Fabaceae; genus Lathyrus; species Lathyrus sativus. Next base: position 551,198,080 of record OZ012741.1, read on the forward strand.
GCTAAACATAGTAACTCTCGAGAACACTAGTTTGATTACGAGTCCTTGTGGGATCGATATCTTTTATTACTACGCGATAGACTGTGCACTTGCAGTTAAGTTGTATTAGACATAGAAAGTCGCGATCAAGTTTTTGGCGCCGTTGCCGGGGACCCGTTTAGTCAATAGTGTAACCTTCTGTTACGCCGTATAGACTAGGTTAACAATTCTCTCTCCCTCTACTCGTTCTTCGATTGTATGCCAAGTACTCGCTCACAAGGCGAAATCTTACAACCTACAATCGCTGAACTAGAGCGCTTCTTACATCTAAGAAGGCGCATCGTCGAATATCAACGAAGACACAACATTCCTGATCTTCTAGCTCATCCTCTAGTTAAAGAAGAAAAGATGGCTGAAGGACCTCAAAACAAACCACTGAAGGCATACGCTACACCCTCTCAGCTGGAGCCTAGAAGTAGCATAGCTGCCCCAGCTATAACTCGAAACGATTTTGAGCTAAAACCGTCATTGTTGTCAGCTGTACAACAACACCAATTCTCAGGAAATGCAACTGATGATCTGAACGAACATTTAACGAAGTTTGTACAATACGTAGACACAGTGAAAGCAAATGGAGTAACTCCAGACGCAATAAGACTTCGTCTTTTCCCTTTCTCTCTTAGAGATAGAGCGTGGACATGGTTACAATCCTTACCATCCAACTCCGTTACGACATGGGAACAGTTGAAGAATGTTTTCTTAGCGAGATATTTTCCGCTGAGCAAAACTGTTATGCTTAGAGCTCAAATCAACGGATTTCGACAGAAAGATAATGAATCTCTCTACGAAGCATGGGAATGATTCAAAGATATGATGAGAACATGTCCTCACCACGGTCTAAAAGACTGGGTGACGATCCATACTTTCTATAATGGGCTTTTATACAACACCAGAATAACGGTAGACGCCGCCGCGGGCGGTGCACTTATGGATAAGCCATACGACGAAGCCTATCAACTAATCAAAAACATGTCTCAGAACCACTGCCAATGGGGAGGTGAACGCATTCCAGCAGAGAAACCCACAGCAAAAGGTGGGATGTACGAGATCAGCAGCCTTGAAAAGTTCAACGCTAAAGTAGATGCTCTAGCATAGAAGATCGACAGTCTGACCGTTAAACCCACTGCAACCGTCGCTGCCGTAACTCCAAACTGCGAGTTATGCGGAATCGCCACTCATAATGCGCCCGAGTGGCCATTGTTGGCCGGAATCCCACCAGACCAAGTAAATTACGCTCAAGGAAACCCTTACGCAAATACTTACAACCCAGGTTAGCGAAACCATCCAAACTTTTCTTACAAAAGCGATAATGCATTGCAGATGCCTGCTACTCCGCCAGGATATCAGAAACCAGTTGTTGCCCAGACTACCCATAGGAAATCAAACCTCGAGTTGATGATGGAAAAATTCATAGCTACTCAAGCTCAAACAAACAAAGAATTCCTAAATCAAAACATACACACTAGCGAGCAAATTAAACAGCTGACCGGAAAAGTAGACGCTTTAGCCACCCACAACAAAATGCTAGAAACACAGATATCACAAGTGGCTCAACAACAAGCCTCTGCTGCCGCACCCTCTGGCACATTTCCTGGACAACCCGAACAAAATCTAAAAGGGCAAGCAAATGCCGTCATATTAAGAAGCGGAAAAGAATTGGACGAACCGATCGATCCGAAAACCGAAAACTCAGCCATGCAACAAAAACCAACTGAACAAGCAGAAAAGGAATCCGAGTTAGAGAAGAAGGAAGACAATGAGAAGGAGGACACCGCAAGTGAAAAAACTCAGGCACCTCCAGCGCCATATAAACCACCGATTCCATATCCTCAAAGACTAATAAACTCCAAAACTACAGGGCAGTTTAAGAAATTTGTAGAGCTCCTTAAACAGTTGAATATCACTATTCCTTTTACAAAAGCTATCACTCAAATGCCCTCGTATGCTAAATTTCTCAAAGAAATCCTGTCAAATAAGAGAAAGATTGAGGATAACGAAACAGTTACACTTACTGCAGAGTGTAGCGCTATTATTCAAAACCACATGCCTCCTAAATTAAAAGACCCAGGTAGTTTCTCCATACCCTGTGTCATTGGAAAGTTCGTAATAGACAAAGCCCTGTGCGATTTAGGAGCCAGTGTCAGTGTTATGCCCCTATCCATATGCAAAAAGCTGAATATGGGAGAACTAAGACCAACCAAAATATCTGTACAATTGGCTGACCGATCAGTCAAATACCCCGTCGGAATACTGGAAAATGTTCCAGTACGCATAAGACAATTCTACATCCCAACCGATTTCATAATCATGGACATCAAAGAGGACTCTGTTACTCCGATCATTTTAGGAAGACCATTCCTAGCCACAACCGGAGCTATAATTGACGTAAAGAAAGGAAGGCTAACATTCGAAGTAGGAGAAGAAAAGATAGAGTTCATTCTCACCAAGTTCTTACAAGCACCAGCCATAGACGATACCTGCTATTTAGTAGATGTAATTGACGAATGCATAAGAGAACTTAAAAATGAAGAGACCACGTATTCAGAAATAATAAAGATTCAAATACCCGATATTTCTGAAGACGATGATTGGCGTAAACCGTATAAAGACGACAGTCTAAGCGAAAGCTTAGCACTAACCCCAAACCATATGCCAGGTCCGAAGAACCCATCTTTAGAACTTAAAACACTACCCAAAAACCTTAGATATGAATTCCTAGACGATGAACTAAAAAGACCAGTGATAGTCAACGCCGACTTAGGACAACTAGAAACCGCAAAGCTATTAGAAGTCCTAAAGAAGTACCCCACCGCGTTAGGCTATAACATAAGCGATCTAAAAGGTATAAACCCTTCAATCTGTATGCATCGAATTACAATAGAGGAAGACTGTAAAACCTCCAGAGAGCATCAGAGGAGACTGAACCCCATCCTAAGCACTGTAGTCAAAGACGAAGTAAATAAATTGCTAGATGCAGGAATCATCTATCCAATCTCCGATAGTGAATGGGTCAGCCCAGTTCATGTCGTACCTAAGAAAGGAGGAGTCACAGTAGTTAAGAACGAAAAAGGCGAATCAATAACAAAAAGAGTCGTGACTGGAAGCAGAATGTGCATTGATTATAGAAAGCTTAACAAAGCCACACGAAAAGATCACTTCCCCTTACTCTTCATAGACCAAATGTTAGAAAGATTAGCCAAACATTCATATTTCGGCTATCTAGATGGTTATTCGGGATTTTTCCAAATTCCCATTCATCCTGATGACCAAGAAAAGACTACATTCACATGTCCTTATGGTACTTTTGCTTACCGCCGAATGCCGTTCGGACTTTGTAATGCTCCAGCAACCTTCCAAAGATGCATGATGGCAATCTTCGCAGATTTCATAGACGACATCATGGAGGTATTTATGGACGATTTCTCAGTATGTGGACAAAGTTTCGAAGGATGCCTACAAAACTTAGAAATTGAGAATTCAAAAGAAAAAGTACAATAGGAAATGGGAAATAACATGGAAAATGAAAAGGGAAATAACGGTCCGCTCCCACACTATCTCAATCAGTGTCCTCACTGATTTGAAAGAATGCGGAAGGGAGAAATACAAAGGAAATAAATAAAGAAAACAAAATGACAAAAATGAAAAATACTACTGGTCTCTTCCTCGTCCTCGATCTGTACCTCGACCTCTGGCTGGGGCATCGCGTGCCGCGAGGTTCAGAGCTCCGGTGTGGAAGATGTAATCACGGAGGCCGTCGACTCGCACAGTGAGGTGTGCCATCTCATCGTCCATTCCGGAATGGACATCCTGCATCATCTGCAAAGATTGCTGAATTTGACCGGTTTACTCTCTCTGCCATGCTTCGAATGCTTCAGCCCTTCGGTTCTGCTGCTCCATCATAAGCATCATCTGGTTCTGCTTTTCGATGCAGCGGAGGAGGGCCTCGGATGTGTCATCAGTGGCAGGACGGGGGCGGCGGCGCGCGGAAGGGCCTTCGGCAGCAGGTGCTTGTGATGGCTCAGGCTGGTCGGCTCTGTCTAGCTCCTCTTGAACTTCGTCCCTGGGTTCTTGGATATTATCCTGTGTTGGGGCAGCAGGGGCAGTGGTATCGAAGAGCTAGTTGGCTCTATCCTCCGGATGCATTCGGGTGCGTGAAGGCATGATGATACTCTGGATAGTGCGGCCTCGCACTACCGGATGATATCTCCCATCACGGCGGGCCTTGATGAGGTGGGAGGCGCGGCAGTGGTCTGTGTCCAGGAAGACAGGGGGCATCTGGCAGAGTGTCTGGAGGCGGTCGCCGAGACCGAGGCCTATGGCAATGGATGTGATGATGCCACAGAAATAGAAAGGTTTAGAGCCGTGGTTACAATTGGCTTGAATGTGATCCAAGAGGAACGGGGCGGCGTTAACAGGTTCTGAAGCGAACACGCAACGGAGGAAAAATAGCTCCTTCGAGTTGACCTTGTGGTTACTGTCACGAGCGAATATTGTGTTGCTCAACACGCGGTGGAAGTAGCGGATAGTTGGGTTGTGGATATGAGTGGCGTTCAGAGTGTCCCAACTTTCTGGAGTGGTTCCGGTCAGTCGGTTCCAGAGAGGGAAGGCCTCTTGGTAGAACTGATCGGATATGCGGCGGTGAGCATCGTCACTGTGAGATAACTGTAGAATGACGGCGATGCGGTCCTGGGAGACCTGATATTCGGTGCCGAACAGACGAAAGCAGGCAGCACCGGTAAGTTGGTTGGTATCGCCGGGTGATGTTGCGTATGCGAAGGAGCTGAGAAACTCCAGTGTGAGTTGTTCGTAGGTGGGTTGAGGATTGGTGCAGAGATGCCAGATGCCGGCTCTCTGTAACATCCAAGTTACGCCATCCAGAATCCCGAGTTCCGTCAGAGAATCCAGGTGAGCATACCGGGTCGGCTGTAGCGACTGTTGATGGAATGCTAAGAAGTTGGTTTGCTGCCGTTCGCCGGCCTCGCCTTCTCGGAAAGTGATAGTGCTCAAATCGGGGTTTGCACTGGTTTGTCTGGCCATTTTGGTGAGAGAGGTGCAGAGGTTTGAGAATAGGGAGTTTCTGAGAATGGTGAGGTATGGGAATGCAGAGGGTAATATATAAGGGTGAATTGGAAGTTGAAAATGGTGGAGGTTTAATGGGGGATTCGGAGGGTTTTTAGTGGGTTTTAATTGTGGGATAATGGGGAATTAGGGGAGAGGAAGTGGAGAGGTGCGCAACCTCTGTTTTGACAGAATTGGGGTTTTTTCTGCGTGACGACCGTCAGGGATGTGTGATGGTCGTAACACGCGTGACGACCGTCAGGGGAGTGTGACGACCGTCACAACAGCAAATTCTGCAGAAATGCAGAATTTTGCTTGTGGGGCGTTTTAACAGTGGAAAATTTGATTTTTTCATTATGATAGACTGATTACAAAATAAGAAATAACAGGAAACATAATTAAGGGTGATAGTGGAATGAAATGAAAATAACATTGAATCAAAAATGAGTTTAAAGTAATACAATATCCAAAAAGAAATAATTGCAAAATGAAATAATGTGAAACAATGTGAAATGCAATAAACTAAAATTAAAGAGAAAACTAAAATATCACTCATTTGGTTTCTTCAAGTTGTTGACCTGTTGAATAACGTCATTAAATTGGTCTCTAACTACGTCCATGTAAGTAACGAAATCCATGTGAAGCTGTGTTAATTCATCTTTGATAGTGGTTATTTCCAGCTTGAGGTCGTCTACAGTTCTTAGAACAGTGTCCAACTTGTCTGTGTTTTGTTCAGGCGTGGGGTCAGGAAAGTTATGGTAGTTAGGAGGGGTCTCAGGATCTATCTCCACTTCGGACTCATAATCTTGGTAGTACAAATAGTCATGTGCTTCTGAGATTTGATCACTGTCATACATGTAAGCCTGGGGTGTGGAGTGAGGTGATGGGGGTCCCATAGGCTCGTCCAATTCATAAAGCCAATTGTCTCTGTTATGGATACTGGTTAGCTCATGGTTGGGCAATGTGAAAAGGTGGACAGGTTGATCAGCTATGAGGTATTCGTAGGCTCCTGGTCCTAGGGTACCTAAGATACGTCTGTTGAAGCAGAACTGGATGTCCATTGATCTGAGGTTGCCGAAACGAACGGCTTTGTTCAGGTAATACCTCAGGCCAATTTCGTGGGCAATCATGGTGACTAGGCCTCCTATTAAAATAGGTGAGTGTGGTTCCTGATTGAGGCGTGTAAATGCCCTCATCATAAAAGGGACAACATTTACAGGGCGGCCTTGTGAAGCACAGAGAAGGATGAACAACTCGTCCTTTGAGACTGTTGTAATGTTTTCCTCCTTCCCAAAGAGGGTATGGGCTAAAATCCTATGGAAATAGCGAAAGGCTGGATTGTGTATCTCGTTGTTGTGCATGTCATTCGGTTCTGGGTGATAGTTACCAGTGATGGAACCCCAAAATTGGTCTAATTCGAGATCAATATCCTCTTCAGTGGCGGTAAACACAAAAGGTCCGCTAGGGAAGCCTAGGATGTTAGCTAACGTGGTACGGTTATGTGTTTGGTCTATTCCAAACATTCTAAAGGTTATCAGCTCTTTAGTGGATCCATATCCATGTTCAGGTAAGTAACTTAAGGAGCTAAGAAATTCGAACGTCAGTTCGCGGAAGGTAGCAAATCGGGTCTTTAGAGCAGTTTGCTCCCAGCCTAATTGGTTAAATAAATACTGAATGCTATCCTGGATTCCTAGCTTGTCCATGGTGGGTTTATCGTAGTACAGAGTCGAAGCAAAACTTCTCTGAGTCAGTGCCTCAAATCTGGCCTTATGAGCTAGTCCTCTAAACATAACAGTCGTAACGTCGATGTCGGTCATACTCGTTAGTCGGATAAAAACGGGAGAAAAGTAGAACGACTTTAAAATCCTGGAAAAATCACATTCACTCAGATCATATTTTTAAGAAGTAAAGGGTGATTAAAGGAAAAATAAAGTAAATATTAGAAAATAAGAAAATAAAAATTTATAGAAATTATAAGTTAAAGGGAAAACATAGTCTTAATAAATTTAAAAGGGAAAAATGGGAAAAATTGGGTTGCCTCCCAATCAGCGCTGTCTTTAACGTCAGAAGCCTGACGATAGCTTGGATATAAGCTATTCGGTAAGCTCGAGCAATTTCATATTGCTCACGTGGTCGCTGTGTTCATTTTGATTATAATGTTTCAAACGCTGTCCGTTTACTATAAACGGTGCGTTGATTTGATTTTTGATTTCAACAGCTCCACTCTTAAGGACTTTGGTGACCTCAAAAGGTCCAGACCATCTAGATTTCAATTTTCCAGGGAAGAGTTTTAATCTGGAGTTGAATAAGAGCACGATGTCTCCCACACTGAATTGTTTCCGGATCAAACGTTTATCATGCCATTTCTTGGTTCTTTCTTTGTAGATGCGTGCATTCTCGTACGCGTCTAATTTGAGCTCTTCCAATTCATGAAGGTTCAAGATTCATTTCTCTCCTGCCGCAGTGTAGTTGAAGTTTAGCGTCTTAATAGCCCAGAAGGCTTTATGCTCTAATTCTACCGGCAGGTGACATGATTTTCCATAGACTAGTTTAAATGGTGTGGTGCCTATTGGTGTCTTAAAGGCGGTCCTATAAGCCCATAAAGCTTCATTCATCTTTGAGGACCAATCTTTCTTGGAGGTTGTGACAATCTTTTCTAAAATTTGCTTTATTTCTCTGTTCGAAACCTCCACTTGTCCACTAGTTTGTGGATGATACGGTGTGGCTACGCGGTGTTTGACTTCGTATTTGGAGAGGAGTTTGTCAAAGATTCGCGATATGAAGTGCGAACCACCGTCACTAATGACGAGTCTGGGCACACCGAATCTAGGAAAGATTGTGTTTTTAAAGAGTTTAACGACTACTCGCGTGTCATTTGTTGGAGCGGCAACGACCTCTATCCATTTCGATACATAGTCGACAGCGACGAGTATATATTTATTTCCAAAAGAAGATGGGAAAGGTCCCATGAAGTCGATTCCCCAGACGTCAAAGATTTCTACTTCTAAAATTCCTCTCTGTGGCATTTCGTCGCGTCGTGAGATGTTGCCAGTGCGTTGGCACCGGTCGCATTTTAGTACAGCGATATGGACATCCTTCCAGAGACTGGGCCAAAATAGGCCAGATTGTAGAATTTTATCGCACGTCTTTAAGGTGCTAGCATGACCACCATATGGTGCTGAATGGCATTGGGAGATGATGTCTTCTATTTCTTCCTCTGGGACACAGCGACGGTATAAGTTGTCGGCGCCTCGTTTGAAGAGTAGAGGTTCGTCCCAGTAGTAATGCTTTAAGTCGTGGAAGAATTTCTTCTTTTGTTGATAAGTCAGGTCCGGTGGAAGCACGCCTACGGCCAAGTAATTAACGATGTCGGCAAACCACGACAGAGTGGCTTGGGCATAGACAGCTTCCACGGCTTTTTCCAGTTCCGGTTCTTCCGAAGTTGAGTTGGACATATCGCTTTCCAATTTTGCTATCAGACGTTCGTAGGGAAAGTCGTCATTGATAGGCACTGGTTCTTGTTTGATGCCCTCTATACGGGATAAGTGATCTGCAACTACGTTCTCGGTCCCCTTCTTATCTTTAATTTCTAAGTCGAACTCTTGTAATAATAGGATTCATCTCAATAATCTGGGTTTGGCGTCCTTTTTGCTTATTAGGTACCTAATGGCAGCGTGATCTGTGTATATGATTATTTTGGCTCCTACCAAGTAGGAACGGAATTTGTCAAGAGCAAACACGACTTCTAGAAGTTCCTTTTCCGTTGTGGCGTAGTTCATTTGGGCAGGGTCTAAAGTTCTACTGGCGTAGTAGATAGCGTGAAGCTTCTTGTCTTTCCTTTGTCCTAGAACTGCGCCTACAGCATAATCACTCGCATCGCACATGATTTCGAATGGTAGTCGCCAATCTGGGGGTTGCATGATTGGTGTGGTGATAAGTGCTGACTTTAGAGTTTCGAATGCCTCTAAGCATTCTTTGTCGAAGATGAACTCGGCATCTTTCATTAATAAACATGTAAGAGGTTTTGTGATTTTCGAGAAATCCTTTATGAATCTTCGTAAGAATCCAGCGTGTCCTAAGAAGCTTCGTATTTCTCGTACGTTTTTCGGAGGTTGGAGATCCTTTATGATCTCTATTTTAACTTTGTCAACTTCGATCCCCTTTTCAGATATGACGTGTCCTAAAACGATGCCTTGTCGGACCATGAAATGACATTTTTCCCAATTAAGGACAAGGTTCACTTTAGCGCATCTTTTGAGTACCATTTCTAAATTTGACAGGAAGCTTTCGAAGCTATGTCCGCATACAGAAAAGTCATCCATGAACACTTCCATGATGTCATCTATGAAATCCGCAAAGATTGCCATCATGCATCTTTGAAAGGTTGCTGGAGCATTGCACAGTCCGAACGGCATTCGACGATAAGCAAAAGTACCATAGGGACAGGTGAATGTTGTTTTTTCCTGGTCATCAGGGTGAATAGGAATTTGAAAGAATCCCGAATAACCATCTAGATAGCAAAAGTATGAATGTTTCGCTAGTCTTTCCAACATTTGGTCTATGAAAGGTAAAGGGAAGTGATCTTTCCGAGTTGCCTTGTTCAGTTTTCTGTAATCGATACACATCCTGTTTCCGGTCACAACTCTTTGGGTTATCGATTCGCCTTTTGCATTCTTAACTGCAGTAACGCCTCCTTTCTTGGGTACTACGTGTACTGGGCTGACCCATTAGCTGTCGGAGATCGGGTATATGATTCCTGCGTCTAGTAACTTTTTCACCTCGTCTTTGACTACAGCGCTTAGGATCGGGTTTATCCTTCTCTGATGTTCTCTTGAAGTTTTGCAGTCTTCCTCCAGCATGATACGGTGCATACAGATGGAGGGACTTATGCCTTTTAGATCGCTTATATTATAGCCTAACGCAGTTGGGTATTTCCTTAGGACTTCTAATAATTGCTCAGTTTCTGATTGTCCTAAATTTGCGTTTACTATTACTGGTCTTTTGAATTCCGTATCTAGGAATTCGTACCTGAGGGTTTTAGGTAGCTCTTTAAGTTCTAAAGCTAGGTTTTTCGGACCTGGCATGTGATTTGGAGTGAGTGCTAAGATCTCGCTCAGACTATCATCTTTGTATGGTGCACGCCAGTTGTCGTCTTCATGAATATCAGGGATCTGGATTTTCATGATTTCAGAATATGTAGTTTCCTCCTTCTTTAATTCTCGTATGCATTCGTCAATGACATCTACTATATAGCATGTGTCATCTATATCTGGTGCCTTCAAGAACTTGGTAAGGATGAACTCTATCTTTTCTTCTCCTACTTCGAATGTTAGCCTTCCTTTCTTTACGTCTATGATAGCTCCAGCTGTAGCTAGGAACGGTCTTCCTAGGATAATTGGGGTAACAGAGTCCTCTTTGATGTCCATGATTATGAAGTCGGTTGGGATATAGAATTGGCCTATGCGTACTGGAACGTTTTCCAGTACACCGACGGGATATTTGACTGATTGGTCAGCCAATTGCACGGACATTTTAGTTGGTCTTAGTTCTCCCATATTCAGCTTTTTGCATATAGATAAAGGCATTACACTTGTACTGGCTCCTAGATCGCATAGAGCTTTGTCTATAACGAACTTTCCTATGACGTAAGGTATGGAGAAACTACCTGGGTCTTTTAGTTTAGGAGGCATGTTGTTTTGAATGATTGCGCTACATTCGGCAGTAAGTGTCACTGTCTCGTTATCCTCTATTTTCCTTTTATTAGACAAGATTTCTTTAAGAAACTTAGCGTATGACGGCATTTGAGTTATCGCTTCTGTGAAAGGAATAGTGATGTTTAGTTGTTTCAGAAGTTCAACAAATTTCTTAAATTGTCCTGAAGGTTTGGAGTTTAGTAATCTTTGAGGATAAGGGATAGGTGGTTTATATGGCGCTGGAGGCACGTATGAATTTTCATCTTTGGCGGCCTTTTGCTCGTCACATTCCTTCTTTTCTGTTTCAGACTCCTTTTCGGTTGGTTTATCAGATTTCTGATGCATTACTAAATCTTCATTCCTAGGATCTGTTGGGCCTTCCAATTCTTTTCCACTTCTCAATATAACAGCGTTTGCGTGACCTTTAGGATTAGGTTCGGGCTGGCCTGGAAATGTTCCAGCTGGGGCAGCTGCAGAGGCTTGTTGTTGAGCCACTTGTGATATATGCGTTTCAAGCATTTTATTGTGGGTGGCTAAAGCGTCTACTTTTCCGGTCAGTTGTTTAATCTGCTCGCTAGTGTGTATGTTTTGATTCAGGAATTCTTTGTTTGTTTGAGCTTGAGTAGCTATGAATTTTTCCATCATCAATTCGAGATTTGATTTCCTAGGGGCAGTCTGGGCAGCAGCGGCTGGTTTCTGATATCCTGGCGGAGCAGCTGGTGCTTGCAAGGTATTATCGTTCTTGTAGGAAAAGTTTGGGTGGTTCCTCCATCCTGGGTTGTAAGTATTAGCGTAAGGATTTCCTTGAGCGTAGTTTACTTGATCTGGTGGGATTCCGGCCAGTAATGGGCACTCGGGCGCATTATGAGTGGCGATTCCACATAACTCGCAGTTTAGAGTTACAGCAACTACGGTTGCAGTTGGGTTAACGGTCAGACTGTCGATTTTCTGTACTAGAGCATCTACTTTAGCGTTGAACTTTTCAAGGCTGCTGATCTCGTACATCCCACCTTTCATTGCGGGTTTCTCTGCTGGAGTTCGTTCACCTCCCCATTGGCAGTGGTTCTGAGACATGTTTTCGATTAGTTGATAGGCTTCATTGTATGGCTTATCCATAAGTGCACCGCCCGCGGCGGTGTCTACCGTTAATCTGGTGTTATACAGAAGCCCATTGTAGAAAGTATGGATCGTCACCCAGTCTTCTAAACCATGGTGAGGACATGCTCTCATCATATCTTTGAACCTTTCCCACGCTTCGTAGAGAGATTCAGTATCTTTTTGTCGAAATTCGTTGATTTGAGCTCTAAGCATAGCAGTTTTGCTTGGCGGAAAGTATCTCGCTAAGAAAACGTTTTTCAACTGTTCCCACGTCGTAACGGAGTTGGATGGTAAGGATTGTAACCATGTCCAAACTCTATCTCTAAGAGAGAAAGGAAAAAGACGAAGTCTTATTGCGTCTGGAGTTACTCCATTTGCCTTCACTGTGTCCGCGTATTGCACAAACTTCGTTAAGTGTTCGTTTGGATCCTCAGTTGCATTTCCTGAGAATTGATTTTGTCGTACGGCTGATAGCAATGACGGTTTTAGTTCGAAATCGGTTCGATTGATAGCTGGGGCAGCAATGCTACTTCGAGGTTCCATCTGAGAGGGTGTAACGTAGTCCTTCAGCGGTTTGTCCTGAGGTCCTTCAGCCATCTTTGCTTCTTCAACAGGAGGATGAGCTAGAAGATCAGGAATGTTGTGTCTTCGTTGATAGAGAATTGTAGGTTGTAAGACGTCGCCTTGTGAGCGAGTACTTGGCATACAATCGAAGAACGAGTAGAGGGAGAGAGAATTGTTAACCTAGTCTATACTATGTAACAAAAGATTACACTATTGACTAAACAGGTCTCCGGCAACGGCGCCAAAAACTTGATCGCGACTTTCTATGTCTAACTCAATTAACTGCAAGTGCACAGTCTATCGCGTAGTAATAATAGATATCGATCCTACAGGGACTCGTCATTAAACTAGTATTATCGGGTGTTACGGTGTTTAGCTAGGTTGGTAATGTTTTTGGGGAATAATAACTAAATAAGTGCGTGAACTAAAGAGAACTAAAGTTTTTACTTAAGGTATAAATGCTTGAATCGGTATGTAATATGTTATTTCTTCAGGGATTCTATAGGTCACCGGTGTCTTTAGGTTTTCAAAAATAGTTTAAGAAGAAAATGATGGTTTAAAGACCTTTGTCTCACGATGGTTGTTGACGCTAGTCGCAACTCTAAGGCGGAACGTATGTTGTCGCTATCCCGTTTGGGGTTAAAGTTACTTTTTGAAAACTATTAAGTTCTAATTCCTTTTAAAGCGTTGTCGTTGTTTTTAAAATGAATGCTTAGTTTTTACTATCTGGTCTTAGCCTCAGTTGTCGCTTGTTGGTTCGTACCTTTATGAATTTTCCACTGTCGTGGCAAAACTACTGTAAATAATTTCTCACTGTCGCGACGAAGGTTTATTTAGAAAAATCGATTTAAAAACTAAAGCCATAAATAAGTTTTTGAAAAAGGTAGATATACACCGGTTAATTATTGAATCCCATCAGATTTTTTATTACATACCGATTACTTAAGATTTAGCCAGACATGGAATATAAATTAACAAAACGTAAATAATGGCAGAAAATGCTGTTGCACCCTAAAATTTGACCAACCGATTCTCCTATCTGACTCATGATTAAAATTCATATTCACAGCTCAGATATATGATTTTTGTGCATAGACAGAGGATATCAGAGTTTACAGCTTGATTTTCATCTATCAGATACGGCAGATCCAGTCCAGATCACCAGGGTTTTATTTTCAGGAAATTATGCGCGCCTCGGTGATTTTTAGCTTGCACAGTGATTTTGATGATATTCTGATGCCCGGGGATCTCTGTTCGATTCGATCTGGTCTCGTGCGCTCTTTTACGGGGGTCATGTGCATTCATCTGCATTTTTAGGGTTTAATAGGCTTTTGTGAATTTTTAACAGGCTTTATAGATTTTTCTGGAATTTAAATAGGGTTTTTGAATATTTTAATAGCTTAATCCTCTTTTTAGAATTTTATAGAATATTTTAAATAGATTTTAATCATTTGTAGAATTTTTAATAGAATTTAAATAGCTTTTATCATTTTTTATATTAGTGAATTTTTCTTAGCATATTAAATAGAATGATAAATTAGGGTTAATAGAGTTTTAATTGTTTTTAGATAATATAGAGAATAATATAGTTTTTCTTTTATTAATGATAGATTTTTAATAGATATTAAATAATATTAGAATTTTAATAGAGAATTAGTAGAAGTTTAGAGTTAATTAGAGGTTAATTGATCATTTTTAGATTTAATTAGGTTGATATAGAATTAATTAGGATTTAAATCTTTTTGTTTAGGATTTAATTGAATTTGTTAGATTTTATTAGGATTAATCATTAGTTTAATTGGTATTGATTAGATTTAATTGTTTTTGTTTTTTATTCAGTTTTTTTACAGTCTTTTTTATGATTCGTATGGGCCCAGGGGTACTCTTTTTGAGGCCCAATTCTCATCAGCAAAAATGGTCCAGATTGTCCAAAAAATCGCCCAGCAGATTCCAGCTACTTCCAGAAGATTCCAGAAGGCGCCATTTTTTTCTCAGCTTTAAATAGAAGCCACGTGTTGCTTGGAAAGGGCCCCCACGCGTTTCGCAGCAAGCACGCCACGTTACACGCAGAGACTCTCTCAGCTCGCGCCACGTCTCGCCCCAGCTGTCCCCCATTCTCTCTCTCTCTGCGCATGCACGCCACTTGGCGCCCCCACACCCATCGCCTGAGTTTCACCAGCAACCTCACCGGCGGCCATGCATCAGCCGTAACTTCCCACCGCCGGTGACCCCCAACTACCTCCGGCCACCGTCTCACTCGCCGGAATCTGCAAACGTCCAAAAATCCCCAGAAACTCATCTTCTTCCTCCGATCTCCTCCCTTCCACCTTCATCATCTTCGCCGGAAACCTCCACTTTTCCAGAACATCATCAACACTCACCGCCACCAGATCTTCATCATTCCTCGTCAAAATCCCCAGAAATCACCCTAAACCTTCATCCTCCATCGAAGATTTCCAGAAACCTCAGACATTCAATCTTCAAACAATATTTCCAGAAGCTTCAAACTGCATTCATCCTTCAAGCAAGAACAACTCAGAAACTTCAACTGCGTTCAATCTTCAAGGAGATTTCCAGAAATTCTCCAGCAATATCTCAACGCGAGAGCTTCAACGGAACGTCTTCAAGATCCTCAAATAAGCTTCAAGATCTGTCTCTTTCTCGTAGTGACTTTCAAGTGATCCTTCAAGATTCGCCAGGATTTCTTCAAGTCCTTCAACGAGTTTCTCAAACAAGGTACATCGTTCCTCCGTTCTGGATGCAGTTTGATTATTGAAACGCGTGGTTCTGCTGGGATTTTAGGTAGTCTCTAGTTTAGGATTAGATTCTGTGTGGAGGAATCTGGTATGAAAGTAAGGTGATGCGTGAGGTGCTTTGGTTCGATTGCGTGCATAAGGCTGAGAGGAGTTGCAGAGAGGAGATAGGATGAGGGAGAGACGAGGGAGCGGCGTTAGGTTTAGGTGAGTGAACAGTGTTAGGGTTTGGGAGAGGGGTTAGGTTTTGTTTCCTGAGTATTGGATTAGGGCTTAGGCCCAAGCACATCTTGCTGAACGCTGCCCCATTATGGCTCGTTCACCTCCCTGGCATATGAGAGACAGAGTAATCAATGTGGGCCTTAGGCCCTATTTGCTTTCTGCACCCCCCTCGTTGAAGCCCATAATGGATAATAACTGAGAAAAGCTGCTAATAGCACCCCCAGATGTTTTTTTTCTTTTCTGAGTTTACTAATTGTTTTTGACAAACCTGGGCCCTGCGCCCTTTGCTGTTAACACCCCCAGAATGTGAGCCCAATGAATAAATAACCTGAATCCATTGCTGTTTGAACCCCCCATTTCATTTTCTTTTATTTTTGTTTTTTCTTTTATATTTTCATATTAAATAATCATAAATAAATGTAAATAATTGTGATTTTAATTCTTCTTTTTTTCTACCATGTCATGAAAGCATCTAAAAAAAAATTAAATAAAAATAAAAATGCCATTTTATTTTTACTTCCTATTTTTGGTATATTTCCCATTTTAATTGATGTTTTTAATATTTTTAATGCATGCATATCATTAGAAAATTCATAAAAAATAGTAGATTTAGTCAAATAATTCCGTTCTTTTTTCTGTAGACTCGTGATTCAGTGTAGAATTTTATAAGTACAAAACATTAGCTTAATCATGCATTTTCATTTTAATTGCATTTTTCCACTGTTACTGATGTTGAATAAATTGGTTTGTGGAGATGCCTGTGTTGCTGATTTTAGTTCTTTCATCAGGTGTTGATTTTTGTTCTGATTCTTTAGTATGTTATCCTAGAGCCATGTAGGTCTCCCATTAGATTTTTGATAGATTTTTGTAGGATGTTCTGATATGATTTGTCTGAGCCTGAAGATAGGAGAAGTCTTGGTGACTTCTGACTTTGAAGTTCAACTGTGGTTGAACTTCAGAGATAGTCTCCTGTGGTTTGTTGGCCTGTGGGTTTCTTCTCAAGGTGGGAGCTGATTGAAGTCCTATTGGAGCTTGCAGAGAAGCAGTGGATTGAGGCTTAGTCTAGGAGCTTGTTGTCTGTTGGTGAGGTTTGAGATCCTGAAGTTTGAAGGGAGTTTATGGTACTTTCCTGAGGAAGGCACTATGAATGACTTTCATTCTTTCTTCTCACCTCTTTCGTAAGTATCCAATGATGTCGGAGCCAACATGTGAGTTTAATTTCTCCTGAGGAGGGATGTAAACTGATCACGTGTTGTTGAGCCACATGGGATACAATTCCTAAGTGGAAGTCTCCTAGTACTTTCCTGAGGAAGGTCCTATGGGTCTATTCACTTAGTTCCATTAGTTTATCTAGGATTTCGTAAGTATCCAGTGATGTTGGAGCCAATTTGTGAGTTTAATTTCTCCTGAGGAGGAATGTAAACTGATCACAGTTGTTGAGCCACGTAGGATACGATTCCTAAGTGTCAGCCCCCTAGTACTTTCCTGAGGAAGGTCCTATGAGTCTGCTCACTTAGTTCCCTTAGTGCATATAGGTATTTCTCAAGTATCCAGTGACGCCGGAGCCTTCATGTGAGTTTAATTTCTCCTGAGGAGGAATGTAAACTGATCACAGTTGTCGAGCCGCATAGGATACGATTCCTGAGTAGTAACCTCCTGGTACTTTCCTGAGGAAAGCACTATGGGCTTGTCTGCTTAGCTTCCTTTCTCTGGTAAGCTTGTTCTGAAGCTTAGAGACTGGGATTGATTCCTCTTGCTTAGGGTTTTGATTAGAGTTGTTGCTTAGATCTTTGCTTAGGGTGTTGTATAGAGTTTTGGTTAGAGATATATTAGGAGCTTGTTTCAGGTTTGATGGAGGCCCTGCTCAGGGTTAGTCTCTTTGTATTGTTTGACTTGTGTGATGTTATGTTGCATTAGACTTAGGTATTCATTCAGATAGTTCTGAGTAGGTGCATCTTAGAAGTAGACTTTGTGTGCATGAGAAGTTGAGGTGGTCCTCCTTCTGCTTGTTTGTTATTGCGTGGCTTTGCTTGTTGGTATTTGATAGAGCTGAGCTCCCTTGCCTCTGTGGTTTGCGGCCTTGGCGCCTTGTTTGTCTAGGTGTTGCATTCATGCATATTTTCAGCATTCCTTTACTGTGCAGTTTCTTGTTTGTAGTTCAGTCCTGTTGCCATGATCCCTTAGGAGCTCTGACTTCTCCGCTGCGGAGTTGTTATGATAGACATTAGGATAGTCAACCAGGTGTGATAGCAGTAAGTAGATTCCCCTGTTTCTCAGCTATAGTTTTAGGGTTTCCCTTTCCTTTCTGTAGGAGCTTTTGAGTAGCTTGACCCGTAGTTAGCTGAACTACAGCTGCTCTGATTCTTCGTTCCAGACGAAGATATGTAGGCATAGGATGCGATATCCTAGCGAGCACACTAACGACTAACCTTTGTTTTCTCGCGGCTGTGCGATCGAGACTTTCCCGCTAACGACTAATTGTTATCCCTTTCTCTTGCCCGAGTGCGTTTGAGACCAGATCATAGTTGTAGGTTCCCGAGCCTTAGAGACCAGTTTGTTTTCTCACTGCTGTGTGAGAGCCCCTGTTTACCCGTAGTTAGTCGAACTACGTTTGCTCTGATCTTCCATACTGTGTGGAAGTACGTAGGCACAGGACGCGACGTCCTGGCGAGCAACCTTTCCCCCGTTTAGACGTAGGCAGTCGAACTACGTTGACTCTGACTTTCCCATTGCACGAGGGAATACGTAGGCCCAGAACACCGTATGTTCTGTCGAGTCCTGTCCTTTTATTTTCTTTTCAGACCAGCCATTAGCGTAGATAGATAACACACCCTTTTACCTATAAACACCAAGCGTGGATCCCATCGAGTACGATGGACGTGAGGGGTGCTAATACCTTCCCCTTGCGTAACCGACTCCCGAATCCAGGTTTTGGTTGCGATGACCATACCTTTCCCGTCTTTGCGAGGTTTACTTCGAGCGTTTCCTTTCCCGCTCTGAGGGATAAATAACGCACGGTGGCGACTCTCCTGTCAAGCCGGCGCCGATTTTCGCAGTAGCGACAAATAATAATATGCAGTATAATAGAAAATAACAATTCAATTTACGATTAGAATAGAAACCTGTAAACAATTTGATTTGGCTTTTGGGAAATCCTCCAAAATGGCGGCAGGATTTAGTCTTTATGCCAATTACTCGTACAGAATAGAAATGGGAAGTAAAACAACAAATGCAAGGAAGGAAAGAAAAAGGAAATAAAACAACGATAAGAAAATTGGAAACTGAATAATTGCTTTGAAGGTAAATTGGCAGCACTTCGTCTCTTCAATGCGGCTCCCTTTTCTGGTACCAGCTACCCCCTTTTATAGATGGGATATTCAACGGTTTATTTCTTCGGGAAGTGGGAATGATATCAGAAAATATAGGAGTTAGTGGTACCACTTCTCTTTGGCATTTTCATAATTTGACAGCACGTGCAGAAAACTGCATTTTAACTCCATGACGGTCGTCATGGACCTGTGACGGTCGTCACACGCATGACGGTCGTCACACCCTTGTGACGGTCGTCATATCAACAGAACTCGTTTTTGCTGCTTTTTGGCCTGATTTTCACCTGGTTTTCACCTGTAAATGCTTCTTTTCTTTATCTTGCTTCATTTGAGCATGGACTTTGAATACCTGCAAAATATTGGGCAAGTAGTGTGGAAATATCCGAATTCGGAGTGAAAACGGTCGCCGATTAGTAGAAAAGTACATCATTATATATATATGATTTCGCGTTATCAAGCAATTATCACAATCGAAAACATGATTAACGGTAAATTCGTAAGTAGATAATTGCAAATAAGAGTAAATATAAACAGACTGACAAGATATTCACTTGAATTGAGATAGATCTAGTGCTCCAATGAAGACTCTGGCACAGAGTAATATAGAGAAATAAAATACGTAAAATTAGAATGAAAAGATGCATCTCCCTATAACTCAAGATTACCTATAAGTTTTATGGAAAATTATAAAGGTAGAATAAATCCAATGGTTCAATGCTCATTACAATAAAAAATTAGAAAATTTAGAAGTGGCAAAGATCCCAAAACAACCTAGAAAAGCCGGAAAATGAAATAAATTAGAGAACTTCACGCCTTCCTACTATGGCGTATAACAACTTCTGCGGGTTCCTATAGCAGGCCCCGGAAATATGTATGGCTTCTATGACTCATATCAAGTCTTACGGCCACCCGTAGCAGCCCTCTGGAAAATGTATGGAGAAATTTCGACTTTTGTCTTTTACCGCATTTTGCTCCATTTTGGTTCCTCTTTTGTCTAGGATACTTCTTAAAGCTTAAAATTACCAAAAACATGTTACCAAAGCACAAGATGTGATAAAGCAAGGTAAATCAAACGAAAATGGGAAAATAATGAAGTAAAACAACAAATAAAAGTGATTCGAAAACCACTTATTAGCAATATTCATCTCAAACCTCCAACTCCAATACACGTCACGGGTTCCTCTCTAAATCTAAAGCTCAACATGAACAACACCAATACAAGGCAACACTAATGGTTCCTCTTTGAACCAAACATCTCAACATAACTAAACACTTTTATCATAACTCAGCATAATAACTAAAGCATATAATTTCTTGACAACACTCATTGATACTCATCAACAACATAGAAAACATAATCCACTCCAAAAATTGAGCCAAACGACCCAAAATCGGTCAAAAAAGGGTTGTTAGTCATCCTTCTAGGCATGACGGTCGTCACGCCTACCCCTCATATCTCTCTCTCTCTCTCTCTCTCTCTCTCTCTCTCTCTCTCTCTCACACACACACACACACACACACAGACACACACAGACAGACAGACACACACACACACACACACACACACACACACACACACACACACGCACACACACAAACACGCGCGCGCGCACACACACAAACACACACACATAAACCCGTCATCATGTTGACATCTAGGCAAAGAGTCCGTCCCTGAGACCATGACGGTTGGTTTGTCACTTTGTTGACGCCCATCAGCTTATCTCAATGCAGAAATAGTTGGGGCATCACGAAGGTGACGCCAGTTACCTCTATGCAGATCGCAGATTTTTGCATTTTCTCCTTTGTAGCACTTTCGAAGCTCCGATTTCAATCCCAGAAAACCCAAAAACTCACCGCAAATTATCGTACATCACTTATACAAGATTAAACACGTTGATTTCACACAGATTAATCATTTATATTATCGACTGACCACAAAACCATTAACATATTCATCAATTTAAATCATACCAACATGAACATAAAAACTCAGAATTGCACATACAATTTTATATGAAAATCAATCACCATTATAGCACGAAATTCACAACATATCACAACAATCAAAAGAGGTTTTGCACAAACCATCTCAAGATTCAACAATATCCTGTCTATCCTTCATGCCTAAACACCCATATAAAAAACAATCTCCCCTTACCACGATTTGCAACAAAGGTTAAAGCATTGACTATGGAGGTTATCTCTCCTCCTTCCAAAAGCTCTCTTATGGTTTCTCTTTTCTTGCCTCTTTTCACCAAAAACACGTACTAACCAAAATGTCTCTCAACTTTTCTATTTAAATAAATAAAATCTAATTCTCTTTTATTTTAATAATTTTGAAAACTTCCATTAACTCTCGTTAATTCTACTCACCTCTCTATTTTATTAAAAACTCTATTTTTTTCCCAAACACAAAATCTCATTTTCTCCATTATTTTAAATAAATAAAATTATAATAATTAATACCCACACTCATAAAAATAATTGAAACGATTAAATAACTCAAACACTTCAAAACTCAATTAAATAAAATAAACAAAAAAATCATGGTGTTAGAATGTGCACGTATTTGAAGAGGGTCGAATACAGTTAGTCGAAGACAGAGTAGCCAGTATTCGACATAGTTGGATAACATCTTATTGAAATTAGTTAGTTACATTGAGATTGCTTGATGTGTAAGCGATCTCATTATAAATAGAGATGTACCTTACGTTTGTAATTGTACTATTTTCATTCAATTTCAATATTTTTTTTTCTTTTTTTCAAAATCCTAATTTTCTCTCTCTTTTCTATCTAAAATTATCTCATCTCTTTAAATCTTTATGTGACGGAATCGTGTGCAATTAAAGTGTGATTGAATCACTCTTGTGAAGTGTAAAAAATAAAAATTTTAAATCAATCAAAAAGACGATCGATTAAATCTTGTTTCATAAAAAACGATTCCATAAAAAATGACTGAGCTAACTTGTCCCTAATTCCATCATATGGTTGATCAATTCCTAGTCAAATATTGTCTGTTTTCTATAATCAATAAATGAATTACAGTTATCTATCAGATTTAATATGCAAGATGGTGATAAGAGCGTAGGAAAAGCCATCTATTATTTGATCAATTATGGTGGGCGAGACAAGAATATACAAGTCAAACAAGTGAATGACTTTTCTATACTTTTTCATTTATCATTTTATAATTTAATGACTTTTTCAACTTCAATACTTATATCAACCACACAAAAAAATCATCAAAATATATACTACCTTGTTAATCCAATCAAATCCATGGGTAGTGCCAACTTGTAAATGTTTATAAAAGTTGTGGCAAACATATTTAAATTGACCGTTGCTAGTTCATGTTGAGAAAGTTGGGTTTTGGTCTTTGTGGTGAATATTCAGATCCCTTGGCGTGTGGGGTACTGCAATTTAAGACTAATTTCATATAGTAGAGTTCTTGCATCATTGCATGTGCGCAATCCTAGAGAATCACATTGTATTTCTCTACCACAAGAAGTTAAATCATCCACTTAAAAAATTTAATAAAAAATTATTGATTTTTACAAACAAATTCAAAACACCAAATATTCATTACTTTAAACAAAAAATAAATAAATCACATTAAAAAATTTAATAAAAAATTATTGATTTTTACAAACAAATTCAAAACACCAAATATTCATTACTTTAAACAAAAAATAAATAAATCAATATTACTGCTAAAGATAACGAGTAACGTTAACTTGTGTGTCTTGGACATAAGTTAAGAAAAACACAATAAAAAAAATTAATTCTATATTTTTCTAAAATCAATACAAAATTTTTAAGATAATATATCTTTATTTAATTTTTAAGGAGCATAAGTTAGCATTAACTTAGTTTAAAATACTTTAAACTAAAAAACTAAAAAGGCTACGAATAAGATGAAACATCAATGACACATTTAATAAGATGAGAATGAAGATGAATGAGTGAATTCTAAACGAATTAAAAAAATACATAAGAGACAATATTATAAATTAAAAGAGGAATAAGCTAACATATTGTTAGAACAAGATTTGTTCATGATATATTCTCTTTTGGTTTTGATGATAATAAAGTATTGAAAGAATAATGGTTTATTTGATGTGTGTTTTATCTATGCAGGTTCTACATTAGTGTAGATAAATAATCAAAATCTGTGTTACATGAACACACTTAGGAGTTGCTTCATTGCTAGCTTCTGGTGACAAAGTCTGAAGAACAATTGCTAGTGTGGCTTGGCGCAGACTCTGAGCTGAAGGCCTCAACATTCAGACAAGTTACTACACTTGATAATTTTATATTAGTATCTGGTACCATTCAGAGTTTGTGATAAAGTTGTGGTTGTTCGTACTACATAAAACAAGTTGTATTGTCTTATCAGCTTGTCAGCTAGAGCCTACAAGATTGCAAGGCTCAAGAAAAGTTGGCATGCTCTACGGATATCTGCTCTCAACGAAACTATCAGTACATAGCCTCTTGATGACTCAAGGGTTAAACTTGTTACACACTGGATTCATAATCTGGTGTGCGTCCGTCGTCAACGTCTCTTGTACTATGTGGCAAAGGCAAAAACACTTGATCCAGTTACCTCTTCAACGACTAATTTCTACAAATGCTATAAATATGGCTGAAGATTCAAGTTTGAATCTTAACAAGGATTCTCCAGACAAGGACTAGCAAGATCAAGCAATTATCAACTTTATTGTAATATGAAGATTTTCTGTTGTAGGTTGTAATTGTAAAATCCTTAAGATTTATTACCATTGAATATCTTAGAAATCTTAAGAGCTTTAGGTCTTTGTTATGGTGATTTCCCGTACCTCTAATGCTTGTATCATGTACACCTTTTTTCTCTATTTTTCTGAGCCTTCAGTAGTTTAGATCAAGTCTTTTGCTATGTGCTTAAGTAGAAATCTTGTCTCATTGGGATTCAAGCAACAAGTCTCGAGCTAAGATGCTTGAGCCATATAAGTTTCATTGTTTAAGTGCTTGAGCTATGAAAGTCTTATTCAACTAGGATGATTGAGCAAATGGAAGTCTCCGTCAGAGGGGCGTGAGCAGGAAGTCTCAAGTGCTGCTTGAGCAAGAAAGTCTCAGTCTAAATGACCAGAAGAGCAGGTGGCTCGATCAGAGGATGTGAGCAAGGAAGTCTCAGTCTGGATGGCCAGAAGAGAATGTGGCTCGATCAGAGGATGTGAGCAGAAGTCATAAACATGTGCTCTAAGCAAGAAAGTCTCAAACAGTTGGTCTGAGTAAGTGTAAAAGACTTACGCAGAAGCATAAATGATTGTAATCATGAAGTGGTTATAATAAAAATATCTTGTGAGGCAAGGGGACTGGAGTACTCTCACTTAGAGGAGGAACCATAATAAATCTTTTGTGTCTTCTTATGTTATTTGTTTACTTCTGTTATATTTGCTGCCAATGAATTAAAACAGAATCTGAACACCATTTCTGATTCTGAAACTCTGATCAGAAGTTAAATTAAAGAAAACACGAAACACAATTCAACCCTCACTTCTTATGTACTTTTCACACCTTCAATTGGTATTAGAGTTTGGTATGTGCTTAACACTTAACAGTGACACAGATAATGATCCAATAAGAAAAGTATAATTCTTCTTCAAGAAGGAATCAAGTGCCATATGAAAAATATCAAACGACTTTTCCTACCATATTTAAAGGATGATTCCACTAAATTTAAATGATGGAAAAGCTAAACATATTTTTAACTCATTGGTCTTGATAAAGGGTTGCTGAAGGTCTATAGAATATCCTTGAAAGAGGTATTACTATAAAAGTTGATGGTGTAAAGATGATCATCTTGAAAATCTCTTTCACCAGCTCATAAGATGCATATTGAATATCTTCAAAGGGAGTTGCAGTCTGGTAGATGATCTATCTCACTTATGAGTATATCAACATCATTGATGTGTCTGATGCTTGGACAATCTTTGAACTCTTGTACTTGGATTTGTGAGGATCAATTTTTAAAGCTTGAACAATTACACTTCTTCTAATATTTTCAAGCAAATTCTGAGAAGATTGCTCTGAGACTTAAATCTAAGATCACAGTTGTTCATCTAATCTTTTAGCAATTTAAGTGAATGAAAATGATGCACGAATCATGGTCTTTCATAAGTGAAAAGCTTACCTATTGGAGTAAGTCCAATTCCCTTTCAAATGAGCTTCCAGATGATGAATGATGATGCAGTTAGCTCCACTAAACCTCTAGGAACCTATTGCAATTCTTATTTTGCTCCAAAACTTCCCTAACTCTCTTGCTTGAGTCCTCTTGCAAATGACAAAAGTGAGAATCTGATTTCCGTGCTAGGGGTTTTACATATGGAATGTGATGATTTGAATAGTTTCTATGGAGTTTATGTGAGATGTTTGAGGTGTTAGATTGAATGGAGATGGTCAGAACAAAGAGTTATGGAGCTTTGGCTCCTTGGTCAACAAAGTGACCAATGGAGGGCTGGCTTTTTGATTGGAGAGTTTCCTGGTGTTATAATGAGTCTATATAGCTTATAGGGATGCTTTATGGTGTGTTGGAATGATTAGTTTTAATGTTTGGTGATTGTATGGAGTTTTGGCGAGTTTGGTGGTTTTGGAGCAAAGTGAAGAACAAGATGAAACTTCAATGTACTCTTGATGCTATGCTAAGATTATGGGATGATTCTTATGTGTCTTGTTGAGGTTTTGAAGCTTTATTTATAGGATAAATGATCAACAAAGGGTCAATGGTTATTTTCATTGTTTGATGATTCAAGATCAAATGCATAAAGTTGGACAATCAAGTACAAAAAGTGCTTTTTTCAATTTATAGCTTGCAAGTTGACTTCCTCTCACAAGATTTCATGGGTTGCATAGCTTGTACTTTCTAGTTCTGGCTCAGATCATAATTTTCTTGATTCATGGAAAATGGTTGGTTGCCAAAAGGTGCCTTTTGCTTCATGTCCAAAAAAATTTAAGGTAGCACATTGGATGATGCTTTTGTATGATGAAATAAGATCCAATAGAGTAGAATTTGATACCATTGGAAATGTTATAAGCCAAAGAACAAGTTCCAAGTTGATGACAAGCTCAGAAAATGCTCGGAACTTGGCTAAAAGTGATTATGAACTCGTGTAAAAATCTTGGTGTACAATTCTGTCTAGGTCAAAATTGCCTTACCATGGTCACTTGGCAAATTCATAACTTCATGCTCAAGCAAAATAATTCCATGTTATTGGTATCATTCGAAAGATGAGGTCAAATACTACAACTTTAATGTTGCCACTTGGAAAGAATCAATTTGCATCACAGAGATAATTGGCCACCAAAATTGGAATTTTCACTTATTTATACTTAGAAAATTTTCTAAATGTTGGACGTTTTCACACCTTGGAAAACCTCAAATTTGAACAATCATAACTTTCAATTGGTAAATCCTTTTGAGTCCATTCTTTCACCAAATTTATTTATGTAATACCATATTTAAAATGAGTCCTCAAGTGTTTCCATTGGATGCTTGAGGACGAAGTTATGGCCTTGGGAAGTAGGGCACATGAACATGAAATTCCATAACTTAGAGCAAATTACAAAACCCTAATATCACCAATCTTGATCTTTCTCTTGATTTTATTGATCTATCATGATCAAATTCAATCATCCATCATATTTTCATGATCTTTGACGTGTGGAGTCCATGTTTGACAAAAAAAACTCAAAAGTCAATCTTTGACTTTGATGAACAGTTGACTTTTTCTAGTTGAACTTGATTTCTTCAATTGTCGATGGATCAAGCCTCTTTTAGATCAATCCAACCATATGAATGGGATAAGATTATTTAATTGAAGTATTTGAATCATGTCTTTAGGTGTAGGATCATGCCTTGCTCTAAAAGTCAACTCAGGGTTGAATTAGGTCAAAACCCTAATTTGGATGCATCTGATGACTTGGGGCTTGATGAAATGGTATTAATGGAATCTTGCACTTGATTATTGATGTAAGGAGGATCTTGATAATGTTGAGAGGTTGAGGATCATAACTCCTTGATTAGTCAACTCTTGAGCTTTGTGGTGCCAAAACCCTAGCTTGTAGTCAAAGCAAACCAAAGTACACACTCTTGTAATCTCAATGGGTTACCAATGCATAAAACACACTCATGAGATGATTTATTATCATGCCAAGATGGTGAAAATGAGGTGGAATCTTAGGGTTAAAAATTAGGGTGTGACAACTATGTTTACCTAAGTATTTATTTTTCTGCTTGTTGCTTTATTTCAATTATTTGAAGAGAATTATTTCATTATTTTATAAGAAAAGATTAAATCAATGGGGAAAAAATATTTTTTATTATTGTACTCGTTAGAGAGTCGCAATTTTGTCCCTACGTATCCACGAGCATTTATGAATAATCAAGTAACCGTGGTTGGGTTAGAAAAATGTTGTGTATTTGTTGATTTTAGTTATGAAAAGATCTCAATGCATCAGGGTAGAGAAAAATTTATTTGAAAAAGATCTTAATGCACCAGTGTAGAGAAAATAGCATTTGGGTGAGTTTGAATGTATTTTAAGTTTTAAATTGATCATTGATTGATAAGGCATGACGCCAGCCAATCAATTTTGCAAAAATATATCTTTAATTTAATTTAGGAAATAAAGTCTATACATAATTATTATTCTTTTGCCATTTTCCTTTGAATATTTAATTATAACGTGAAAATTTTATTTTAAAATTGATTTAGAAAAAAGATAGATTTGACCTAATTAAGTAGATTAATCTTAAACACAAGGTATAAACAAAAATATGAAAGATATTATTGATCATTTCTGTCCTTTTAAATTTTTAGAACTAAATATAAAAAGAAAATTTTATATTTTATGATTTATCAAATAATTAAACCATTTTATTATTTTTTTCTTAATTTAAATTAATTAAACTTTAATTACTCTAACTAGACTTAAGAAAAACTTAAGAAATGATATAACATATAAAATTAAATAAAAAGACAAGGCTGGGGTATAAAACTAATGAAGATCTATTGCACTTGTAAAAAGGGGGTACAAGAAGTAAAGAGAACAAAAGCCTAAAGAACCTGAGCCCATGCGTTTCCTAAGGTTCACGAGAGAGAGTCAACAGTTGACTCTCTCCAGAGCGTTAGATCCTGTTGACTGAGATCAATGCAGATCTCAGGATATGCGTTGGATCTGCATATTGGAGGTAGTAATCAAAATCTGTGGCTCAGATGGATAGTCAACTTAAGGTGCAGACTACGTGTACAGGCATGGGATTAGTTAAAGTAAGCAAATCATATGGCCATCAAAGGCCACATGTTAATGATGTAGCATTCCTCAAATGGGGAATTTAAACAAATCTCGTTCATACTTCTCCCATTTTCCCCTTTTCTTTCTCTTTCTAAATCTTATTTTTACTCTCCCCTCTCTCTACTTCTCTTCCTCGTCTCCCCTATATACCCTACTCCGGCCACCCTTCACCACTCTTGATCTTCCCCTAAACCACATTAAAACCTATATCTCCAGTTAAAGTTGAACCGGGATCTTCAAATATTCAACAACCCAACTGTCGCACATCGAAAAATATAAATATTGAGAAACGCGACCCTTGCGCTAAAGGCGCGGAATGCGGTTCGACAGAGTCGCCACCGAACTTTATTTATCCCAAAGAGATGGAAAAGGAAAATATCAAGAAAACCTTTTAAGAGAAAGACAATAACAATGGTCGTCTCAACCACGTTCCGGGTTCGGGAGTCGGTTACGCAAAGGGAAGGTATTAGCACCCCTCATATCCGTTGTACTCAACGGGAACCTCTTAGTATGATTAGTGATGGGCGTTATCTAAGCTTGCTTGTTCTCTTCTCAATAATAAATGCGAAATAGTACGGTAAAAGGATAACGATGCTAGGGGAAATGAGTGGCTTGAGAATAAGGTGCTCGCCAAGGATTAGGGCCCTTGTGCCTATGTATGCTCATTCGGACGAGAATGAGGAATCAAAGCTTTTGTAGTTCAACTATAGGAAAGGTTAGGGGAAAAGGAAGATGGATAGAATTGTGAACGGAATGACGGAGAAAGATGGAAGTGTGGAAATAACGGAAAAAAGAAAAGATAGCTCGCCAAGATCATCGCAATCTTGTGCCTACGTATCTTACACTCATAAGAGAATGAAGAATTAGAGCGTCCATAGTTCGTGGAGATGACCACAAAAAGAGGGGAATTGTTAAAGTTTGATTGAGAAACGAAAGATTGACTGACAAGCAACCCAAGGGGCGTGCCTCGAGAGCTGTCACTCAAAAATCCAAGAACTTAGTTCTTTCGGGAGTTGTTTGAAAAGGTTTCGAGAAAGAGTTGAACATTTTGAATTTGAAAGATCGAATGAATAGAAACTCAAGGGGTGTGCCTCAAGAGCCATTCATTTGAATATTCAAGGAATGCTAGACTATAAGAATCTCCTTCTTTCGTAAATTTGATTACGAAAATGTGATAAAGATTAGGTGTTTTAAGATGAAAGGTTGAATGAACGACAACCCAAAGCGTGCGCCTTAAGAGCCATTCATTCAAATATCCAAGGAATGCTAGACTCCAATAATATGCTTCTTTCGTTCATTTGTTAAGAAAAGCATTTGAAAACGATTGAATCGGATAAGTTGCGAAAAGAGGTGGACTGCAAGGCAAAAGACACTCGACTTATAAGTTTGAAAATACTATTTGACGTTGGATCAAGGGTTTGATTTTATTTTCACGTTAAGACATGTTGGTTGAAAGAAGGTTGATTTGTAAATGGAACCGGCTCTACGACGAATCGAGCGTTTGGTTGTGAGAAATGATACTAGTCCCTAGGGGTGCTTCTAATAACGGAACCACGATGAAATGTGCGAGTGTGTGCAATAGGTTGATGACGAATGCTTACGAGCAATCGAATTACGAGGTGTGTTTGAAAATGGCTCGATGACGAATTGAAAATTAGTTTGAAAATGGTTTAGTTTGTAAAAAAGTCGAAAGGTTGAACGAACGACAACCCAAGGGGCATGCCTCGAGAGTCATTCATTCAGATCCAAGGAATGTTAGACTCCAAGAATCTTCTTCTTTCGATGTTTGACCGAGAAAAAAGTTTAGTTACAAATTTGAATCGAATTAAGGTACGTGAAGAGTTCGTATGCACGGGGCAAGAATATAAGGTTGTATTTGTTAAGGTTTTAGGAGAAATGACGATTATTTGATAAACGTGACATCGACCTCACAACCAATTAATCGGGTGTTATTGGGATGCTAGATCCCAACGACACATTTTTCATTCAATTGTTTGAATGGACAACGAAAGTACCACATGGAATGCTAGACTCCAATGAAATTTCTTTGTCTAAATACTTATGAAGCATATTTTAGAAACAAAAGATCTAATGACATACCACTCCAAAGCGTGCGCTCCAATAGTGAACATACCACCCTATTTATGTCCCTAATAACCTTGGTCAACATGCCCAGAAGTGGAGTTTCCATAAACATTAAATAAGCATGAGGCAGTGTAAAGAAGAGACAATGCATTAATTACCCTAATCCTATCTGTTACAGCAAGCGTAGGAATCAACAAGTAAATATGCATGTATTGAAAGCATAACGTAACCGAAGACTGAAACTATTATCTCCTTAAAAACAATTAAATACCCCTAAGACGGAAACAAAACGTAACCAAATAATTTTCATCTCTTTAAACATTCACATCTCTCCTTCTAACACGAAAGAAAACCTTGAAATGCCAAAAGCAAGATCCACGACGCACACCAGTAATCTCCGACGACACACAACCCAGCTTCATACCATACAAGATAAAGGAACATACTCCCAACATGAAAGTTTCCATGGTTATTAACCTAAAACCAATCTGAAATCGATTTCACCATGAACCCAGATTAACCGTAAATCCCCAAATTGAAACCCCAAAATGAAATCAAACAATATACAAACATGGGGGTACAGAGTAAAGGTTCGTAGGGCCTAGGATCATCAAAAGAGGTTTGTCGGAGCTTCTCAACTCTGGAGAGAGCAACATTACCTCCGGTATGACTCTATTTCTGACTTCACTCTTATTTTTTCTTGAATCGAGTCTGCTTCTTCTTGTTCTAGTGATTCTACAATGGTCCCTTTTGTGAAGTTGTGGCTTGTGATTGTGGAGTTTGCATTGTAATGGCTGGAAGTATAATGATATTTGTGTCTTGAAGCTCTATAACAATTGAATGGCACGAATGAGAAATGTTTGGCATTTATTCCATCGCCCACCTGAGCATGGTAAGTGAACTTCGAAATTTGGTGACACTAGATTTCATATCTTCCTATGCTCTTGATAGTGTTCTTTGACCATAGCTAGTATCATGCCTTTGAATGACACGATGTGAATTCCGTTCTGCTTACTGATGTGCACTTAGTTCTTGTTGTTGAATATATATTTGAAAGCTTCATGACTGGCATGTTTTTTGAGTTATGAACGTTCCATATCCATTTCAAGTGACACTGCCCCTGTTTTGATTCTTTGAATTATGTTATTTCTTGTCAAGTAGCATTATGTGAACTTCTTAGATTGAGAATGTCTATTACTTTATTGTACACGTTTTCTCACTTTTAACCAACTTTTATTATCTTTTTTCATGCGTATTTGGTGCGAGGACGAGGCTTTGGAGTTTTTGTGATCAAGTTTGTGCATTATTTCTTTTCATGGATGGATGAAGAATCTTGGGCAAGGCATAAGCTGTGGAGCTACCGTTTTCTTGATGAAGACGAAAGCATGACACCTTGATAAAAATCATGAGCGTCAAATATGATTTGGGACAAAACGTTCGTAACTTGACTGAAGTTGGCTTGGCCTCTATAGGTTTAGCTTTAAAAGCCTTTTATGACTTTGTTTTTCCTTTGAAATTTGATCTATGGAAATTTGTTGTATCTTTGACATGTATTTATAACATAGGAAACTTGGCTGCTTCATTATTTTTTACTTAAGAAACTTGTATACATCTTGGTCCCACTTTATAATGTAACGTGACAACGAGTACACTAAGAGAAGTTATTTTGAATTTATCCATGAATTTGTTTGTCAACTTAAAACAAGCTTTCATTTAAAATGAATCAATATCACCTCTCCTTGTCACGTGAAACAAGTTCTTGCATGGTCAGACTTTTTTTCACATGAATTGATGATAAAACCATCTTAATATCCATTTCCATATATGGCTCATGAACATCTTAAAACGATTTTACTTTTGAATTAGTCTTGCAACCTAATCTAAGAAAGAACATTCCTCACGCTTGAAGCAAATTATCCATGACGCATGAAGCACACAACTCGTGTTTTGAATAGCTTCATAATCTCACATGATCCACTAGAATAATCAATTACTTTGGCAAAGTTTAGTAATATTAATATGTGTGAACTAATGATCCATGATTCTTGACACATTTTGATGAATGATGTCATGGCTTTGTATGGACAAGAAACAAAACACGTATTAAGACTTAACCATTGAAATCGAATCCACACTTGTAAGACTTGAAAAATACCATGCATGACTTAAACTCATGAATCAAAATTCAAGTCATTTCCTAGCCTTTTTGGAAGTGAATGAAACTAGTGTTAATCATGAGTCCAAATCGACCATTGTGAGTGTTTAGGGCTTTGAACCTCGAAGTATGCCAACTGAACCAATTTTGGGCATACATCCAGAAAGCTCTTTGTCATCAGGGGTCTACAAATTGAGGCATGGTCATCAACACATTATCCCAAACCCTAATTGGTAAATGGGTTAATTTTTAATGATCATGAAATGTTTGATTTGTTATAGCCTGATCATAAAAAAAATCCTTGCTAGATTAAGATTGAGTCAGAACTAGATGATCATTAATCCCTACCACACACTCATGACTTGATATCTTTGCAACAAATTTGAGATTAGGCAATAGGGCAATGAAACAAGACAACATATTTTGGATTTTTTGAATAGTAGTTAGTGGATGGAAGTACAAGCAAAAGTAATATACAAGTAGGACAAATTTGGGGTATGACAGATGCCTTTATCTAATTGGCTTAAACCTAGTAAGATGAATTGTTGCAACGTTCATTCTTTTAAGGTAGAAGTCAATTAGATATGAAGAAGACTCCGAATTTATCCAAAAAGAAAGAAGATGTTTGAGAGGTGGAATAATAGATCAATGTCGACCCTATAGTGGATACTGAATAACTTGCAAAGGTCGTTATCACCAAAAGGATGATAACTGAAATAATCTGACATCAAAAGGATAACAGACCTATCACCAAAAGGATGATAGTTACAAAAACAGCTCTGACACCAAAAGAATGGTGGATCTATCACTAAAAGAATGATAGAGTACACACACACACACAATCCCAACACTAAAAGGATGCAGGGTCTATTACCAAAAGGATGATAGAGGACACATGCACACAATCCCAACACCAAAAGGATGCAGGGTCTATCACCAAAAGGATGATAGAGAACTCACACATATCTGGATCCAAAGGATGACAGACCTATCACCAAAAGGATGATAGTTACACATATAGCTTCGACACCAAAAGGATGGTAGATCTATCACCAAAAGGATGATAGAGGATACACGCACGCAATTCCAACACCAAAATAATGCAAGGTCTATCACCAAAAGGATGATAGTTAACTCACACACACAATCCCAACACCAAAAGGATACAGGGTCTATCACTAAAAGGATGATAGAGAACACGCACACACAATCCAAACGCCAAAAGGATGCAGGGTTTATCACCAAAAAGATGATAGTTAACTCACACACACAATCTCAACACTAAAAGGATGCATGGTCTATCACCAAAAGGATGATAGAGAACTCACACATATCCGACACCAAAAAGATGACAGACCTTTCACCAAAAGGATGATAGTTACACACACAACTCCGACACCAAAAGGATGTAGGGTCTATCACCAAAAGGATGATAGAGTACACACACACACAATCCCGACACCAAAAGGATTTAGGGTCTATCACCAAAAGGATGATAGAGAATACACGCACACAATCCCAACACCAAAATAATGCAAGGTCTATCACCAAAAGGATGATAGTTAACTCACACACACAATCCCAACACCAAAAGGATGCAGGGTCTATCACCAAAAGGATGATAGAAAATCTCACACACAATCCAAACACCAAAAGGATGCAGGGTCTATCACCAAGAGGATGATAAAAGATGCACGCACACAATCCCGACACCAAAAGGATGTAGGGTATATCACCAAAAGGATGATAGAGAACTCACCCACACAATCCCAACACCAAAAGAATGCAGGGTCTATCACCAAAAGGATGATAGAGAACTCACCCACATAATCCGAACACCAAAAGGATGTAGGGTCTATCACCAAAAGGATTATAGAGGATGCACGCACACAATCCTGGCACCAAAAGGATGCAGGGTCTATCACCAAAAGGATGATAGAGAACTCACGCACACATATCTGACACCAAAATGATGACAGACCTATCACCAAAAAGATGATAGTTAACACACCTGTGACACCAAAAGAATGACGAATCTATCACCAAAAGGATGATAGAGAACTCAATAACACAAGTTACTACCACCAAAAGGATGATATTAAGGCAATTGGAAAAATGTCAAGTTTGATGGAGATATGGTGAGTGAGGTTCATTTGAGACATCAACAAAAGGTTGAAGCAAAGAAGTCACGGAGGAACACAATCCTTGTCACCAAAAGGTTGAAAGGAGCCAACTCACTAGGGAACACCCAAGAGGAAGATTGAATTATAACAAATCAACGGGGAACGCCTACTGACTCACAGAAATGCCACTGGTTGAGCTGGGGATGCCAACTTCAACAACAAAAGGTTAAGAACACAACTCAATGAGGAACGCCCACTGACTTGCTTGGAGATCACAGTTTCATCAACAAAAGGTTGAAGTTACTTCATGAGAACGCCCATGAACTTGAAAAAGATGCCCCTGGCTGGGTTGAGTTTTTCTTTTGAAATCTTGTCTTGATCAACAAAAGGTTGATACAACTTCGTGAGAAACGCCCATGGATTTGAAGAAGATGCCCCTGACTAGGCTGAATGTTGCTTTGAAACTCTTGATCAAAAAAAGGTTGACAAAACTTTGTGGGAAACGCCCACGGTCTTGAAAAAGATGCCCCTGGCTAGGCTGAAGATCATCTTAGAATCATGGCTTGGTCAACAAAAAGTTAATACAACTTTGTGTGGAACGCCCACGGTCTTGAAGAAGATGCCCCTGACTGGGCTAAAGATCGCATTGCTTGATCAACAAAAGGTTGATACAACTTCACGGGGAACGCCCACAGTCTTGAAGAAAATGCCCCTGGTTGGGCTGAGGATCATCTTAGAATCTCGAGATTGATCCTGGATCTTGACCTATTCATATATGAATGCTTGATGTTGGTAATGATGCTCCATATCAAATGGAAATGCAAATGAAAATGCTGATGCGCGGAGATGCAAGTGCTGGGGAAGTATGATTGGTTTTGTATGCATATGATGCAAGATGATGCTTATGATATCAAATGTGATGTATATGATGCATATGATTGCATATGATTGCAGATGGGTGACTGAGTATGTAGATGCCAACATGGTGGGCTTTTGGTAGTTGCCAATGCGAATCGGACTTTGGGTGGTGGGAGGGTTTGATTTCCTTGACGTGTAGCTCGTTGAAGATGCCATGATTGAAGAAGACGAAGATGCTACCAAGTCTAATCACTTGTTGATTTACTATGTATGTTCTGAGAGAATTATAACTATGTGCTTGACGGTCAGGATGATCTGGTTTTTCCCCAATCTGAACATGGTAATGGTCTACCCCTAATTAACCAGTTATGACGTGACTTTGGAAGTTGAACTTTGATGTGCCTGAGATGGCTTACCCCTGATTGAGCTGTTGAGGGATTTCCCCTGATTGAGTTATTGAGGTAGTCTTACTTCGGGCTGTCGCCACTGAAAGTTCAAGTTCCTTTTTTATTTCCCCTTGTTGGAGTGTCTTTGATGTCGAGCACTAATTTGCAGTTAAAATTGTACATTCACAAATGATACTATTAATGCAGAGTTCATGAAAGTTTTGAAAAAGAGTCCTTTATTGAGGTGACATGATAGCGTGAGACGAGTGGACTCTTAGTCCAGACGTTGTGCTAATTTTTCTTAGTGTGTGAAAAATAGAGCAAAGAAAATGACACCAATGCTGATGATTAGCATATACGCGAGGAGTCAGTTTACGCAACCTTGCAATAGTATGCTTTCAGAATAAACCTCGCCTCAATTAGGTCTTTCGAGGGTTGTAACATGGTCTGGTTCACGGTTAGGAAACAAAGGATATTAGGCTTAAAGTATGATTTGTACCCACCCCTTCTTCGCGATGATCTGCAGTCCTACGTTCAGTTAATTCTGCACATATTTGTCTTCCAAAAGGGTTGACAATATAAGCGTGACGATTCAAGGTTTGCTCGAAGTGCCAGTCACCTTATTTTGCTTTGATTGGATGCCAGTTACCCTTTCGAATCGATTTGGTGGTCACTGAGTCTTATTTTGTTTTTGTTGAGGATTTGAGGGCCTATTTTGTTTTGATCCCAAACTTTTGCATGAACTGATTTTACTTTTCAGATCCATCGGGATTGCCTTAATTTTTGCCTAAGTCTCCTTTGAGGTGCTCGACTTAGCAAGCTTTTGATTTTTTTGGTTTTATTTAGTTTTTTTTTTGAAGGATTGTGACTGCCATGTCATGGGTCATTGAATGACAACCGTCATCTCTTTTGGAATTTTGCTTTGTCAATTCGAGTGCATAATTGGATTAACTGAACACTACCCTGTCCCATGACAATGCACTCTAAGATAAGTGATTTTTGTTATCACTTTGCATTTGTTTCTCAAGTCGGGCCTAAAAATTCTAAAGATGTATTACTTGATGAGCATTGGCTTATGGCCATGCAAGATGAAGTAAACCAATTTAAAAGGAGTGAAGTTTGGGATCCTGTTCCTCATCTTAAAAATCATAAAGTAATTGGCACCCGATGGGTTTTTAGTGACAAGCTTGACAAAAACAAAGTGATAACCCACAATAAAGCCCTGATAGTAGCTCAAGGATATAACCAAGAGAAGGGTATAGATTATGAGGATACTTATGCTCGGGTGGCTCGCCTTAAGGCTATACGCCTTCTACTAGCCTATGCTTGCGTTAAAAATTTCAAATTATTTCAAATGGATGTGAAAAGTGTGTTCCTCAATGAATATAATAATGAAGAAGTGTATGTAGGCTCATTCCCCGGTTTTGAAAGTCACGAGTATTCAAATTATGTATACAAGCTCAAAAGAGCTTTGTATGGTCTCAAACAAGCCTATAGGGCTTGGTATGAGTGATTAAGAAAATTTTTAATTGATTAAGGATACTTAACAGGAAAAGTGGATACTACATTATTTATTAAGTGCCAAGGAAAGCATACTCTTCTAGTTCAAGTTTATGTCGATGATATTATTTTTGGATCAACTAATATGCAACTTGTAGAATAGTTCTCTAAGCTTATGCAAGGAGAGTTTGAGTTGAGCCTTATGGGGGAGTTAAACTACTTCATTTGTCTTCAAATAAAACAAATGAATGAAGGAACATTTGTATGTAAAACCAAATATTTCAAAGACTTGTTGTTGAAAGTGTTTTCAATGGGTATTTTTTTATCGTCTCCACAGGGATTGAAGTGATATTATTGATTATCGTAACCCGAAATTTGACCTCCCTTTTGTCTTTTGCATAAGCATGTGAATTTGCACCACTGTCATACGCATTCACACTTTTTCTCTGTGGTTTTTGTTGCAGGAATATTCAGGTTTTCCGAGCCCAATTAATCACATCCTCACAAAGACATCACGTCATCAACATAAGCAAAAAAACAAGGGTTTCTATGCCTACTCATCAAAGAAAAAGGTCGAAAATCGAAGTCGTGGCCATAGCATCATGTTGCACCCTAAAATTTGCTCAACCTTATTCACTTGGTTTATGTCTCAATACCATTAGCATTTGCATATAGAGTCATGTACATAGGTTACTCATCTGCATAGCATAAGCATGGCAAGTCATTCAACAGGGGTCCAATCATTATTATCATCTCTGGAAGCCTATCAAGAGGTTATTATCCTAATTCAAGTTCATTCAAGTCATCAAGAAAGAATTTGAAAGCAAAGAGTTCAGCAGATCAAGCCTTGAGTCTATCTCCTAACTGAGGGTGTCTGAGGATCAACAAGGGAATCATGAGTTGAGAACTGAGAGCATGGGGAGTATCTAGACATCTTGGAGGATTTAGAAAGTCATTTGGAGAAGAGAACAAGTTGTTGATGGGATCACAAGAATTACAGTTGAAGACAGTCAACTAGGGTTTCATCTGGGTCAACCCTAGGTCAATTGATTGATTTAAAGGCATTAAGGGCCATTGGAGAGATGTGGGGTTCATCATTTGACATGAAGAATGAGGATATGTTGTCATGCCAAGAAGAAATCAAGAGAAATCAAGGAGAAGAGGAGTCTCTAAATTAGGGTTTCTGTGTAAAATCCCCTAGTTTAGGTCAAATTTCCAAGCAAGATAAGTCAAAATGCAAGCTTCAAATGGCTTCTTGGCCAACATGAAACTTGTAAAGGATCTCAATACCTTTAATTTGAGTGGTGGAAGACATTGAGGAGATTTATAGAACTCAAGTTATGGTCCTTGCAAGTTACAGGTCATCTGAGGTATCTGAAATTTTGTCTGTGAAAGTGACTTGACTTCCAAGCAATTTTTACCCCTCAAGGAGATTTCAAATGAACTTCTGGTAAACATAATAATTGTTCCTAATTGTCTTAGCTTTCTAGAATGGTGTAGTATGCCTTCATATGATGTGTGGAACTCAACTTATGATCTTGGCAAGCAAAGGGTATTTTGGTCATTTGTGAATTACAGGTCATTTTAACCTATGTCCAAAACTCATACAAGGAGGCCTCAAATGGAAAAACTTACAACATCAAACTTGCTCCAAATGACATTTTGAGTCTAGAAAAGTGACCATGAGAGATTGGAAATGTCCATAGCACAAGGTTTCAAAATTGTTGAATTTAATGAAGAAAAATGGCTTAAAAAATGATATTTTTCATATCTTGGCCAAATGATGCAAAATTATAGGTCATTTTGAATGGAAAAGGCATTTTAAAGACATTGGCTAAAGTGGAATTTTGAGTTTAGGTCATATTTTGTGAGTTATCCATGGTTGCTTGAATTGAAAGTAACATAATCCAAATTGAAAGGGAAAAGTGTAAGGGAAACTTCTCCAAGTTTCTAGGAGGTTCTAATGCAACCTATATATTCATGCAAGCTGATTCATGCAAGGGTTGGTGCTCCCATTGGTTCAAAGCTTCAATTTTCATTCATTTTTCCATTCTTGCATAAGCTTCTCAAACTCCCTCAATTTCTCACCAATCTTCAACATTCTTGATTCAATCTTCATCATCATCACACAAGGATCAGAATCCACACATTTATTTGGCAAATTGAACAAGGAATCGTGCTATTCATCATCATCATCATTCAAAGTGCAAGAATCTTGGAATTAGGAGATTCAAAGCTTTGGAGCATCTTTGATTGCATACAGAACTCATCACCAAGTTCACTGATCAGTTTCCCCTCATTTCAAGCATTGGATCAAGAGGATTCCATAGCTGTTTTCATCATCACAACAGGTTGGTAACTTCATTCGAATTGCATGATTTAATGAGAATTATAGGGAATTGTTAGTATAGATGGGTTAGGATAAGTGAGATGATTGATTTTGGTGAGTTTGGACAAGTTTCATGGATATTGATCATGGTGCACCAATTCTGGTGAAGCTTAGAATGTCAAGAATCATGAGAGATAATCTTAGATTAGGTGCTTAAAATGATCAGGGTGAGTTGTAGGTTAGTTTAGGATGAGTTCTAGAGAGAATTGAGAGGATCAATATCAGTTGGAAAATGATGGATCAGATCTGTTGCACCTATCGAATTGTTTTATTGAGTGAGTTTTAGGATGAGCTATTGGCATGAATGTGTAGAGGGATTGATATAGAGCAAGTTTGTTGTTGGAAGTATTTGATTTCATGGAGCAGGGAGAGAGAACAGGGAGCTCGAAGGTGTGTGCATGGCTAGGGTTTTTCTGAGTTAGGGTTTGGGCTCAAGGTTGAAGATGACCCTGGCACCACACGATCCCAGCTTGACTTTTGACTTGATTCCCCATCCAACGATCCACATTTGAAGTTGAAAACGGAGGGAAGAATTGGACATGAAACGCGGCGTTTCATTTAAATACTCTGAGTGGGCTTTGGATCCAACAGCTATTTACACCCCTTTTTCACTAAGCCCAAACAAATACACATGAATGGGATGCTATTTACACCGAATCCTTATTAATTTCCTGGCATTTTCCAAATGTTTTTTTCTGAACGCATATGGGCCTAGCTGCAAATGATATTCGCACCCCCACTTCCTCAGCCCAACTGAGATTATAACTGCGCGCCTTTACTTTTCTCACCCCTATGGCTATTTCTTTATATTTTCTTTATTATTTTCTTTTCATTTTTCATTCATTTTTAAAAATTCATAATAAATAGAAAAATCATCATTTTTAATTCATTCTTTTTGCATATTTTTCTTTAGGATGTCAAGAAAATTATAAAAAATAAAAATGGCATTTTATTTTTTATTTGATATTTTTCCCATATTTTCTAAATAAATAGCATTTTACATAATTCCATTTCATACATGATTTTGTTATTTTTTTTTGTTCTATTAATTGCTTCAATATTTTTCATCCATTCTTTTTAGGTTGTTTAGGTTAGACATTAAACTTGTAGATACCATTTAGTTCCCATTTTTAGAAGTTAATTTTAGGTGTTTAGTTTAGGTGAGAATAACTTGAATAAAACTAGGGTTTTAGGTGATGACTTAGGAGATTTGATTCTTTTCCCTTAGGACTTAGGGTTTGACTAGTTAGTTATGGGACTATAGGGGCTATGGGTAGTTATTAGACCCCTTAGAAAAAGTCAGGATTCCCCTACTGCTATTAATATACTGTATATCTGATTGACTGGTGTGGTGTGCCCTCTGGGGATTATTGCTTGATTGTTTGGGTATTGGGATTGTTTGGGGACTTGGGAGAGCTGAAGACTTGAGGAGATGAAAACCATTGGAGATCCAGAGATTGAAGATCAACTGCCAGAGTTGGAGAGGAGGTTCTTGCTAGCAGCTGCTGAGGAGACTAGGGTTTAGGAGCTAGGCAGAGCTCTAGATTAGAAAGCTTGCTTCTCAAACATGGAATGCCTTGTCTGCATCCATCCTTTCTCTATGATTCAAAGTCTCTTTCAAATATCCACCTCCTTCCTTTGGAAGGATCAGTGAAAGTATTTGGAAGATAGAACTTTTGAGAGAAACCTGTCTGCATAATGTTAACAGTTAATGAGCCACCTTTGGTAGGTAATTAACTGAATAACATTCATTCACTTCATCTGGTTGGCTGATATTCATCCTGGAGCCTGAGACTTGAAGAAAAGCCATTGCAGATAGAAGACTGATGACCAAAGCCCTTACCTGAAGATCATGGAGATGGAGATTGATGCTTGCTGAAGCTTGAAGTCAGAT
Organism: Lathyrus sativus; assembly: GCA_963859935.3. NCBI lineage: Eukaryota > Viridiplantae > Streptophyta > Magnoliopsida > Fabales > Fabaceae > Lathyrus > Lathyrus sativus. The sequence continues at coordinate 551,239,556 of OZ012741.1, forward strand.
GTTGTTTCAGAGCTGCTGATGCTGTTTCTTTTGCTGTTGTCTTTCATTGCTGATGTATTGATTGGTTTTCCGGACTGTATTGTTTGCTGTTTACCCTATTGGGTTGAAAGTGAAGTCTGTTCACTTTTGCCTATTGTTTTCTAGGTTCGAGGTTGAGTGGGACTCCCTTGCCTCGCTTGTACTGTTGCATCCATGCATTTTACTGCTTTATTATATCTGTTATTGTTTCTGTTTCTGCCTATCCCGTAGGATCTCTGTTTCTCTCTGTGCAAGAGAGGAGCATGATAGACACTAGGTCTTAACCCATGCATGATAACATTAGAATAGTTTGTTTCCCTTCGCAACCGTAGGTTAGAGTTCTGTCTCTTTCTTTCTCAAAACAAACAGAAAAACACAATAAAGATTTCAAACTCAATAAAAGACACTTCTTCCGTAAAAGAATGTGAACTCATCAAGACGTCATTTTTGTCCGCTTGGACTGTCAATCAAGAAAACCTTTTTCAGAAGGAATAAAATCAACCAAGACAAGCTTGTGTCGTGCGTTGCCCGAACTACGTTTGCTCTGATCTTTCATGCTGTATGAAAGTACGTAGGCATAGGATGCGATATCCTAGCGAGCAACCTTCCCCTCCTTTCCCGTAGGTAGGCGAACTACGTTGACTCTGATTTCTCGTTCCAGACGGGAATACGTAGGCATAAAGTGCGATACTTTGCCGAGTCATTTTTATTTTCATTTTATTTTCTTTTTAACCCCTGACCTATAGATTAGATAGAATAACAATCCATACCCGAAAACAAGCGTGGATCCCGTCGAGTACGACGGACGTGAGGGGTGCTAATACCTTCCTCTTGCGTAACCGACTCCTGAATCCAGGTTTTGGTTGCGACGACCATACCTTTCCCGTGTTGTGCGAGGTTTACTCTGAGCGTTTCCTTTCCCTCCCGTGGGATAAATAACGCAAGGTGGCGACTCTTCTGTTCAGCCGACGCCGATTTTCGCAGTAGCGACAGCTGGCGACTCTGCTGGGGATCCAACGTCCCCTGGCTGCTAAGGACTGCGATAGTCCTTATGCATTTGGGATCCAACGTCCCTTAAGAGAGTCAATCCTAGCGCTTGTTTTCCCGTCGGGGATTTTGTATGGATTTATATTTCTGACCTTTATTTTCAGCTTTATATATTGTTTATTATTGCTGTATTGGGGTGTGACGGGTGTTCTATGATTGAGAGATAAGCCGGACCTGGGCTTGACTGCACCTAGAATTAGAGTAGAAAGTAGTGGGCGCGTGCCGGCTTTGCTTGCATTAGTGTCTCATAAAATCTACACTCGGACGAGGTTCTTCTGGTTGGCTTCTTTTTCTACCCTTTGGGTCGAAGGGGTTGTTGGTCAGCTGAATTGTCGACTCCGGGAACCGATCATTTGGAAGTTGGCTAAGTGAGGCCTCTTCAGGATTTGATGATGCCACTCCTTCTGGGAATCGTATCATCAACCCTGAAAGTCTGTGACGCCGACGACCGCATAGGATGCCATACCTTCGTCAGTTACTAGGACATCCACCTGTGAGAGGGTTTGGGATTATGCAGGTAACTAGACCTTCAGACTACCGGTTATTTCTTGATCAGAGATCCTGGGTATTTATGGAGAGTTAGGAGGTCTGTCAGAGACCATTTGGAGAGGTGTTCTGAGGTCTGTCAGAGACCAGTTGGAGTGTTCTGAGGTCTGTCAGAGACCAATTGGAGATGTGATTTGAGGTCTACCAGAGACCAGTGGGAGTTATGGTTTGAGGTCTGTCAGAGACCAGTATTGGAGCTTTGTTTTAGGTCTATCTGAGACCAGGGTGATGACTTCTGGATGGTCTATCTGAGACCTTTCTTGATTGGGTTCAGACTATTCAGCTACAGCTTTGGTCCCTGTTGCATGTTACTTGCATTGCATCGCCTGCATATCCATTACCACTTGCATTTTACTAACGTGTGTCTGTGCTGCAGGTGCATTTGCATACTCCCCGGTTCTAGTACCCAGACTTCTGAGTTTTGATCATGGCTGGTTTGAGGAAGACAGTTGCGTATAAGCTACCGACACCTGATATTACTCTTTTGCTTGGTCTGATATCTCTTGCCGATGAGGAGGTTAGGAGAAGCTTCAGAATGAGTCACGGGAGATTACTGAGATTAGTCTGCAAGCCCACTGCTGATGAGATGAACGGGCTATACACCTTGATGTAGTTCTATGACCCCGCATTGAGATGCTTTACGTTTGTTGACTTCGTTCTAGGGCCTACCATTGAGGAGTATGTGGAGTTTACTGAGCTTCCCGTGCAGAACAAGGTTCCCTTTATTCACTCTGCTGCTGAGCCCAAGTTGGAGGACTTAGCCAAAGCCTTGCATATGAACGCTGCTGAGTTGTTAGTGACTTCTTGGCTCGAGGTTCCCGGTTTCTCTCTGGATTTTCTGGTTGGCAAGGCTCAAGAGTACGCCAAGAACGGTTGTTGGGTGGTTTTCAATGCTATTTTGGCTTTATGCATTTATGGAATTGTGCTGTTTCCTAACTTGCCCAACTTTGTAGATCTGGATGCTTTCTATCTGTTTGCTGCAGGCAACCCAGTGCCAACGTTGATCGGAGACTTCTACCACTCGTTGCACTACAAGAACGAAAACCGAAGGGGAAAAGTTGTTTACTGCTGTGCTCCTCTATTAAATATGTGGTTCAAAAGTCATCTCCCCATGAAGGGACCATTTGTGGATAGTGCAACCTTAGCCAGTTGGTCAGAGCGCCTGATGAGGCTATATTCCGAAGACATTGTGTGGTTTGATCGAGACCTGTTGGGATCTGAGCTCATCTTCAGTTGTTCTGGGTACCCTAATGTGCCGCTGATAGGAAGAAAAGGGTGTATCAATTACAACCCTTCTCTGTTCATTCGTCAGTTTAGATATGCACTGAAGAATCCACCTCAGGAGGAAGAAGTACGGGAATCTCTGTACTTCACAGGTGACGTGAAGGGGGAGTTATTAGCCAAGTTGCAACATGCCTGGACACGTATTAACCGCAAAGGGAAGCCACTGTTAGGTAAGAACGATTGCCAGGCTTATGGGCCTTACAGGGTTTGGATCCAGGAAAGAGCAAGTCAGTTATCAATGCCATTTCCCGCTGCACCCGTCACTGTTCCCGTCCCGGCAGAAGAGCCAACTACTGTTTCTAGGGAGGCCTACGAGCAAGTTGTGAAGGAAAAGGAAGCCTTGTTGAAGATCAACGAAGGGTTAGAGCAAGAGCTAGCTCAAGTACGCAGTGAGAAAAACAAGGCCGTATATGCTTTCCAACAACAAATCGAGCTGTTAAACAGGTTAGGGGCTGAGTTGACCGAAGAAAAGAAGAAGCGCGAACGTCTGGGGCAAGAGTTCAGAAGCTCCCATAACATGCTGGAAGCCAAAAAGAAGGCGCTTGACGCAGCACACCGAGAAATTTCCTCTTGCAATAAGACTTGGAATGCTACTCTCACCAACAATAAGATGAGAGAAGACAAGCTGAAGCAGCAAATCTCCGACCTCGAAGAAAAGTTGAAGTCTAGCATCAAGAAGTGTGAGGAAGAAGTGATGACCCGGTACAGTGTCCAGCATGCACTGAACAAGGCAATCAAATGCAGAGATGAAGCGGTGTCTCAGAAGCGAAAGCTAGAAGATTGCTTCGGAGAAGCAACATGGGAAGAAACTGCTGAAGACGTGCGCCTTGTTCTTAAGAAGAGAAACCAACTTGTTGAAGGGATGCTCGCCCGACCAAGCCATCCAGAGACCAAGAAGTTGATAGAAGAGTACCAGACTTTTGGGAGGATTTGATCATTTCATATAGTAATTTGTATGCTTTATTTGCATAGTGCTGACCATCACCAGGATTGTTGGTTGAGGTCATGCCTTCTTTGTACTCTCAGTGATATTGTACTCTGGGCTTATTGATTTTCCCTGCAATATATGAGGCTTTCTACGATTCAGCTCCGGTATTCCTATTGTCAGCACTGGCACCGCACTGGCACCTTCACGCTAGAACTGGGGGAATGAATTTCCCTAATGCACAGACACATTGCATTGCATTCATATTCATATTGCATTACAGGTAATCTTTGAATAAGTGTCTTATGTCCTGCTCTGTAACAGGTACTTTTCAGGATTGCAGATCAGCACCCGCACCGCTATTCTACCCGCACCAACTGTCGAAGAATCATGGATCAAATGCAGAACGAGATGCAAGATGTGCGCGAGAAGCTCGCTCTCTTTATGCAGACCATGGAAGCTATTGCAAAAGGGCAGGAGAATTTGCAGGCCATGGTCCAGCCTCTGTTGGCTCGAAATGCTGGTCACGGTAGTGAAGATCATCAGTTTGTGCGGGTCGATACTGTTCATGGAGACGGCACTCCCGCGCCAGTGGCTCCACCTGTAGTCAATATACCTGCTGCTAATGTCAACAACGCTACCGCTGCTGTGAATGGTAACGTCGGAGTTGGGAATGAGACTGCTGTCCATAACGTTGGGCTGGGTGATGTCAATTTGGGAGATAATATGGGAGGCAACGGCTTTGTCAATACTGGATTCGGGTTCAACGATCAGGGATTCGATAATGCTGGGAAATATGGTTTCAATGCTCAAGGCTTTGGGCAAGACGGTTATGGTGCGACCAATCAGGGCTACGGAGGTTTCGGGAATGGAAACGGCGCGGGGTTAATGGCTTTTGGGCCTGCTGGAGGTGTTCAAGGGTACGGCAACAGAGGCCGAGGTCCGGTGATGAATCAGATTAGAGCTGGCCGCAATAATGGATATGATGGGTATGGAGCTGGGGATGGTATGTGGCAAGAAGATCAGCAGGAGGACGCTTTCTCCGGCGGAGGTTTCGAAGGGCCGATGGATAACTCCCAGAAGATCAGAATGCTGGAAGAGCAGATGAGGGGAGTCCTGAACCAAAGTGCTGTGGGTTTGGACATGGCAACAATGGGGCTGGTACCTGGCTTGAGGGTGCCAATTAAATTCAAAGCTCCTGCGTTTGACAAGTATAAAGGGGACACATGTCCAAAAGTGCATGTACGAGCTTATTACAGAAAGATGTCTGCATACTCAACCGATGAAAGAATGCTAATGCATTTCTTTCAAGATAGTCTGTCGGGTCCTTCCCTAGAATGGTACATGGGGTTGGAGCCAACTGATATCAAGACATGGAAGCAATTAGCAGAGGCATTTGTAGCTCACTACAAGTATAACAGCGACTTGGCACCCAATCGGGTCCAGTTGGCGGGATTGTCGCAGAAGAAGGGGGAGAGCTTTAAAGAGTACGCGCAAAGGTGGCGCGATATGGCTGCCCGGGTCCGTCCTCCTGTAGAAGATAAGGAAATGAATGATATGTTTGTCGGCACATTCACAGGTCTGTTTCATGATATGCTGTTTCATACGTCTCTGGCCAGTTTTTCAGACCTAATTCTGATGGGAGAAAAGATTGAACGTAACATTAAGCAAGGAAAATTCCAGGTTGAGGAATCGACTGCATCTGGCAGTAATAGGAAGGCTTTTGGTGGGCGCCGTCAGGGCGAGGCAAGCGCAGTATTTGGAGGCCGAGGCCGAGGCAGGGGACGAGGTCAATATCGTCAGCCGCAGCAGGTGGCGAGTGTTACTATCCCGTATCAACAACAACCACTCCAGCAACAACAACCGTCTCAGCAGCAGCCAATGCAGCAGCAGCAGCCTCAGCAGGGGGCACAGCAGGCTCAGCGAAGATTCCAGGGTGGCAAACCGAGAAGAGTGTTTGAGAAGCCTCCCTCAACCTATGCAGATTTGTTGCAGACATTGTTGGGATTAAACCTGGTAGAGAAAAGAACTCTGGCACCGATAACAGGAGCTCCCCCGTTTGGTTACGATGCAAGCAGGCACTGTGAGTTTCATTCTGGAGCCCCGGGCCACGATATAGAGGGTTGCCATGCTTTTAAGCACGTTGTGCAGGATCTTTTGGACAATAAGACTATCAATTTCGGGACGGCAGGTCCGAATATAGTGCAGAAACCCATGCCTAACCATGGGGCCAACGCCATTCTGACTGAGGAAGGGTTGAATCTGATTATGAATGTTGAAGACTTGAAGACGCCGCTGAGCAAGATAAAGAGCCGACTGTTGCAAGAGGGTGTTTATCCAGGGTGTAACGAGTATTGTGTAGAATGTTGGACCCTAGCTGGGGGGTGTGATGATTTGAAGAAAGGCATTCAGGCCTTAATTAATGAAGGCATATTGCAGTTTGACCAAGCAGCAACTGAAGAGCCCGCGGGGGCAGTAGCATGTGATCAGACTGATGTGGCCACGGTAACGATTCCTCGGAAGACGATCACTATCGCAGCACCAGCTCAGCGCCCACCGATCACCATAACTAAGGTCGGGCCAATCCCGTACGAGAACACGAAAGCAGTCCCATGGTCATATGGGTTGGAATTATATTGTGACGGAATAAAAATTGATGTTAATAAGCAGCCAGCCGAGACTGTGGATAATGTTGTTGGGTCGGGAGGTATGACAAGGAGTGGTAGGATATTTATATCCCCTGAAGTGGAGGCTGAAAGATTAGCAAAGGGAAAAGGGAAAGTGGTTGAGAATGTTCCGGTGCAAGCAAGTGACAAAGAATCGGCATCGAAAGACGTAGAAGAGTTCATGCGCTTGATTCGGAAAAGTGATTATAAGATTGTGGAGCATCTGCAGCAGACGCCGTCCAAAATATCTATCCTGTCATTACTGTTGTGTTCGGAAGCTCACAGAAATGCTTTGCTGAAAGTCCTGGATACTTCTTTTGTACCCCAAGACGTCTCCGTGAATCAGCTGGAAGGAGTGTTGGCACATGTGAATGCAGGCCACAGCCTGGGATTTACTGATTTTGACTTGACTCCGAAAGGGAGAGATCATAATATGGCGCTGCACGTATCTGTTGAGTGTAGAGGATCAGTAATGTCACACGTATTGGTTGACACCGGATCATCTTTGAATGTGCTACCCAAGAAGGCAATGATGAAGCTGGATGTTAGAGGAATCTTGTGTACGCCCAGTGATTTGGTAGTCAGAGCGTTTGACGGCACGCGGAGAACAGTCTTTGGATCGATCACATTGCCTCTACAGGTGGGGCCGGAGGTGTTTGCAACTGAGTTTTATATCATGGATATACAGCCTGCGTACAGCTGCTTGCTTGGAAGACCTTGGATTCATGGGGCGGGGGCAGTCACGTCTACCCTACATCAGAAGTTGAAATATATGGTCGGAGACAGCGTAGTCACCGTATGCGGAGAAGAAGACATCCTGGTCAGCCATTTGTCGTCGTTTAAATATGTGGAAGTCGACGGAGAGATCCACGAAACCCCCTGCCAGGCATTTGAAGGGTTGCGTATCGAGGACAAAGGTCCCGGGCCAAGCAAAGTGCCAGAAATAGCCGTCTCATCGTATAAAGAAGCTCAAGCTCTAGTAGAAGCAGGAGAAGCAAAGGGCTGGGGCAAAGTGCTGGACATTCCTGTGAAGATGGACCGGTTCGGGCTGGGATACCAACCGTCGTCATCAACTCCTTCCGTGGGGGCACCCCGTTTTAGAAGGCCAATCACCATCTCTGCCAGTGGGGTGTGTCATGAAACCGTCAATGCTGCTTCAGAGTCTGATGAAGGAGACAGCGACTGTGATATGGATGCCTGGATTCAGCCAAGCGCGCCAGGACAAGGATTGTGCAACTGGTCTATTCAGGAGCTTGTTCCTGTGACTTTTAAACAGTAATGCTTTGCTTTATTAATTGTTGAATAATCTGATGTCTTGCCCGGGGCATCAGGATTTGCTTAGGGCTGTGTTGTTATGAACATTGCGTGTCAATCATTAAATAAATGGCGTTTCTTCATGTGCAAATACTGTAATCCCTGTCTTTCTTGTTTTATATTTTTCAATAAAATGGCAACGTGGTTGTTTGCTTTATACGCATTTTGAAGCACTTAACCGTTCCTTTTGCAGGATAACATTTTCAGATGACATCCTTGAACCACCTATGACTCGTCCCGACTTTGAACACCCGGTATTTCAAGCCGAAGAAGAGGTTGTCGAAGATAGCGACGTTCCTGAAGAACTGTCTTGGTTGGTGAAGCAAGAGGAAAGGGCCATTCTGCCACACGACGAGGTCATCGAGATTATCAACTTGGGGTCGGAAGGGGTTGAGAAGAATATTCGTATCGGAGCCGCACTGCAGAGTGATATCAAGCGAAGGCTGGTTGAAATGCTCCGAGAATATAGTGATGTATTCGCTTGGTCGTATGAAGATATGCCAGAGCTCGATACAGACATGGTTGTGCATCGCCTGCCACTGAAAGAAGATTGCCCGCCGGTCAAACAAAAGCTTCGCAGAACTCGACCAGATATGGCAATGAAGATCAAAGAGGAGGTTCAGAAACAGTGGGACGCTGGTTTCCTGGCTGTGACGAAGTACCCTTCATGGGTTGCCAACATCGTACCAGTGCCAAAGAAAGATGGCAAGGTTCGAATGTGCGTGGATTATCGAGATTTGAATAAAGCAAGCCCAAAAGACGATTTTCCACTTCCTCACATTGACGTGTTAGTTGATAATACCGCTCAATACTCCGTATTCTCCTTTATGGATGGCTTTTCAGGCTATAATCAGATTAAAATGGCGCCAGAGGATATGGAGAAGACCACTTTCATAACGCCTTGGGGAACATTTTGCTACAAAGTGATGCCCTTTGGTTTGAAAAATGCTGGGGCAACATATCAGCGTGCGATGACGACTCTTTTCCATGACATGATGCATAAAGAGATCGAAGTTTATGTTGACGATATGATTGCCAAATCGCAGACGGAGGAAGAGCATCTGGTAAATCTGCTGAAGTTGTTTAAAAGGCTTAGGAAGTTCAGGCTGAGGCTGAACCCTAACAAATGCACCTTCGGGGTGAGATCGGGTAAGCTCCTGGGGTTTATCGTAAGCGAAAGAGGAATAGAGGTCGATCCTGCTAAAATAAAAGCGATTCAAGAAATGCCGACGCCTAAAACAGAGAAAGAGGTGCGCGGGTTTTTAGGGAGGTTGAACTACATCGCTCGGTTCATATCTCACCTAACTGCTACGTGTGAACCATTGTTTAAAATGTTGAAAAAAGATCAAGCTGTAACGTGGAACGAAAATTGTCAAAAGGCGTTCGATAAAATAAAGCAGTATTTGCAGGAGCCTCCCATTCTGATACCCCCAGTGGCAGGGAGACCCTTGATAATGTATTTGACGGTTCTTGAGGGAAGCATGGGTTGTGTTCTCGGTCAACACGACGAGACAGGAAGAAAAGAGCATGCGATCTATTACCTGAGTAAGAAATTTACAGACTGTGAATCTCGATACTCAATGCTTGAGAAAACTTGTTGCGCGCTAGCCTGGGCCGCCAAGCGTTTGAGGCAGTACATGCTGAATCATACAACCATGCTCATCTCGAAGATGGATCCTATCAAATACGTGTTTGAAAAGCAGGCGTTGTCAGGTAGAATTGCCCGTTGGCAGATGGTCTTGACTGAATATGATATTCAATACGTCTCGCAGAAGGCTATAAAGGGGAGTGTGCTGTCTGAGTATCTGGCGGAGCAGCCTATTGAAGAGTACCAATCGATGAGGTTTGATTTTCCTGACGAGGATATCATGTATCTAAAGATGAAAGATTGTGAAGAGTCGTTGCCAGACGAAGGGCCAGAATTGGGTTCCAAATGGAAGATGATATTTGACGGAGCTGTGAATGCTTACGGTAGCGGAATAGGGGCAATCATCACTACGCCACACGGGTCGCACATCCCGTTTACTGCCCGATTGACCTTTGCCGTTACCAACAATGAGGCCGAATACGAAGCTTGTATAATGGGGCTCGAAGAAGCCATTGATTTGCGAATCAAGAATCTGGACGTATACGGAGACTCAGCTCTGGTGGTGAATCAGATCAAAGGAGAGTGGGAGACACGTCAGCCCAATTTGATACATTACATGAACTATGCAAGGAGATTGTTGCCTTTCTTCGACAAGGTTGAATTGCATCATGTACCGCGGGCAGAGAATCAAATGGCTGACGCCCTGGCCACTTTGTCTTCCATGTACAAAGTCAACTTCTGGAATGAGGCTCCCCAAATCGTCATCTCTCGGCTTGACCGGCCAGCTTATGTATTTGCTATTGATGAAGCATCTGATGGCAAACCGTGGTATTTCGACATCCTTAATTTCCTGAAGAATAAAGAGTATCCGGCTGGGGCATCCAGTCAAGATCAGAAGACTCTCAGGAGGTTAGCAGGCAATTTCTATTTGAACCCGGATGGCGTATTATACAGAAGAAACCACGACTTGGTGTTGTTGCGTTGCGTAGATGAAAGAGAGGCAAAGCTGCTCATGGAGGAAATACATGAGGGTACCTTTGGTACGCATGCTGGTGGGCATGCTATGACGAGAAAGCTGCTGCGGGCAGGTTATTTTTGGCTGACTATGGAAACGGACTGTTTCAAGTTTGCGAGGAAGTGCCACAAGTGCCAAATCTATGCTGATAAGATCCATGTGCCTCCGAGTCCTCTGAATGTGATGTCATCGCCATGGCCATTCTCGATGTGGGGAATCGATATGATTGGAAAGATCGAGCCGATAGCTTCTAACGGGCACCGGTTCATTCTAGTAGCAATCGATTACTTCACCAAGTGGGTGGAAGCGGCGTCTTACGCAAACGTAACTAAGCAGGTGGTGGCCAGATTCATCAAGAGAGATATCATTTGCCGATATGGGATCCCCGAGCGGATAATCACGGACAACGGTTTAAACCTGAACAACAAAATGATGAAGGAGCTCTGTCAGAATTTCAAGATCGAACATCACAACTCCTCCCCTTACCGACCCAAGATGAATGGCGCTGTCGAGGCGGCCAATAAGAATATCAAGAAGATTGTTCAGAAAATGGTCGTGACCTATAAGGATTGGCATGAGATGCTACCTTTTGCTCTGCACGGTTATCGTACGACGGTACGCACATCAACCGGGGAAACTCCGTTCTCGTTGGTATACGGAATGGAAGCGGTGCTACCATTAGAAGTCGAGATCCCTTCTCTGAGGGTATTGCGAGACGTTCAGCTGGACGAGGCAGAATGGGTGAAAGACAGGCTGAATCAACTGAGTTTGATGGATGAGAAGAGGCTAGCTTCTCTAGCATACGGTCGTTTGTATCAGAGCCGAATGAAGAAAGCGTACGACAAGAAGATACATCCGCGAAGCTTTCAGACGGGCGACCTTGTGCTGAAAAGGATTCTCCCGCCGCAAGCAGATCACAGGGGCAAGTGGACCCCCAACTACGAAGGGCCATACGTTGTCAGGAAAGTATTTTCAGGAGAAGCGTTGTTGTTATCCACTATGGATGGTGAAGACTTCACGTCGCCTGTGAATTCGGACGCAGTTAAAAAATACTTTGCTTAAAATAGACCCGCTGGACAAAAAAAAGAGAGTCCAGGCAAAAATGGGGCATCCTGGCGAACCAAAAAACAGAATAAAAGGTTCGGGCAAAAATTAGGAATAAAATTGAAAAATGTACACCCGCGAAGTTGAAAACCTACACTGGGCGACTTCGGCAAAAAGGGGTATCCCGGTGAACTGAAAACCCGTAAAGGGCGGTTCACGCAAAAGTTAGGGATTTGAAAAGCAAATGACTGCGGTCCGAGTTTGATCATTGCAATAAGCATCAATGCGGGAGAATACATCTGAGGAGTCAGTTATCTGATACAATCGCTTCAGAAGTGGGGATACCGGGAAAGCATTAGAGTCGGGCGAGTCATGGGAGGATCAGTTCATGGTGTTCATCTGCATCCCATTGCCGACATGTGTACAAATTTAAGTTGTCAATATTTATGCTTCTTGTGCATACTTGTGTACTTGTATATTTGCTTTGTGTAGCTTCCTCTTTTCAGGAGTTATGTCCCGTGTACAAAAATTCCGCCCATTCAGGGGCCCAATCAATAAAATGCGTTATTCAGTGTTGCACCCTAATTTTGGACCGTGAGATCCCACCCATTTTCGTTTATTATTTGACTTAATATTTATACACCTTCTGGCTAACCAATTCATGCAGCTGCAGTAATGATGAATGTAGACCCCCACAGTCAAGTACTTCAAGGCGTAAACATTAGAGGCCCGTTATAACTCTCGTTGGGTGGCTACATCACGGATTGTGTCATTACTTTCAAAGGAAAACGAGGACGTTCTTGGTAGTGGTTTATTGATCATTTGGTCGAGATGTTAAGTTTGCGTGAGATCTTGAACTTGACAAGGAATATTTTAAAGGAATTCACGAAGCATGATCTCTACAAAATCTAAATGCCCAAGCTTCCGACTATGTTGAGATTCGTCCAATTTTGGTGTTTGCAAAGGATTTGCCTCATTATAAGTATTATACAGGACATAATTAAATCTTATCAAAGGAATGGGTACTTGCTATTAAGTTAATAAGGAGCTTATATTTGAGGATATTACTTTCTAGCTTTCTCTTTTGCTGTCATTACATGTGAAATATTGGTCAGCAATTATGGCTGCATAAGGCATTAATGGAAGAGGAACGTCACTTTTCCGCGCAACCCAGTTGCACGTGACCGGTAGATGGGTAAATTGGTGGAGTACTATTAAGGATGTTATTATTACGATGACAAACTTGGTTCCCGCACACGTACAACCACACGGACTTCCATTTAAATCAGGCAATTCAAAATATAAAGTCATCATCATTAACGTTCTTAAATTTCCAAACACAACAAGGGCAATTTATACTGCCTCCTTCCATTCACCTCCAAGACCCTGACTTTCAGTTTGGTTATGAGAAGATTAGCAAAAAACCATCGTATTAGTGATGAGGAATTAACCGTAAAACCTAAATTTTGCTTGCAAGAGAAACAGTTTGCAAGGAATCTCAAACCAAATTATATTCATATTCAAAATCCAGGCCAATACATGTACTACATTCAGAGCACTAACTTATACTACTCATCTACAACCAAAGCTTCAGAATTTCTGCTCTGATATCCTGCCAACGCCTGTGTAATACTCCAAGCCTGATACATAGCAGACGGTCATGCTTGCTAATCCGCCGCCATGGGAATCATGGGATTTACTTAGCGTAAACGGAGGCACTCGTCATATTACCTACAGCAGAGGCCAGAAACAAGTAAATCGACGCATCCTCCGGCATATTCAAAAACCTGAAACAATAATAAGAAGAATCAGGCTATAAACAATCAAGTTATCGAAAGCAGGGAGTATATGTTGATACTTTGTGGATTCTCCAACAATACGACAAAGACAACATAGTCATCATGCCCACTCTAAATACAAACAGAAGAACTCCTGCAAATGTTGTTCCTACCATTGAAAAGCACCATCAACATCAGCAAACTTTACTACGACCTCCTGGCTTAACCAATGCATTCATCGATGCGGCAGCCATTGTAGTATCCCAATATGACATAGCCAAACTCTCCTTCCCATGTTCCTGCGATGGTAACTCCGAAACATGTGGTTTCAATCTTACAGTCCCTTTTTCAATACTCAGGCTGCACAAATTAATAAAAAGAAAAAGGGGAGAGTTAGTAGCCTCCAATTGTGAACAAGTTGAACAAGAATCACGGTTACAAACAGAGTTAAATACACAAGCCTAAACGACCAAGTAACAAACGAAGTCTCCATAGAGGATAATATTAACAACGCCAGGACACGATTCCGTGAAGAGCATGGAGGCAATGATGTTCATGCTGAAACTGATAAAGCTGCAGAGCCTAAATTCCCAACTTCTCGGGCGAATTTGGAAGATCTTTTGCCATCCCCATCTGAGTATCCTTCTTGCTAACACAGCCGAGTCCAAGAAACAATTGCCATGGCAGTCGAATAGTGCTCAAAACAAGGAGAATTCATGAAGCCTCAATGCCAGAACCGTGTTTAACCGACTACCGGAGGTAAAATGAGGCCACTCTTTTCTGCACAGCACCACTGCAGATTTCTGAAGATGGCAATCATCAACATTAACATATTCGAATAAGAAGAGAAGTTTAAAATTATGGACTACAACCAACAGATCATAACATGAAAGATGTTTCAGGCTATTCTCACCTAAGCGTTCACAGCAGAAATTCACAAAGGCCGTCGTCACGACCTTCTTGTCGACAACTTCAGATCCTGCTCCTTTATTGCCAAATCCAACTGTGCTCAATATACCATCTTCATTCTCCCATTTGCTCCCAATACACAAAAGGGGAAGAGCAAGAAATTAGAAGATAATAGTTGCAGCCGTGAACCTTATTGTTCCTATCTAATAAAAAGTAGAGTATACAATATAAGTAGTGAGGAGTGGATTTTTGAAATTGCAAAGACAATCATCTTAAAAGTTAAAGGTGCTAAAACATTACACTTTGTGATGCTGCAAGCTGCACTTCATCAAGTCAAAATATGAAAACCATTCTGTCTGTTCCGAGGACGCTCCTAATAAAATCCAATCGCAGAGAATATCTTACCAAACCGAAAGCATAAGGGCTCGCGGCTATTCCAGCCAAATTTTTATCTCAGTTGCAGTTTAGTGTAGATGATAACGGGCCTAAGGGGGGCTGAAGGTGAGGAAGCTTCACAGTGTAGCCAGGAATCAGTTAATGTTGATAACTTCCCGCATAGCATTGAGAATTGTTGTTATCGCAAGTGAAGAGTCCAATCAAGCACCATATTCGAGCCAATTACCTGAGGTCCCTGCATAAAAATTCAAGTTAGAAGTGAGTCCTGATGCAATATATTCCAAGCAGGCATTAGATGTTGTTGAGAAAGTTACCGTAAGAGACACGCATCACAACTAACAATTTTAGAAAAGCATCAGAAATATGTGCATACCGCGCGAAAGGTGGTTGGAAGAATGCTGAGATATTGACGAGTACAAAGATTTCATCACGTCCAGAACGACCAACAGCAACCATCAGCAACAATTACCATCATCCAAGCTGCCTATTTCACGAGTTAATGAGGGAAGGAATTGAGGTTTCGGGGATGCGCTTTTGTCTTTTCGAATTCTGTCAACACAAGAAAGGAACATTATCACATTAATTCACAGGCCCAAAACACAGTCAAACAATAATTAAGACTTCCCAACTTGGTATTCTATTTCCGAAATAGACATGTTTTAACGGATTAGGAAACTATCAGACAACAGACCAAGTATTCAAACCATAATCAACAAGAATCAAACATGTTGGAAAGAACTTTATTACCCCATTCAATTCAATGTTTCCTGAATCCACTATAAAAAGGAAAGGCATCGAACCTGAGAAGTCCCAAGCTCACGACCCTGTAGTTTCAATAAGCTCCCATTTCAGCTTCAAACTCCAAAACCTGTAAACAACAACAACGATCAATAACGGCCACAGATACCAACGAACACCAGAAATTCGCTCAAACCTCAGTACAGAAGGAGAGCACTTATCTTCATTGCCGTCGGAAGCGGTTCGCGAGCAACCTTCAAACCACATCCGTCGCAAATCGCCACCAGAGAAAATCAACGCAAAACCATCCTTTTGCGTCATCGCTCAACATCCAAACCCGTGGTAATCCCTCCATTTGTGTCAAGTTTATTGAAATATTTAATTGGTTTATTGGTGTTTTAGGGATTCGAAAGAAGGAAAAATCAGGGATTAAGGAACAGAGCAGAAGAAGGAGATCGAAAGAGAAAACCAGTGAAAGAGGAGGAGAGGACGAAAGTGAAACGATCGAAGGAGACCGGAGAGGGAGACGACGGCGCTTTAGGGATTGGGGGGGGGGGGAACTTAGGGTTTTGCTGTTTTATTGTTTTTTTATATTTTTTATTTTACTGTAATAATTATAATCACTAACACACACTAACCTCACACACCCACGCTAATTACTTCCTTAACCTCTTTTTAACCAACAATTCTAATCTTTTTTTTATTAATTAATTGAACTAATCTTTTTAAAACAAACTATAATCTTTACCAACAGTTTTTATCCTTTTTATTTAATTAACCTTATTTTCTTTTCCTTTATTAATAACTAAAATAAACCCTTTCATATTTAAAATAACCTTTTAATATTTTTTTATAACTAAAAATCTATTTTATTTAATAAGCCTCTATAATATGATAAAGAAATCATCTCACAATTATTAACAAAACTATTTTATTTAACTTATTTTACTCATCGATAAAAACAATCTTTTTATAATAACTTAAACGAAAAATCTCTTTTATAACAAGAAAATGATTTAATAATTTAAATAATTTATACCCACTTGTTAATTAGCGACTTAAGAAAACCTTTTAATTAGCGACTTAACTTTTATTAAATAAATAAAACTAATTAAATTCAACTTTTCTTACAACCAAATCCTCATCAAAAAACAATGTATCTTTTAATCCGCCTAAAATAAACTCAACCTTCCCCAAAAATCAGTAATCAACACTTCTCTCAAAATCAACCTTAAAATCAAATCAACATCGTAAAATACAAATCAATCGTGCGCAATCACTTCACGACACATGCATCTGTGCACTCAGCGCTTTCATGCGTATACATTATTTATCTTTATCTGCTTTATCTTATTCACAATGCACACACTCACTTAGCGCTTTCATGCGTTTGTGTATGGTTTATATTTCCGTATTTACTTTCTGCAAATTTATCTCTACTGCAAGTCATTATATCTTGTTGCATCGCATCGCATCCGTCCAAAGGAAAAACCTACACATAATTCAACGTTGTGTAGTTGCACTTCATTTGCATCATATTCCCCTCGATCCTTGATTCTTCGAGTTGATCATTTAAGTTTAGGACCTACCCCATAGGAAGGACCTTGTCCTTAATCTTTACAACTTAGACAAACATAATCAACAATACAACTTTTTCAAACACAAACAGAGAATAGATGTTAATCATCTTAAGTGAGATATAATCTCCACCCCCACAACAATACAATCAAACGTGTAGGGACTTTGCCTTAAGAACGACAAAGGCATACTTGGCGACCATCCGAGTATGTAAGACCTTTTCTTAAGATGATGCAAAGACCATTTCCTACAACCTCCTTTACATTTGTGGCGGTTATCTCTCCCTTAACATGAAGACTCGTCTCTTCTCCTAAACCCAATCAAAACAACTACCCTAAACCCGTAGGAACTTTGACCACAGTCAAAGACCTCCTCTAACCCTTTAGGGCGAACTACAAAATACTCTGATTCCACTCCCGTAAGGATATGTAGGCACAAGGTGCGATACCTTATCGAGTATACTTAGAAATAAACCCCTAGGGTCTTTCAACCATTAAGCAGATAAACACTTAGCAGTAAACAAACATAAAACAAGAGGTTCCTGTAGAGTACTACAGAAACTTAGGATGCTAGTACCTTCCCTAAGTTTAACCAACCCCCGAACCTAAAACAATCTAGCTTGCATTTGCATTGCATTGTGGGAATTTCGATCTTTATCCCTTCCTTTGGACAAATCAAAGTTCGGTTGCAAAATGAATTAACGATTCAAACTAATCAATAGTTTGGTATCCGATTTTCACCGCGACAGAAATGGCGACTTCACTGGGGACCACTCTAGTGGGTTTCCCTATCTTATTTTATTTTGTTTACTGCTTTATATATCTGCCTACTTGATTAATTGTTTACATGCTTTCTCTTGTATTCTTGGGTTGATACTCCTGAGTGGTGAGACAAAGTCCTACACCCGGACTTGAGTGAACTTAAGATAGGA
This sequence comes from Lathyrus sativus, assembly GCA_963859935.3. Taxonomy (NCBI): domain Eukaryota; kingdom Viridiplantae; phylum Streptophyta; class Magnoliopsida; order Fabales; family Fabaceae; genus Lathyrus; species Lathyrus sativus. The sequence goes on from OZ012741.1 coordinate 551,257,333, forward strand.
TAGTGATATGTTCAAAGAGGCTTATAGGGGGTAGAATCCCGACCAAGCTGACTTGAAAATCACGCTCAATTGAGGCCCTCTCGAAAATTGTATTGTTGAACGAGTCTTTAATCGTGAAAACATGCACTATATTCGATGTTGAAGCCTATGATATTGAGGACCTTAGTTACCTTAACCCCACTTTGGCCTTTATTAGGACGTAGTGCGGGACTATGAGGGGGTACCTCCGAAATAGTGCTACGCGAAGCTACACTCAAAAGAAGTTCTCTTGAGAATATTATTAACCCCCGAGTACTTGGGAAGTTGATAATATCCGAAAGATGGGCTAATGACTTTGGGAACTTCATTAGAACCTTGTTCTGCAGGTACAATCAACTTTTAGTCCACAACCTTTGGGAATGGGTATACCCTTGACTCCAGGCTCGTTGCAAACCTAGGGTCTCCTTTGTTTGTTTACCTTTATGTCCTTATGTGAATACTTGTGTTTGTTGCATCCATATAGTATCATTAAGTTTCATGGAATTCTTAGTTTATTTATAAACATTACAAAACCAACATAGATTACAAATAGAAAATATTTTTGAAATATTCTTTTAAGAGTCCTAGCTTGGATGACCTAAGGAAGTTAGGGGCATCAATTGAAGAATAAAAAAACTCCAAAGGACAAATACAAGAGACTTCCTTATCATTGAAGATCAATAGAAGGCTTCCCTTAACATGGAGGATCATTAGAAGTTCAAAAGACTCTCATCATCATCAAAGATCCAAGTAAACAAGGGATCCAAGTGGAGGAACAAATCAACAAACAAGATGAAGGACTTCCTTAGGGATTTATTTAGCTTTTATTTAGCTATTATGTTGGGACTCTTATAAGAATATTCACTTGTAATCCAAATAATTTTACTTGGTAACTCTGTAATGTTTATAAAGAACTCGAGTTCCATGAAACCTATCATCCTTACATTCTTGCATTAGCATTATGCATTCTCGCATCATGCATCCAGCATTTACATGTACATGAGTCCCTTCTCCTCTATGTCCTCATTCAGTTTTCCGTCTTTGTCTGTCAGTTGACATCTCGACCATCTGACCAAGCTTGAGGTATTACTAAAGGATAGCAAAGAGAATAAAGATATGGATTCCATGACTGGTTTCAGGGTTGTGACTAATCCGTTATTCGATCTTCCTTCTGACGACAATGTTCAACAAGTGGATGTTCCTACTCAACCTCCTCCTATGCAAGACAACTTGGTTGTTCAAGCTTCCCAGCCCCTACAAAATGTACCTAATCTTCAGAATGTTCGTACTAAGATGAAGGTGGATGTAATGGAGAAAGAACTTCGGGATCTCAAAGAGCAATTAAAGATGACAAAAGAAGCTGATACCTACGATTTTAATGCTCGTGACTCATGTCTGGTTCCAGGTGTGATTATTCCTCCTAAGTTTAAGATGCCTGTCTTTCAAGTGTATAAGGGTACTAGTTGTCCAAGAGATCATTTGACGATGTTCTGTCGGAAGATAGCTGCTTATGTTGACAACGACGAGTTGATGATTCATTGCTTTCAAGAGAGCTTATCTGGGGCATCCTTGATGTGGTATACGAAGCTACAAAGGAATCGTATTCAGTCTTTTAAGGATTTAGCTAATGCTTTTATAAAGCAGTACAATTATAATTTGGACGCGGCTCCAGACAGTGATCAATTGATGGACATGAGTAAGAATGACGATGAATCTTTCAAGGAATATGCCCAACGATGGAAGGAGTTAGCATCTCAAGTTCATCCACCACTTCCCGAGAAGGATTTAAGCAAGATGTTTCTAAGAACACTGCCAGACTCTTATTATGTTAGAATGGTAGGAGCTGTACCATTGGATTTCTCCAAGATTATAGAAGTTGGAGTAAACATCGAGAATGCACTCAAAAGTGGAAGAATTCAAGATGATTTGAATAACCAAACTGACGAAGAGATTTCAGTTGATGACTCCCAAGAGGAAGGAAGTGTTGACGTCAATGCAGTTTGGGACCCCTCTCAAATCCTGTCGGATCCAGTTCCAGTACCTCATCCTCAACATCAATATGCAGCACCTACTCAGCGCGAGCAGCGACTACCTCATAAACGAAGGTTGACTCCTCCAAATCAACATCAGAATCGACAAGTTCGAAGACGGTTTCAGAATCAGGAGGTACCTCTAAGCGTTCCGAAGGAAGAAACTCGATGGTTTGATCTTATCCCAATGACTTACTGTCAGCTATGGTCTTATTTTGCTAAAAACTCGGTAATGACTCCCAGAAAGACTAGAATTATGAAGTCTCGTCCACCGTGGTTCGACCCGAATGCCAGCTGTGAATTTCATGATGGAGCATTGGGGCATTCGATTGAAGAATGTAAAGTTTTCCAAGGGAAAGTGCAAGAAATGATTGATAGTGAAGTGCTGACTTTCAAAGGAGAAAGACCAGTCATGAATAGAACACTTTTATATTGATCGGATGTTTGCTTGTCTGCTTGTGTGTGTTTTGTTTCTTTGATTAAAAGCACAATTGGCATGTAAGAACATGTTATTTTGAATAAGTAATGCAATAAATGTTTGTCTTGAGGAAACCCATTCGTTTCACTCTTTAAAAATGTTTTTTATAATGCCAAAATCACCCGATTTCTTTCTCACTTCGGTGAAGAATTGGGAGGAGGATGATGAAGTAAAACGTAAGATCTCTGGATGTATGCTTTCGAATAAAACCCTACTGATGATGTAAGGCATTGTTTCAAACCTCCTAAACACCAAAGACATAAGGAAGTTAATCCATTTTTAACTCCTTCAAACCTCGATTGAGGATCTGCTTTATTCCTCCCAAACCCTTTCCAACTTTATTTTTAAACCTGGGGCAGGGAAACTTTCAGTCAGCTCGATTGAATACTTAAAATTTCAAAAAATTTGGGTGGGCACAAATAAGCTTTTGACCCTTATTCCTTTTGTTTTACAAAACGTAAACTAAACCTCGATATAACCCTTGAAAGTCCTAATTGAAGTAAGGTTTACTTCGAAAGCATACTCAATGAGATGACGTTTCCTGACTCCTATGAGCAATGCTCAACTATTTATATTGGCTTATAAATTAATTCATGTCCTAACTAGTGACTTTGTTACAAGTGGTCGTGATATCTCTTTTTCAAAACTTCAAGACAGACACATATGTTGCATTAACAGTTTCAGGAACAACATTTCACGCGTGTTAATTTGGCCTGATATCATAGAAGATTACACATAAGCGTCAGCATTAAGTTTGTCCTATTGGAATTCGAAGACTCTGTTGATCAGGGGCAAGTTAGTTTCCAGATGGTTTGCTCATTTATACAAGTTGGACTTCACCTTTAGATCAAGATTGAAAACTCGTCATATTACCGTCAATCAGGGTCCGTTACGTCGAGATTCAACGAATCTCTCTAAGAGTTTGAAAACAGTGGGACGCCTTGTTTTCTGTAAAATCCTCTTGGGATGATTTCTTCTCATATCCATATGACTTGGGGCAATTGAGACGCGAAGATTATCTTTCCCGCATAACAAGTTTTGTTCGAAATGGAAACTATTACACAATTCATCAAGCCAGAATTACCTTGTTCTTATAACATTCTTCATGTCCCCAATAAATTTTATTTTTGGTGGTCATGACAATTCTTCGATGAAACTTCTCGATGCAAGAACACCTAGTGATTTGCTCAACTTCACTTCCCCAATGAAGTAGATGCTATTTTAACCCTCAATGAATTTTCTCCAACTTCACCTTCCTCAGTGAAGTGGACGTATTTTACTCCTCAGTAGATCTTCTTGAACTTCATCTCCCCAGTGAAGTGGTTGTTACTATACACCCTAGTGGATCTCTACAATGTTAATCTTCTCCAGTGAGGCGGATGTTTATTTCATCCCCGTGAAGTTTTTACGACATATTCAACAACCATGTTATCCGGCAAGATTAAGTTGTTATATCCCCGAATGGATTGATCTGTATTCCCTAATAGAGGCTTGTGAAGCTCTGAAACAGGATTAAGATCCTATATCTGGTTCTCCATATATCCCCAGTTGTCGCTTGCGCGAAAATAAGGTGCCGGCATGACAGAAGAGTCGCCACCTTTCGTTATTTATCCCTCAGAGCGGGAAAGGAAACGATCGGAAAAACCTAACGAAAAAAAGGGTAAGACAAGGTCATCGCAACCATTGTCTGGGTTCGGGAGTCGGTTACGCAAGGGGAAGGTATTAGCACCCCTCACGTCCATCGTACTCGATGGGATCCTCGCTTGTGTGTTTACTTGGACGGGTTGGTTATAATCTATCTACCTATCAAGGCTGGCTGAAAAAGAAAAGAAAAATGACTCGGCAAAGCATCGCGCTTTATGCCTACGTATTCTCATCAGAGAATGAGAAATCAGAGTCAACGTAGTTCGGCTAACTACGGGGGAAGGTTGATGGGGAAGGTTGCTCGCTAGGATATCGCATCCTATGCCTACGTACTTTCATCTGGTATGAAAGATCAGAGCAAACGTAGTTCGGGAAACTACGGGTTAAAATGGTTCAACTAGGAGGGAGACTATCAAGTCCTACTGTTATCATGCCATGGATTCATCCTGTGGTTGAGGTTTGAACAGGGAACTCCTAGATGTTGTCATGCATAGGCTTCAACCTAAAAGTCTATCATCAAATCCTTATCAAAGGAAATGAGAGTCCTAAGGGATCATGTCAATGGTACACAGAAACAGACAAAAGCATCAGCTTTAACAGTAAAATGCATGCAATGCAAGTGAGGGAGGAAATGTGTGTGGGGTTTCAGCCTCCACAAGCTCATCTCGACCTCAAGCCAGTCATGAAATAACAGTAATCATACTGAAAATGAACAACATGCTATCAAGCAATAACCAGATAAAGGAAATGAAGTGCCATCAGGCAAACAAAACACACATGCCTGAGAAAGAATCATCTATTCTCTAATCCTAACCCTAATCACAGAATCTAATCAGATCTAAGCAAAGCTCTCAAGCAAAACCCTAGACAAGAGAAAGACAATCCCAATCTTCAAGCTTCAGAACAAGCTTACCAAAGAAAGGGAGCTAAGCAAGCAAACTCATAGTGTCTTCCTCAGGAAAGCACTAAGAGGTGTATACTCAGGAGTCATACCCTATGTGGCTCAACCACTGTGATCAGTTTACATTCCTCCTCAGGAGAAATTAAACTCACAAGCAGGCTCCAACATCACTGGATATTTAGGAAATCCTATTTGAACTAGTGGAACTAAGTGAATAGACTCATAGGACCTTCCTCAGGAAAGTACTAGGAGGCTTCCACTTAGGAATTGTATCCCATGTGGCTCAACAACATGTGATCAGTTTACATTCCTCCTCAGGAGAAATTAAACTCACAAGTTGGCTCCGACATCATTGGATACTTAAGAAATCCTAGACAAACTAATGGAACTAAGTGAATAGACCCATAGGACCTTCCTCAGGAAAGTACTAGGAGGCTTCCACTTAGGAGTTGTACCCCATGTGGCTCAACAACATGTGATCAGTTTACATTCCTCCTCAGGAGAAATTAAACTCACAAGTTGGCTCCAACATCATTGGATACTTAAGAAAGAGGTGAGAAGAAAGGATGAAAGTCATTCATAGTGCCTTCCTCAGGAAAGTACCATGAACTCCCTTCAAACTTCAGGATCTCAAACCTCACCAACAGGGCACAAGACAAGCTCTGGGTATCTGAGTCTTGATCTACAATCTTCTCTTCATGATGCTCTCCATCAATATCCTCAAGGCAACACAAGCCCCTCAACAAATTCCTCACAATGAACCCCACAGATGAACAGATAACCCACTGAACAGACCAAATCATCAGGCAACTTCAGAAAATACCTAAAAATACTAAACTAATGGGGAAAAATCTAACAAATATTCACAAGGGTCCTCAACACCTACTCATAACATCTACAAAGGTCTCTACCTAAAAGTCAAGATAAAACTCAATCAAAGGAAAGGATTCATCACCTAAGCACAATCCAAACCCTAATTAGGATACCCTAAATCTACCCTAATTAAACTAATCAAGATTTAATTCTAAAAATCTAGAAAAAATCCTATGGGGAACTATGATTCATCATCTAATTACACAAAAAAGAATGGATTAAAAACCCTAAGGGAATGTCCTAAAACAATTCCTACAAAATCCAATACCAAATTAAACAATTAAAAAGCTATTTAATTGGAAAATCTATTAAAAATATTAAACCTAAAAATAAAATCTCATTTTTATTTTTATAATTTTCTACACACTTTAATCTAATCATAGAAAAAAGAAGAATTTAAAAATCATTTTCTATCAATTTTTAATGAATTTTACAAAACAGAAAACATTAAAAGAAAAAATAAAAGAAATATATGAATTAAAGGGAGGGGGGGTTGGAAAAGCAATAAGCGCTAGTTAAATTCACTGGGCCAGCAATAAGGGGGGGGGGGGGGGGCGAATAGGAAATAAGCCCAGAACCGGTCTTAAGTGAAACGACCGTGTTTCACTCATTTGAATTTTCCCTCTCATTTCTCAGACTTAACCACAGCCACACGATTGGATGAATTTGTCAAATTCTGGGGAAGATCCTAGGGCTCTCCTTCATCGTCTCCATCAAAACCTAGGGTTTTCAGAACCCTCTCCACCATGCAATCAAATTCGAGCTCCTCTAACTCCTCGCTCAGGCCACGGTTTCACTTGATTCCAAAACAAGAAATGCCCTACTAAACGCCTAGAATACAATGGTACGAGTAGTTTTCACTGATTCGACCTAGGTTGTTCTAACAGAATGCTTCAACATCTTGGTACACCCTTACTCGACTGATATCAACCTCCATCAAACTTCAGCCTAATGGTCTACAAATGCTCTACATGTTATCCTGGTGATTCTAAACTAATTCTTGCTACCTAAAACTCATCAAACAGCCAGCTATGGAAGATTAAAGATTCATGGTTCTGGTGTGAAACCTCACCAATCTTGCTCTAATTCAAGGGAAAGAATCCTCTACCCTAACACATTAATTCTATGGCTATAAAACTAATTGAAACTCATTAAATTAAGAGATGCAAGGTGAAGAAGAAACCTGTCAAAGGGATGATGGTGAAGCTCGAGGGGATGCTTGCAGACCTTGGACTTGGCTCAAGATGATCCTACAATGGTCCTCAACCTTCTGTTTGCACTTGTGAGGGAAGAGATGGCTTGTAGTGGAAGATATCTTGAGTTGCTTCAACTTGAAGGAATCTCTCCAATGGCAATGTATCTCCCTCTCTCCTCTGACTTGGCTCAAGTTTCCCCAACCTTTAACACTCCTCATGGCATTCTTTATATAACAATCATTGGATGCTTCTAGAATCATCTAGAATGGGGTGGAAACTCCATGAAAGTCTCATGTGATGATAAGTTGGATTTCTCATATACCATATGCTATGCCTTGCAATTCATTGCCAAATTCTCCTTACATGAGTTATTGAGTGTGGATGAGTGAAAAACAAGTGCATTTTTGGCTTGTGTAGGGTTTTGCAAAGTTGCCCTCTTATGCAAGCAACAAATTTCCAAAGGAACCTCATTTTTTAAGCCTCAAATGAAAATTCTATTTAAACCAAAGTTCTTAAAATGGTTTTTCCAATCAAAATGATATATTGGATGACCTATTTTGGATTTGTGGATCTCCCAAATCACTTTTCAATTTCAACTTTTCAAAGTTATAAGCCTTTTTTAGTTCATTTTTGACCAATCATGGAATCTCATGCTATGAGCTTTTTCAACAATTTGTGACCTTCTTTCTAGACTTAAAATCACATTTTGAGCAACTTTCATGTTTTGAGTTTTTCCATTTGAGGCTTGGAAATAGGAGTTTTAGGCATTGGCTAAAATGACCTATAACTGACAAATGACCAAAATACCCCTGCCTTGTTCAAACCATAAGTTGAGTTCCACAAATCCAATCAAGGACTTCTACCACTCAAATTAAAGCTAAGAAGATCCTATTCAACATTCATGTTGACCAAGAAACCATAGGAATCAACCTACTAGGGCAAAAGTTGTCTGCAAGTTGGGTGACTTTCAAGGACCCAGATTCACACACCTCTGCTGACCTATAATTTGTCAAAACCATAACTTGAGCTCTGTAACTCCTATCAAGGACTTCCACCACTCAAATTAAAGCTTAGAACAAGCTATACAACATTCATGTTGTGGGGAAGATGAGATATCAATCACATCTAGAGCTAAAACTGCCTGGAAGATAGGGATCAAATTAGGGTTTTTCCACTGACAATCCTCAGAAACCCTAACTCAAAACTTCTCAAACTCCTCAATCATGATGAGTTGGTCTAGGAATCATCTTTTACAACATCTCTATGCATCATTCCATGATCTCATGGCCCTTGGATTAAGTCTCAACCTTCTCCAAATCTTCAGCTGATCTAGGGTTGACCCAGTCAAAACCCTAATTCTACCATTCATGGTTGAATCTTCTGAACGCTTGCATAATGACCTCTCTGGGCTTCATGATGGCTATCAAGACATCTCATAAGCTTTCTCAAAACATCTAATTCATTCTCAAAGTCTCAGAATCATCTGAGGGGCACCCACAACTCTCAAGTTATGAGACATACAACCTTGGTTTCAACCAATTTCTCTGAGGATCTCTTGAACTTTCTGATGAAGGTATCAACTTTCAAACACTCAATGGATGAATAATTGTTGGTCAAATTTTGGGGTGCAACAGCTGCCCCTATTCAAACGGCTTGAACCTGACTGGGTGAGAAGCGAACGGCTCTCAACCAATCAAGGTACGAGACGGTTGAATATCGGTAAACCCGAAAATTTGCCAACTGCACGAGCACACGGTACTCTGCGGGGAACAAATCTTTGAATACTGCAACACTAGCTGCTCAACAACTAGCTGGAGAAATACTGATCTGACATCGCCGCCGGAAACAAACATAATCTGAGAGACACTCGACATCGCCGTCATACAAACATCATCTCTGCTGGGGATTTAAAGAGTCTGACATTGCCGTCGAACAAACATCCAACCTCGCTGCCGGAAACAAACATAATCTGACCTCGCCGTCGGATAATCAAAATACCCCGCATTGCCGCTGGAGAAAATACAACACTGAACAACTCTGACCTGGGGTTCACCCCTGGTAAATGGAATAAAAGGTACACTTGCGTATTTGAAACTACTCCGCTGGGAATGAAAGACCTAACCGAGCACACTCTGATCTGGGGTTCACCCTCAGAACCATAACGAACATCGGAATACTGCTGCACAATGATCCCACTGTAGAACTTCAACATCAGAACTATATGAAACCCTGGCCCCCGGCCACTTCCAGCTTCAGCTAGAAAAGATCTTCAAATACTTCTGAAGATAAGCATCCTTGGCCTTCAAGGATGGCAACTCTGCAGGAGGTATCTTCGACTTCAGTCTGAAGGAAATGATCCTTGGCCTTCAAGGATGCATGGATCTGCCTTCAGGCAACTCCACCTCTGCTATATAGTATCCGTGACTTCAGTCAGGGATATACTTCGGCCTTCAGTCCGAAAAACGAATCCTAGGTCCTTCATGACCTTGGGGGATAACCTTGCCCTTAGGCACCTTCGCTTCAGCTTAGGAAATCTGTGACTTCAGTCAGAGAAATGGTATCCTGAGCCATTCATGACTCTACGGGGATTCAAACACTTTGCCTTCAGGCAAAACTCCGCTTCAGCTGGAGAAACATCTTTGACTTCAGTCAGAAGAAATATCATTCACTTGATCGCAATCAATCATCTCCTCAGGACAACTGACTTGGTCTTCAGACTCACACGAATCACTCTGTTGTATCTACAACCTCTGGAACCTTGTCTTTAGCCCCCCGTTGATTCTTCAACACGGAAATCTGGACTCACCAGAACCTTCTGATATCGCCATCGGGCGCTTACGAAATCCATCTTCAGATTAGACATCGTTGTTGGAGCAGACATATCATGCGGCTGAGGACTTCAAGAATCATCTTGAACAAACAGATCCGTCGGGCATCTTCAAGAATCATCCTGAACCAATAACCTTTCTGGAGTAAACATTCTGGTTGGGTGTTCCAGGAATCTTCCTGGGCGACTCTTGCTGGAGACGCTTTTAGGGAGCTCAAGAATCGTCCTGAGCAAACAACTCGGGAAGTTGTACTGAGGTCTTAAGAATCGTCTTAAGCAAATGGCCCTGCTGAGGGATTTGAGAATTATCTTGAACTGAAGACTTTGCTGGGGATCTCAAAAATCATCTTGAGCGAGCGACTGCGGGGATCACACCGGGGTCTTTAAGAATCATCTTAAGAAAGCGGCTTTGTTGGAGAGAATATCAGGAATCGTCCTGAGCAACTGGTCTTTTGGGGATACACCTGTTCAATAAGGATGATAATGACCTAGATCATGCTTATGATGCGTATGCTTCTGCGCTACGCCTCACACAGTGGAAATGCTATGCATTTATGCTAAATGCCATGCAATCGTGTACAATGCTATGCAACGTTTAAATGCTATGCAGTCACGCATAATGCTATGCAATCATGCACAATGATGCAATCCCGTCAGCAAAATAAATGCCGAAGGGGGAAATCCTCCTGTCAAGGAGAAAGAAACACTCAGGTAGCGGAATCATCCTGCTGAGGAGATTGTGAACACGCCAATATCAATCAGGCTCTGTCTGGGGAAATGATCTTCCGTTGACCGCTGCAGGGAAAACAACTTCAGCTGACTGCGGCAGGGGATGAAGCTCTACGAGAACTTGGATCTGCTGATATCAATCGCGAGAATGAACTGTGTGGCCGTCATGGCTACTCTTCTGGGGATAACCACTCCGTGGGGAAACAACTTCAGCTGCTCCACACTCCGCTGGGGAAAAACCAATCGTGATCTGATCCGCTTCCAAGGATTCGGAACTCTTGGACATCTGCAAACTCGGCTGAGGAAGGAGAAGTCATTCTGCTTCACTGGAGAGAGTGCGACTCTGGGGGAAATACAGCATCGGCTGTTCTACGCTCTGCTGGGGAAAATCAATCATGATCTGATCAACTTCCCAGGATTCGGCTTTTCTGCGGACTCGGCCGGGGAGAGAAATCATTCTACTTCATTGGAGAGTACGACTCTGATGGGGAATTCGATTCCACTGGGGAAGAAAGAATCATCTGACTTCGGGGGAGAGTACAACTCTGCCGGGGAATACAACATCAGCTGTTCCAACACTCTACTGGGGAAGAGGGAGTCATCCAACCTCAGGAGAGAATACGGCTCTGGTGCGGAATCTCAATTCCACCGGAGACTTCAGTCTGGCACCATCAGTTACTGCATACTTCGGTATACGACTAGCTTCTTGCGAATCCTGCACTTGCGACCCGGTGCGGGGGAGAATCCTGCTTCGGCGACTTTACTGGGGAAAACACGAGCTTCGGCACCCGAACACTTCTCTGAACTCTGCACTTGTGACCCGGTGCTGGGGAAACGACGTCATTCTTCGGCGCTTGACTCAGCCGATGAGGTGACATTCCTTCAGGATGCGTCTGCTTGGGGGGGGAGAATCACCTCTACCTGGGGAAGACATATCAATGCTCACCATTCTGATTCTGATTCTACGGAGGAGAGACTACTGAACTCTGCCGGAGAAGGAGGACTCGCTCCGCTTCGGGGATGTCAATCCTGGTCTGCCGAGGGTAATCTTGACCCTAATCTGATGAGGGATAAACGCCATCTCAATCTGCTGCAGTCTCCGACTGTACAGGGGGGACGACCTCAAACTGTGCGCCTCTGCGGAGAAATAATCCTGATTCAACAACGCCAACACAGGGAATACAGGCTACCAATCATGGAGTCAAGTAACAGGTTATGCTGTAGGATAGCAACCCAATGACCGCAAGGCTTCTTCAGAAGGTTCAGGTTTTGGCGGGGTAATGACACGATTCCCCGATACTCAATTCTTGCTAGGGTGAACAAACTCATTTGAACAACTTGCCCCAGTGCATTTCAACTTGCCCCAATCCGACCTTTGGGAATAATTCACTCTGAGCCGAAAACAACTGGCAACAAGACAATCTTCAGAGGGCTTGCCCCAGCATCTGCACGACGGGAGGATTCATCCTCACCTAATCAACTCTCAGCATGGTCGGCTTCAATATCTCTGAAGTAGTTTGCCCCTGAACGAGCGATGAGCGACTCAACATGCTCTGATCGAACACTAGAGGGATCCGCCCTTAAATCGCGAGAATTCTGGATAACTGCCCCTGATTGGGTCCCGAGAAGGTTCACTTCCGCTCAACCGCTTCTTGCATAAACTGCCCCATAATCAACTGATGTTCCGGGACTTGTCCTCAAACAAACCGATTCCAAACTCACTGGAAGTCATTGCCCCAGATTCACAGGGTTTCAAAGCACACCATTCTGATCCAGACCTCTGGCGATTCAGTCCTGATTGACTATTCCCTGTTTAAGTTCCTTCGTATCAGCTACCAACCTGCAACTAAAATTGTTTATTCACGAATAGTAATTTTAATGCAGTGTTTATGCAAATTTCGGAGAAATGTTGTACTGTCACTCATTTACGTGTCATGCTAGTGAGTGACGAATGAACTCAAGAGTTCAAACGTAGTGCTGATGCGATTAGTGAAAAATGCAATAAGGATATGATTAGCAAATCATGAAGGAGTCAGGCTACTCAACCTTATCGTAATGCGCTCTCAGAATAAACCCTGCCTCAATTAGGTCTTTTAAGGGTTGTATCGTGGTCGGGTTCACGGTTCGTGAAACAAAGGATATTTGGCTCAAATTATGATTTGTACCCACCCCGTCTACGTGATGTTCTCCGATCCTAAAGTCCAGTTAACTTGGCTCGAGCGCTCGCCTCTTCGAGAGGTATGTTGAACATTGGGAACAACTGGTTAAAGAACTCACAAGGTGTTTCGGAGTGACAGTTACTCCTTTTCGTTTTCGGTGTCTGTGTCTACACGACTTCGTCCTTGTTTGAGGATTTTTTTATAATCCTTTCTTTTTCATTCTTTTGTTTTGATTCCCTAATTTTGCCTGGACTGACTCCTTTTGAGTTCTTTTCGATTTTTCTTTTGAAGTCCAGCGGGATGCCCTGATTTTTGCCTAAGTATTTGCTTTCTAGCTTTTCTTTTTTACTTAGCGGGCTTTCTTATTTCTCTTTTTTCCTTGGAACAAAGTCGTGCGACACTGGTTGTCTTGATTGCTCCGAAAGGATTATAACTGTCTCACTCCTGATTGGTGAGGTTTAACCATTGTGGTTGATGAGGTACGACCTCTGGCGAGGAATATGACGTGATTGGTCCTCGAAGGACAACACTCCTCTATAAGACTTGAACGCTCGATCAAGCTAACTGACAACTACCCTGCCCCGGGTTAAGCTGCGAGGGTTTAAAAATTCCGAAAGAAACTCCTACTTCTCGGCTCGAAGTGGTTAACAAGGGATTCTCTTCCTTATCTCTCCGGTGTTTAGGGGATTTGAAACAATGCCTTGTACGTCATCGGCAAGGTTTTATCTGAAAGCAGTACGATCATCGGTTATGAGTATTCAGTTTCATCATCCCCCCTCCGCTCATTGCTAATCATAGTAATAAAGTGGAGTAAATAAAATGCAAGTGTCAGTGCAATGCATTAAATGAGTGACAACGACATAACTAATTCAGAAAAATGCATAGTCACTTTATTAACATCACCATTCGAAACATACAATGTTTAACAGCAAGTAGTAACTAACAGAAAAGAAACTACAAGTGCAAATGGTAAAAAGTCCGAGGACTGCCAATGTTGAGGACGTCTGCCCGTCTGGATCACTGGCTTCCGGAAATAACCCTCTGAATCTGCGAGCTCAAACAGCTGAGAGGTTGTCACGTACAACCAAGACTCCATCTGGAAAGGAAATACACCCTTGGTCGATCAATTGCTGCACTTTCGCCTGGAAAGCCTTGCAATCTTCAGTTGAATGCCCCAGAGATCCACCATGGTAGCCACACTGAGCATGAGGATCGTACCCTGGAGTGTAAGGCTCTAGCACGGGCTTGAGAGCTTTCGGTTCCACCAAGGAATTCTGAACCAACAGTGGAAGAATCTGGCTATACGGCACAGGCACTGGATGGAAAGAAACATTCCTTTGTTCCACGTGGTTGCGAGGTCTTTTGTGATCCTGGTGCTGGTATTCTTTCCGCCCAGGAGCAAGAGGTCGTCGTTTCTGAATGGCGACGGTCTCTCGTTTAGGCGCTTGCGTCCTCGAACTTGATCCAGGTAGAAACTGCGAGCGAGGCGATTCAGTCACCAAAGGTCGCGGGACATATTCCAGATCTTTCTCAGCTTCAGGCAAAGGAGTGGAATCATCCACCTTTTCCGCAGGGTAAGGGATGAACTTTCCCGACGCTCTTATGCCGCTCGGCACAAGCCTAATTGTCCTTGAGTCGATCAGGTCCTGAATCTTATTCCGGAGAGCCTTACATGTTTCAACATGGTGCCCCGGTGCTCCTGAGTGGAAATCACAACGCACGCTTAGATCAACGTCTGGTGACACGTCATCTGGTGGATTTGAGGTCCGAAGCTTGAGAACACGGTTCTGAACCAACAGCGGCAGCAGCTGGGCATAACTCACAGGTAGTGGGTCCACAGCTCTATCAAGTAGCTTCTTCTTTTGACCATAACCTTCAGGGTTATTCTGAGCTGCTCGGCGTGGCTGATGACGAGACAGGCCTCGAGCTTCATGCTGTGTAGAGGGTCCATGAGGTCCACTTGGCTTCAGCACAGGTGGAAATGACGGCAACGGGGGAAGCACTTTGGTCTCCTCCTTGGGTGCTTGACCACTCTCCTTATTTAGCATACTTCTCACTACTCCCATGAGAAAGCTCAACTGATTCTGCAGCTGCTGATTCTCCTCTCTGAGCACTTGCTGGTCCAGACGCACTGCCTGTATGTCATTCATGACCTGCCCCAGCTGGCTTTGGACTTTCCCCAGTTCAGCTTGTATCTGCTCCATTAGTCTGAGCTTCTCGATTCTGAGTCAAACCTGCAAACACAAGGGTTAAAAGACAAGTCCCGACTTCTGCCATGCAAGATGAATTATGGGTGTCTGTACGTTCAGGAGATCACCCCTGATTCTGGTGTCAACGTGCCAACATAGTGTTAATGCAGTGATAAGACCGGATCCATTCATGGGAGGAAATATCTCATATTGCTCGGGACACCAGAATTAGGGTACGAAATGCGCCTGCAGCACAGACACATGCTAATGGAATGCAAACATGAATATGCAAGCTAATGCAAAATGCAGGGAGGCAGCAATATATTCAGGTGGCTGCTGTGGAGATTCGATGTCAAAAATCGTTGATGAGAAGGAGACCCCGGTGTAAAACCACTGCTCTGATTTGCTGTGAATAACCATATGATAGGATCGAGATCAAAATTCTGCTCTGACAAGAACGAAGGCCTGATAATAGAGACCCCGGATGCTAGATCAAGGAATATCTGTTGATGAAGTCTTCAGACCCCAAATCAAAAAAAATCTGCCCTCTCAAGAACAAATACACAGCTGCTGATGAGATCTTCAAACCCCATTCAAAATCTGCCCTATCAAGAACAAACAACAACTGCTGACGAGATCCTCAGACCCTACTCAAAAATCTGCTCCATCTAGAACAAACCTCTGATAACAATACACTGATCGGAACCTGCTCTATCAGGAACAGACAAACACCCGATGATAAGATCCTCTGATCAAACCCTTGCTCTATCAAGAACATATCTGCAACTGAGAACCCAACATAACTGATTCACTGTCAAGAAAACCAGGTAGTCTGGAGGTCAAAGTTTCCTGCAATATCCCAACCCCACTCACAGGTATGATGGACCTAATCCACGGACAAAGGTACGGCATCCTATGCGGTTGTCAGCGTCACAGACATTCATGAGTGACAATACGATTCCCAGAAGGAGTGGCATCGTCAAGTCATGAAGAGGCCTCTCTTAGCTGACTTCCAAATGATCGGTCCCCAGAGTCGACAATCCTCACGTCTGGACTCCCCTCAGATCCTCAGGACCGGAAAGGAGCACCTCTGAAAGAATCTCGTCTGAGCGCAGATTTTCGTAGGGAACTGTGCCTGCTCAGCAGACAGGTTCGTCTACTACTTCTCCACAACTATATCTAGGTGTGTACTCAAGCCCAGGTCCGGCTTCTCACTCGTAGTAGCATCCCTCTCCCACAGCAGCACAGATAATCATATCGAACTGGAAATAAAATGCGGGAAATAAAATGCGGGAAATAAAATGCGGGAAGTAAAAATGCGATAAATAAACGCAACCCAACAAGCAAACACACAAACGATAGGATTGACTCGCGTAGGGGATGGGAAACGGTCCCAGCATAAGGGATGGGAAAAGTCCCTAGATGCTGTACGTCCCCAGCAGAGTCGCCAGCTGCTGGGGACGAGCCCAGACAGCTAGGAAGAAAATCCAAGGCGAGACTCGAATAGGGAACCATTGTAGTCCCCAGCAGAGTCGCCAGCTGTCGCTTGCGCGAAAATAAGGTGCCGGCATGACAGAAGAGTCGCCACCTTTCGTTATTTATCCCTCAGAGCGGGAAAGGAAACGATCGGAAAAACCTAACGAAAAAAAGGGTAAGACAAGGTCATCGCAACCATTGTCTGGGTTCGGGAGTCGGTTACGCAAGGGGAAGGTATTAGCACCCCTCACGTCCATCGTACTCGATGGGATCCTCGCTTGTGTGTTTACTTGGACGGGTTGGTTATAATCTATCTACCTATCAAGGCTGGCTGAAAAAGAAAAGAAAAATGACTCGGCAAAGCATCGCGCTTTATGCCTACGTATTCTCATCAGAGAATGAGAAATCAGAGTCAACGTAGTTCGGCTAACTACGGGGGAAGGTTGATGGGGAAGGTTGCTCGCTAGGATATCGCATCCTATGCCTACGTACTTTCATCTGGTATGAAAGATCAGAGCAAACGTAGTTCGGGAAACTACGGGTTAAAATGGTTCAACTAGGAGGGAGACTATCAAGTCCTACTGTTATCATGCCATGGATTCATCCTGTGGTTGAGGTTTGAACAGGGAACTCCTAGATGTTGTCATGCATAGGCTTCAACCTAAAAGTCTATCATCAAATCCTTATCAAAGGAAATGAGAGTCCTAAGGGATCATGTCAATGGTACACAGAAACAGACAAAAGCATCAGCTTTAACAGTAAAATGCATGCAATGCAAGTGAGGGAGGAAATGTGTGTGGGGTTTCAGCCTCCACAAGCTCATCTCGACCTCAAGCCAGTCATGAAATAACAGTAATCATACTGAAAATGAACAACATGCTATCAAGCAATAACCAGATAAAGGAAATGAAGTGCCATCAGGCAAACAAAACACACATGCCTGAGAAAGAATCATCTATTCTCTAATCCTAACCCTAATCACAGAATCTAATCAGATCTAAGCAAAGCTCTCAAGCAAAACCCTAGACAAGAGAAAGACAATCCCAATCTTCAAGCTTCAGAACAAGCTTACCAAAGAAAGGGAGCTAAGCAAGCAAACTCATAGTGTCTTCCTCAGGAAAGCACTAAGAGGTGTATACTCAGGAGTCATACCCTATGTGGCTCAACCACTGTGATCAGTTTACATTCCTCCTCAGGAGAAATTAAACTCACAAGCAGGCTCCAACATCACTGGATATTTAGGAAATCCTATTTGAACTAGTGGAACTAAGTGAATAGACTCATAGGACCTTCCTCAGGAAAGTACTAGGAGGCTTCCACTTAGGAATTGTATCCCATGTGGCTCAACAACATGTGATCAGTTTACATTCCTCCTCAGGAGAAATTAAACTCACAAGTTGGCTCCGACATCATTGGATACTTAAGAAATCCTAGACAAACTAATGGAACTAAGTGAATAGACCCATAGGACCTTCCTCAGGAAAGTACTAGGAGGCTTCCACTTAGGAGTTGTACCCCATGTGGCTCAACAACATGTGATTAGTTTACATTCCTCCTCAGGAGAAATTAAACTCACAAGTTGGCTCCAACATCATTGGATACTTAAGAAAGAGGTGAGAAGAAAGGATGAAAGTCATTCATAGTGCCTTCCTCAGGAAAGTACCATGAACTCCCTTCAAACTTCAGGATCTCAAACCTCACCAACAGGGCACAAGACAAGCTCTGGGTATCTGAGTCTTGATCTACAATCTTCTCTTCATGATGCTCTCCATCAATATCCTCAAGGCAACACAAGCCCCTCAACAAATTCCTCACAATGAACCCCACAGATGAACAGATAACCCACTGAACAGACCAAATCATCAGGCAACTTCAGAAAATACCTAAAAATACTAAACTAATGGGGAAAAATCTAACAAATATTCACAAGGGTCCTCAACACCTACTCATAACATCTACAAAGGTCTCTACCTAAAAGTCAAGATAAAACTCAATCAAAGGAAAGGATTCATCACCTAAGCACAATCCAAACCCTAATTAGGATACCCTAAATCTACCCTAATTAAACTAATCAAGATTTAATTCTAAAAATCTAGAAAAAATCCTATGGGGAACTATGATTCATCATCTAATTACACAAAAAAGAATGGATTAAAAACCCTAAGGGAATGTCCTAAAACAATTCCTACAAAATCCAATACCAAATTAAACAATTAAAAAGCTATTTAATTGGAAAATCTATTAAAAATATTAAACCTAAAAATAAAATCTCATTTTTATTTTTATAATTTTCTACACACTTTAATCTAATCATAGAAAAAAGAAGAATTTAAAAATCATTTTCTATCAATTTTTAATGAATTTTACAAAACAGAAAACATTAAAAGAAAAAATAAAAGAAATATATGAATTAAAGGGAGGGGGGGTTAGAAAAGCAATAAGCGCTAGTTAAATTCACTGGGCCAGCAATAAGGGGGGGGGGGGGGGGCGAATAGGAAATAAGCCCAGAACCGGTCTTAAGTGAAACGACCGTGTTTCACTCATTTGAATTTTCCCTCTCATTTCTCAGACTTAACCACAGCCACACGATTGGATGAATTTGTCAAATTCTGGGGAAGATCCTAGGGCTCTCCTTCATCGTCTCCATCAAAACCTAGGGTTTTCAGAACCCTCTCCACCATGCAATCAAATTCGAGCTCCTCTAACTCCTCGCTCAGGCCACGGTTTCACTTGATTCCAAAACAAGAAATGCCCTACTAAACGCCTAGAATACAATGGTACGAGTAGTTTTCACTGATTCGACCTAGGTTGTTCTAACAGAATGCTTCAACATCTTGGTACACCCTTACTCGACTGATATCAACCTCCATCAAACTTCAGCCTAATGGTCTACAAATGCTCTACATGTTATCCTGGTGATTCTAAACTAATTCTTGCTACCTAAAACTCATCAAACAGCCAGCTATGGAAGATTAAAGATTCATGGTTCTGGTGTGAAACCTCACCAATCTTGCTCTAATTCAAGGGAAAGAATCCTCTACCCTAACACATTAATTCTATGGCTATAAAACTAATTGAAACTCATTAAATTAAGAGATGCAAGGTGAAGAAGAAACCTGTCAAAGGGATGATGGTAAAGCTCGAGGGGATGCTTGCAGACCTTGGACTTGGCTCAAGATGATCCTACAATGGTCCTCAACCTTCTGTTTGCACTTGTGAGGGAAGAGATGGCTTGTAGTGGAAGATATCTTGAGTTGCTTCAACTTGAAGGAATCTCTCCAATGGCAATGTATCTCCCTCTCTCCTCTGACTTGGCTCAAGTTTCCCCAACCTTTAACACTCCTCATGGCATTCTTTATATAACAATCATTGGATGCTTCTAGAATCATCTAGAATGGGGTGGAAACTCCATGAAAGTCTCATGTGATGATAAGTTGGATTTCTCATATACCATATGCTATGCCTTGCAATTCATTTCCAAATTCTCCTTACATGAGTTATTGAGTGTGGATGAGTGAAAAACAAGTGCATTTTTGGCTTGTGTAGGGTTTTGCAAAGTTGCCCTCTTATGCAAGCAACAAATTTCCAAAGGAACCTCATTTTTTAAGCCTCAAATGAAAATTCTATTTAAACTAAAGTTCTTAAAATGGTTTTTCCAATCAAAATGATATATTGGATGACCTATTTTGGATTTGTGGATCTCCCAAATCACTTTTCAATTTCAACTTTTCAAAGTTATAAGCCTTTTTTAGTTCATTTTTGACCAATCATGGAATCTCATGCTATGAGCTTTTTCAACAATTTGTGACCTTCTTTCTAGACTTAAAATCACATTTTGAGCAACTTTCATGTTTTGAGTTTTTCCATTTGAGGCTTGGAAATAGGAGTTTTAGGCATTGGCTAAAATGACCTATAACTGACAAATGACCAAAATACCCCTGCCTTGTTCAAACCATAAGTTGAGTTCCACAAATCCAATCAAGGACTTCTACCACTCAAATTAAAGATAAGAAGATCCTCTTCAACATTCATGTTGACCAAGAAACCATAGGAATCAACCTACTAGGGCAAAAGTTGTCTGCAATTTGGGTGACTTTCAAGGACCCAGATTCACACACCTCTGCTGACCTGTAATTTGTCAAAACCATAACTTGAGCTCTGTAACTCCTATCAAGGACTTCCACCACTCAAATTAAAGCTTAGAACAAGCTCTACAACATTCATGTTGTGGGGAAGATGAGATATCAATCACATCTAGAGCTAAAACTGCCTGGAAGATAGGGATCAAATTAGGGTTTTTCCACTGACAATCCTCAGAAACCCTAACTCAAAACTTCTCAAACTCCTCAATCATGATGAGTTGGTCTAGGAATCATCTTTTACAACATCTCTATGCATCATTCCATGATCTCATGGCCCTTGGATTAAGTCTCAACCTTCTCCAAATCTTCAGCTGATCTAGGGTTGACCCAGTCAAAACCCTAATTCTACCATTCATGGTTGAATCTTCTGAACGCTTGCATAATGACCTCTCTGGGCTTCATGATGGCTATCAAGACATCTCATAAGCTTTCTCAAAACATCTAATTCATTCTCAAAGTCTCAGAATCATCTGAGGGGCACCCACAACTCTCAAGTTATGAGACATACAACCTTGGTTTCAACCAATTTCTCTGAGGATCTCTTGAACTTTCTGATGAAGGTATCAACTTTCAAACACTCAATGGATGAATAATTGTTGGTCAAATTTTGGGGTGCAACACCAGTGATACTTCTATCTTTGAAGATTGGTCGGATGTTTGTTTCGAGATGTTTATCCCATCTCCGTTCGTTGCTTTCGTCTGTTTTGTCAGCATAAGCATACACATATCATGTAAGTAGATAACATAACATTTACATTTGTGCATCTCTGTGTGTGTTTTCTTCTGTCGCTTCGGTCGTGTTTATCTCCGAGTTGTTGGGTGTGTCTCCTCGTTGCAATTAGAGTTGTCACCCTTAGGCAAACAAAAGCACAATATTTCTATTTTCCCCACGAAGTTCGATCCTCGTGGAAGACGGTTGCTTTAGTATATTCCCATTCGGGTTCATACCTCAATGGTCGAGTCTTGCTTGACAGTCTCTTTTCAGTTATTTCCTGAATTGAAATTCGGTCCTTGACAATCACAACTTTTTCGGACATTTTCCAACTTCTGAACATGGATCAAGTGTGCATTTATTTTGCACTGTTCTCCCGAGAAATGATCTTCATGAAGATAATTATTGAAGACATCTTTCCAACAATCTACATCTGGTTCGCAAGCAACCTCTTTATTGGAGCAACTCGTTTTAATCAGGTTTTCTATTAAAACGACAAATGACAGTCTCCTCAAGACGGTTTGTACATCTGTAATGGGATTTAACAAGATTCTCAACTCATGGCATCTCTCCAGAAATCCATCAGAGTGGTTTATCGAAGACTTCACGGATGTTTTCTCTTGAGAAACGGTCACCTCAAGAAGTTCACATATTTTTACAACAACAAAGGAATATATTACCCAGTGAGTTCATTACACAAGTTTACTTCCTTCAAGCGACATCTCCCCGAAGAAGTCGAAGAAGTCTATCACAATAGTCTCTCTTTATTTGAGAAGACATACATTACAATTCAACCGGCCCACATCTCTTCCGAAGATCCCCGGTGAAGCTTTACAAACTACATCTACAATTTACAACTACATTACAAATTACATTTACAGTCCTACAGTCTACAACTACAATTACATCTACATCAACATTACAATTTACATCTACAAGTTCTATAATCTACAGTCTTCAACAACATATACAATCTACAGTGACATCATGGCTTACAGCCAAAGCTTCACAGTTACATCTACAACCCCTTTGTGAAGACGCACTCGCGAGTTTTCTTTATTCTGGGCAGAGACTGAGACCAGCTCATGGCACCCATACCATGACGCACGGGGAAGTTTTTTCAACAACAATCATTCAAACATCTTACAGTTCCCTGGTTAATCTTGACAGTAGATTCCCAGAAGACCTCGACAGTAGGTGGTACCATAGATTCCCAGAAGACCTCGACAGTAGGTGGTACCATTTCATTTCTTGGTTAGCCCTGACAGTAGACTTCCGGAAGACTTCGACGGAAGTATTTCTCCAACAGACTACAACATAGAATCTCGACAGCAGATTCCCCAGAAGTTCTTGACAATAGATACTTTGACAAAAGCATCCTTACGTGAAGTTACCAAACTCGACATAGACTTCTCCAGATGATGTCTTGAATCAATTACATCTTGACATATACAGTAGGTTCCTCCAAAGAATTTCCCTTCCAAGTTCTTCACAACGTATTTACAGACACCTTATGATTGCCAATCTTTCCCTGTGGAGTCTCGCTCTGTTGAGCCCGTTCTTCCAGTGTGTTATGTTTCTCCCCTGTGGTGCCATTTCTCCACAGGACCTTTCGTCTCGCATTCTCATATCCTTGCATATCATATGCATTTGGTGGTATCTTAGGGCCAAAATTCGTGCAAGGTTTATATTTAAGTCCCTCCTATCACGTCGAGACGAAGATTTCAATCTTCATATCTCCGGATAGAAGTAACTTAAATAGGGGCATCTGTTGCACCCTAATTTTGGACCGTGAGATCCCACCCATTTTCGTTTATTATTTGACTTAATATTTATACACCTTCTGGCTAACCAATTCATGCAGCTGCAGTAATGATGAATGTAGACCCCCACAGTCAAGTACTTCAAGGCGTAAACATTAGAGGCCCGTTATAACTCTCGTTGGGTGGCTACATCACGGATTGTGTCATTACTTTCAAAGGAAAACGAGGACGTTCTTGGTAGTGGTTTATTGATCATTTGGTCGAGATGTTAAGTTTGCGTGAGATCTTGAACTTGACAAGGAATATTTTAAAGGAATTCACGAAGCATGATCTCTACAAAATCTAAATGCCCAAGCTTCCGACTATGTTGAGATTCGTCCAATTTTGGTGTTTGCAAAGGATTTGCCTCATTATAAGTATTATACAGGACATAATTAAATCTTATCAAAGGAATGGGTACTTGCTATTAAGTTAATAAGGAGCTTATATTTGAGGATATTACTTTCTAGCTTTCTCTTTTGCTGTCATTACATGTGAAATATTGGTCAGCAATTATGGCTGCATAAGGAATTAATGGAAGAGGAACGTCACTTTTCCGCGCAACCCAGTTGCACGTGACCGGTAGATGGGTAAATTGGTGGAGTACTATTAAGGATGTTATTATTACGATGACAAACTTGGTTCCCGCACACGTACAACCACACGGACTTCCATTTAAATCAGGCAATTCAAAATATAAAGTCATCATCATTAACGTTCTTAAATTTCCAAACACAACAAGGGCAATTTATACTGCCTCCTTCCATTCACCTCCAAGACCCTGACTTTCAGTTTGGTTATGAGAAGATTAGCAAAAAACCATCGTATTAGTGATGAGGAATTAACCGTAAAACCTAAATTTTGCTTGCAAGAGAAACAGTTTGCAAGGAATCTCAAACCAAATTATATTCATATTCAAAATCCAGGCCAATACATGTACTACATTCAGAGCACTAACTTATACTACTCATCTACAACCAAAGCTTCAGAATTTCTGCTCTGATATCCTGCCAACGCCTGTGTAATACTCCAAGCCTGATACATAGCAGACGGTCATGCTTGCTAATCCGCCGCCATGGGAATCATGGGATTTACTTAGCGTAAACGGAGGCACTCGTCATATTACCTACAGCAGAGGCCAGAAACAAGTAAATCGACGCATCCTCCGGCGTATTCAAAAACCTGAAACAATAATAAGAAGAATCAGGCTATAAACAATCAAGTTATCGAAAGCAGGGAGTATATGTTGATACTTTGTGGATTCTCCAACAATACGACAAAGACAACATAGTCATCATGCCCACTCTAAATACAAATAGAAGAACTCCTGCAAATGTTGTTCCTACCATTGAAAAGCACCATCAACATCAGCAAACTTTACTACGACCTCCTGGCTTAACCAATGCATTCATCGATGCGGCAGCCATTGTAGTATCCCAATATGACATAGCCAAACTCTCCTTCCCATGTTCCTGCGATGGTAACTCCGAAACATGTGGTTTCAATCTTACAGTCCCTTTTTCAATACTCAGCCTGCACAAATTAATAAAAAGAAAAAGGGGAGAGTTAGTAGCCTCCAATTGTGAACAAGTTGAACAAGAATCACGGTTACAAACAGAGTTAAATACACAAGCCTAAACGACCAAGTAACAAACGAAGTCTCCATAGAGGATAATATTAACAACGCCAGGACACGATTCCGTGAAGAGCATGGAGGCAATGATGTTCATGCTGAAACTGATAAAGCTGCAGAGCCTAAATTCCCAACTTCTCGGGCGAATTTGGAAGATCTTTTGCCATCCCCATCTGAGTATCCTTCTTGCTAACACAGCCGAGTCCAAGAAACAATTGCCATGTCAGTCGAATAGTGCTCAAAACAAGGAGAATTCATGAAGCCTCAATGCCAGAACCGTGTTTAACCGACTACCGGAGGTAAAATGAGGCCACTCTTTTCTGCACAGCACCACTGCAGATTTCTGAAGATGGCAATCATCAACATTAACATATTCGAATAAGAAGAGAAGTTTAAAATTATGGACTACAACCAACAGATCATAACATGAAAGATGTTTCAGGCTATTCTCACCTAAGCGTTCACAGCAGAAATTCACAAAGGCCGTCGTCACGACCTTCTTGTCGACAACTTCAGATCCTGCTCCTTTATTGCCAAATCCAACTGTGCTCAATATACCATCTTCATTCTCCCATTTGCTCCCAATACACAAAAGGGGAAGAGCAAGAAATTAGAAGATAATAGTTGCAGCCGTGAACCTTATTGTTCCTATCTAATAAAAAGTAGAGTATACAATATAAGTAGTGAGGAGTGGATTTTTGAAATTGCAAAGACAATCATCTTAAAAGTTAAAGGTGCTAAAACATTACACTTTGTGATGCTGCAAGCTGCACTTCATCAAGTCAAAATATGAAAACCATTCTGTCTGTTCCGAGGACGCTCCTAATAAAATCCAATCGCAGAGAATATCTTACCAAACCGAAAGCATAAGGGCTCGCGGCTATTCCAGCCAAATTTTTATCTCAGTTGCAGTTTAGTGTAGATGATAACGGGCCTAAGGGGGGCTGAAGGTGAGGAAGCTTCACAGTGTAGCCAGGAATCAGTTAATGTTGATAACTTCCCGCATAGCATTGAGAATTGTTGTTATCGCAAGTGAAGAGTCCAATCAAGCACCATATTCGAGCCAATTACCTGAGGTCCCTGCATAAAAATTCAAGTTAGAAGTGAGTCCTGATGCAATATATTCCAAGCAGGCATTAGATGTTGTTGAGAAAGTTACCGTAAGAGACACGCATCACAACTAACAATTTTAGAAAAGCATCAGAAATATGTGCATACCGCGCGAAAGGTGGTTGGAAGAATGCTGAGATATTGACGAGTACAAAGATTTCATCACGTCCAGAACGACCAACAGCAACCATCAGCAACAATTACCATCATCCAAGCTGCCTATTTCACGAGTTAATGAGGGAAGGAATTGAGGTTTCGGGGATGCGCTTTTGTCTTTTTGAATTCTGTCAACACAAGAAAGGAACATTATCACATTAATTCACAGGCCCAAAACACAGTCAAACAATAATTAAGACTTCCCAACTTGGTATTCTATTTCCGAAATAGACATGTTTTAACGGATTAGGAAATTATCAGACAACAGACCAAGTATTCAAACCATAATCAACAAGAATCAAACATGTTGGAAAGAACTTTATTACCCCATTCAATTCAATGTTTCCTGAATCCACTATAAAAAGGAAAGGCATCGAACCTGAGAAGTCCCAAGCTCACGACCCTGTAGTTTCAATAAGCTCCCATTTCAGCTTCAAACTCCAAAACCTGTAAACAACAACAACGATCAATAACGGCCACAGATACCAACGAACACCAGAAATTCGCTCAAACCTCAGTACAGAAGGAGAGCACTTATCTTCATTGCCGTCGGAAGCGGTTCGCGAGCAACCTTCAAACCACATCCGTCGCAAATCGCCACCGGAGAAAATCAACGCAAAACCATCCTTTTGCGTCATCGCTCAACATCCAAACCCGTGGTAATCCCTCCATTTGTGTCAAGTTTATTGAAATATTTAATTGGTTTATTGGTGTTTTAGGGATTCGAAAGAAGGAAAAATCAGGGATTAAGGAACAGAGCAGAAGAAGGAGATCGAAAGAGAAAACCAGTGAAAGAGGAGGAGAGGACGAAAGTGAAACGATCGAAGGAGACCGGAGAGGGAGACGACGGCGCTTTAGGGATTGGGGGGGGGGGGAACTTAGGGTTTTGCTGTTTTATTGTTTTTTTATATTTTTTATTTTACTGTAATAATTATAATCACTAACACACACTAACCTCACACACCCACGCTAATTACTTCCTTAACCTCTTTTTAACCAACAATTCTAATCTTTTTTTTATTAATTAATTGAACTAATCTTTTTAAAACAAACTATAATCTTTACCAACAGTTTTTATCCTTTTTATTTAATTAACCTTATTTTCTTTTCCTTTATTAATAACTAAAATAAACCCTTTCATATTTAAAATAACCTTTTAATATTTTTTTATAACTAAAAATCTATTTTATTTAATAAGCCTCTATAATATGATAAAGAAATCATCTCACAATTATTAACAAAACTATTTTATTTAACTTATTTTACTCATCGATAAAAACAATCTTTTTATAATAACTTAAACGAAAAATCTCTTTTATAACAAGAAAATGATTTAATAATTTAAATAATTTATACCCACTTGTTAATTAGCGACTTAAGAAAACCTTTTAATTAGCGACTTAACTTTTATTAAATAAATAAAACTAATTAAATTCAACTTTTCTTACAACCAAATCCTCATCAAAAAACAATGTATCTTTTAATCCGCCTAAAATAAACTCAACCTTCCCCAAAAATCAGTAATCAACACTTCTCTCAAAATCAACCTTAAAATCAAATCAACATCGTAAAATACAAATCAATCGTGCGCAATCACTTCACGACACATGCATCTGTGCACTCAGCGCTTTCATGCGTATACATTATTTATCTTTATCTGCTTTATCTTATTCACAATGCACACACTCACTTAGCGCTTTCATGCGTTTGTGTATGGTTTATATTTCCGTATTTACTTTCTGCAAATTTATCTCTACTGCAAGTCATTATATCTTGTTGCATCGCATCGCATCCGTCCAAAGGAAAAACCTACACATAATTCAACGTTGTGTAGTTGCACTTCATTTGCATCATATTCCCCTCGATCCTTGATTCTTCGAGTTGATCATTTAAGTTTAGGACCTACCCCATAGGAAGGACCTTGTCCTTAATCTTTACAACTTAGACAAACATAATCAACAATACAACTTTTTCAAACACAAACAGAGAATAGATGTTAATCATCTTAAGTGAGATATAATCTCCACCCCCACAACAATACAATCAAACGTGTAGGGACTTTGCCTTAAGAACGACAAAGGCATACTTGGCGACCATCCGAGTATGTAAGACCTTTTCTTAAGATGATGCAAAGACCATTTCCTACAACCTCCTTTACATTTGTGGCGGTTATCTCTCCCTTAACATGAAGACTCGTCTCTTCTCCTAAACCCAATCAAAACAACTACCCTAAACCCGTAGGAACTTTGACCACAGTCAAAGACCTCCTCTAACCCTTTAGGGCGAACTACAAAATACTCTGATTCCACTCCCGTAAGGATATGTAGGCACAAGGTGCGATACCTTATCGAGTATACTTAGAAATAAACCCCTAGGGTCTTTCAACCATTAAGCAGATAAACACTTAGCAGTAAACAAACATAAAACAAGAGGTTCCTGTAGAGTACTACAGAAACTTAGGATGCTAGTACCTTCCCTAAGTTTAACCAACCCCCGAACCTAAAACAATCTAGCTTGCATTTGCATTGCATTGTGGGAATTTCGATCTTTATCCCTTCCTTTGGACAAATCAAAGTTCGGTTGCAAAATGAATTAACGATTCAAACTAATCAATAGTTTGGTATCCGATTTTCACCGCGACAGAAATGGCGACTTCACTGGGGACCACTCTAGTGGGTTTCCCTATCTTATTTTATTTTGTTTACTGCTTTATATATCTGCCTACTTGATTAATTGTTTACATGCTTTCTCTTGTATTCTTGGGTTGATACTCCTGAGTGGTGAGACAAAGTCCTACACCCGGACTTGAGTGAACTTAAGATAGGATAGTGATATGTTCAAAGAGGCTTATAGGGGGTAGAATCCCGACCAAGCTGACTTGAAAATCACGCTCAATTGAGGCCCTCTCGAAAATTGTATTGTTGAACGAGTCTTTAATCGTGAAAACATGCACTATATTCGATGTTGAAGCCTATGATATTGAGGACCTTAGTTACCTTAACCCCACTTTGGCCTTTATTAGGACGTAGTGCGGGACTATGAGGGGGTACCTCCGAAATAGTGCTACGCGAAGCTACACTCAAAAGAAGTTCTCTTGAGAATATTATTAACCCCCGAGTACTTGGGAAGTTGATAATATCCGAAAGATGGGCTAATGACTTTGGGAACTTCATTAGAACCTTGTTCTGCAGGTACAATCAACTTTTAGTCCACAACCTTTGGGAATGGGTATACCCTTGACTCCAGGCTCGTTGCAAACCTAGGGTCTCCTTTGTTTGTTTACCTTTATGTCCTTATGTAAATACTTGTGTTTGTTGCATCCATATAGCATCATTAAGTTTCATGGAATTCTTAGTTTATTTATAAACATTACAAAACCAACATAGATTACAAATAGAAAATATTTTTGAAATATTCTTTTAAGAGTCCTAGCTTGGATGACCTAAGGAAGTTAGGGGCATCAATTGAAGAATAAAAAAAACTCCAAAGGACAAATACAAGAGACTTCCTTATCATTGAAGATCAATAGAAGGCTTCCCTTAACATGGAGGATCATTAGA
Source organism: Lathyrus sativus (assembly GCA_963859935.3). Taxonomy (NCBI): domain Eukaryota; kingdom Viridiplantae; phylum Streptophyta; class Magnoliopsida; order Fabales; family Fabaceae; genus Lathyrus; species Lathyrus sativus. Next base: position 551,286,968 of record OZ012741.1, read on the forward strand.
AGTTCAAAAGACTCTCATCATCATCAAAGATCCAAGTAAACAAGGGATCCAAGTGGAGGAACAAATCAACAAACAAGATGAAGGACTTCCTTAGGGATTTATTTAGCTTTTATTTAGTTATTATGTTGGGACTCTTATAAGAATATTCACTTGTAATCCAAATAATTTTACTTGGTAACTCTGTAATGTTTATAAAGAACTCGAGTTCCATGAAACCTATCATCCTTACATTCTTGCATTAGCATTATGCATTCTCGCATCATGCATCCAGCATTTACATGTACATGAGTCCCTTCTCCTCTATGTCCTCATTCAGTTTTCCGTCTTTGTCTGTCAGTTGACATCTCGACCATCTGACCAAGCTTGAGGTATTACTAAAGGATAGCAAAGAGAATAAAGATATGGATTCCATGACTGGTTTCAGGGTTGTGACTAATCCGTTATTCGATCTTCCTTCTGACGACAATGTTCAACAAGTGGATGTTCCTACTCAACCTCCTCCTATGCAAGACAACTTGGTTGTTCAAGCTTCCCAGCCCCTACAAAATGTACCTAATCTTCAGAATGTTCGTACTAAGATGAAGGTGGATGTAATGGAGAAAGAACTTCGGGATCTCAAAGAGCAATTAAAGATGACAAAAGAAGCTGATACCTACGATTTTAATGCTCGTGACTCATGTCTGGTTCCAGGTGTGATTATTCCTCCTAAGTTTAAGATGCCTGTCTTTCAAGTGTATAAGGGTACTAGTTGTCCAAGAGATCATTTGACGATGTTCTGTCGGAAGATAGCTGCTTATGTTGACAACGACGAGTTGATGATTCATTGCTTTCAAGAGAGCTTATCTGGGGCATCCTTGATGTGGTATACGAAGCTACAAAGGAATCATATTCAGTCTTTTAAGGATTTAGCTAATGCTTTTATAAAGCAGTACAATTATAATTTGGACGCGGCTGCAGACAGTGATCAATTGATGGACATGAGTAAGAATGATGATGAATCTTTCAAGGAATATGCCCAACGATGGAAGGAGTTAGCATCTCAAGTTCATCCACCACTTCCCGAGAAGGATTTAAGCAAGATGTTTCTAAGAACACTGCCAGACTCTTATTATGTTAGAATGGTAGGAGCTGTACCATTGGATTTCTCCAAGATTATAGAAGTTGGAGTAAACATCGAGAATGCACTCAAAAGTGGAAGAATTCAAGATGATTTGAATAACCAAACTGACGAAGAGATTTCAGTTGATGACTCCCAAGAGGAAGGAAGTGTTGACGTCAATGCAGTTTGGGACCCCTCTCAAATCCTGTCGGATCCAGTTCCAGTACCTCATCCTCAACATCAATATGCAGCGCCTACTCAGCGCGAGCAGCGACTACCTCATAAACGAAGGTTGACTCCTCCAAATCAACATCAGAATCGACAAGTTCGAAGACGGTTTCAGAATCAGGAGGTACCTCTAAGCGTTCCGAAGGAAGAAACTCGATGGTTTGATCTTATCCCAATGACTTACTGTCAGCTATGGTCTTATTTTGCTAAAAACTCGGTAATGACTCCCAGAAAGACTAGAATTATGAAGTCTCGTCCACCGTGGTTCGACCCGAATGCCAGCTGTGAATTTCATGATGGAGCATTGGGGCATTCGATTGAAGAATGTAAAGTTTTCCAAGGGAAAGTGCAAGAAATGATTGATAGTGAAGTGCTGACTTTCAAAGGAGAAAGACCAGTCATGAATGGAACACTTTTATATTGATCGGATGTTTGCTTGTCTGCTTGTGTGTGTTTTGTTTCTTTGATTAAAAGCACAATTGGCATGTAAGAACATGTTATTTTGAATAAGTAATGCAATAAATGTTTGTCTTGAGGAAACCCATTCGTTTCACTCTTTAAAAATGTTTTTTATAATGCCAAAATCACCCGATTTCTTTCTCACTTCGGTGAAGAATTGGGAGGAGGATGATGAAGTAAAACGTAAGATCTCTGGATGTATGCTTTCGAATAAAACCCTACTGATGATGTAAGGCATTGTTTCAAACCTCCTAAACACCAAAGACATAAGGAAGTTAATCCATTTTTAACTCCTTCAAACCTCGATTGAGGATCTGCTTTATTCCTCCCAAACCCTTTCCAACTTTATTTTTAAACCTGGGGCAGGGAAACTTTCAGTCAGCTCGATTGAATACTTAAAATTTCAAAAAATTTGGGTGGGCACAAATAAGCTTTTGACCCTTATTCCTTTTGTTTTACAAAACGTAAACTAAACCTCGATATAACCCTTGAAAGTCCTAATTGAAGTAAGGTTTACTTCGAAAGCATACTCAATGAGATGACGTTTCCTGACTCCTATGAGCAATGCTCAACTATTTATATTGGCTTATAAATTAATTCATGTCCTAACTAGTGACTTTGTTACAAGTGGTCGTGATATCTCTTTTTCAAAACTTCAAGACAGACACATATGTTGCATTAACAGTTTCAGGAACAACATTTCACGCGTGTTAATTTGGCCTGATATCATAGAAGATTACACATAAGTGTCAGCATTAAGTTTGTCCTATTGGAATTCGAAGACTCTGTTGATCAGGGGCAAGTTAGTTTCCAGATGGTTTGCTCATTTATACAAGTTGGACTTCACCTTTAGATCAAGATTGAAAACTCGTCATATTACCGTCAATCAGGGTCCGTTACGTCGAGATTCAACGAATCTCTCTAAGAGTTTGAAAACAGTGGGACGCCTTGTTTTCTGTAAAATCCTCTTGGGATGATTTCTTCTCATATCCATATGACTTGGGGCAATTGAGACGCGAAGATTATCTTTCCCGCATAACAAGTTTTGTTCGAAATGGAAACTATTACACAATTCACCAAGCCAGAATTACCTTGTTCTTATAACATTCTTCATGTCCCCAATAAATTTTATTTTTGGTGGTCATGACAATTCTTCGATGAAACTTCTCGATGCAAGAACACCTAGTGATTTGCTCAACTTCACTTCCCCAATGAAGTAGATGCTATTTTAACCCTCAGTGAATTTTCTCCAACTTCACCTTCCTCAGTGAAGTGGACGTATTTTACTCCTCAGTAGATCTTCTTGAACTTCATCTCCCCAGTGAAGTGGTTGTTACTATACACCCTAGTGGATCTCTACAATGTTAATCTTCTCCAGCGAGGCGGATGTTTATTTCATCCCCGTGAAGTTTTTACGACATATTCAACAACCATGTTATCCGGCAAGATTAAGTTGTTATATCCCCGAATGGATTGATCTGTATTCCCTAATAGAGGCTTGTGAAGCTCTGAAACAGGATTAAGATCCTATATCTGGTTCTCCATATATCCCCAGTGATACTTCTATCTTTGAAGATTGGTCGGATGTTTGTTTCGAGATGTTTATCCCATCTCCGTTCGTTGCTTTCGTCTGTTTTGTCAGCATAAGCATACACATATCATGTAAGTAGATAACATAACATTTACATTTGTGCATCTCTGTGTGTGTTTTCTTCTGTCGCTTCGGTCGTGTTTATCTCCGAGTTGTTGGGTGTGTCTCCTCGTTGCAATTAGAGTTGTCACCCTTAGGCAAACAAAAGCGCAATATTTCTATTTTCCCCACGAAGTTCGATCCTCGTGGAAGACGGTTGCTTTAGTATATTCCCATTCGGGTTCATACCTCAATGGTCGAGTCTTGCTTGACAGTCTCTTTTCAGTTATTTCCTGAATTGAAATTCGGTCCTTGACAATCACAACTTTTTCGGACATTTTCCAACTTCTGAACATGGATCAAGTGTGCATTTATTTTGCACTGTTCTCCCGAGAAATGATCTTCATGAAGATAATTATTGAAGACATCTTTCCAACAATCTACATCTGGTTCGCAAGCAACCTCTTTATTGGAGCAACTCGTTTTAATCAGGTTTTCTATTAAAACGACAAATGACAGTCTCCTCAAGACGGTTTGTACATCTGTAATAGGATTTAACAAGATTCTCAACTCATGGCATCTCTCCAGAAATCCATCAGAGTGGTTTATCGAAGACTTCACGGATGTTTTCTCTTGAGAAACGGTCACCTCAAGAAGTTCACATATTTTTACAACAACAAAGGAATATATTACCCAGTGAGTTCATTACACAAGTTTACTTCCTTCAAGCGACATCTCCCCGAAGAAGTCGAAGAAGTCTATCACAATAGTCTCTCTTTATTTGAGAAGACATACATTACAATTCAACCGGCCCACATCTCTTCCGAAGATCCCCGGTGAAGCTTTACAAACTACATCTACAATTTACAACTACATTACAAATTACATTTACAGTCCTACAGTCTACAACTACAATTACATCTACATCAACATTACAATTTACATCTACAAGTTCTATAATCTACAGTCTTCAACAACATATACAATCTACAGTGACATCATGGCTTACAACCAAAGCTTCACAGTTACATCTACAACCCCTTTGTGAAGACGCACTCGCGAGTTTTCTTTATTCTGGGCAGAGACTGAGACCAGCTCATGGCACCCATACCATGACGCACGGGGAAGTTTTTTCAACAACAATCATTCAAACATCTTACAGTTCCCTGGTTAATCTTGACAGTAGATTCCCAGAAGACCTCGACAGTAGGTGGTACCATAGATTCCCAGAAGACCTCGACAGTAGGTGGTACCATTTCATTTCTTGGTTAGCCCTGACAGTAGACTTCCGGAAGACTTCGACGGAAGTATTTCTCCAACAGACTACAACATAGAATCTCGACAGCAGATTCCCCAGAAGTTCTTGACAATAGATACTTTGACAAAAGCATCCTTACGTGAAGTTACCAAACTCGACATAGACTTCTCCAGATGATGTCTTGAATCAATTACATCTTGACATATACAGTAGGTTCCTCCAAAGAATTTCCCTTCCAAGTTCTTCACAACGTATTTACAGACACCTTATGATTGCCAATCTTTCCCTGTGGAGTCTCGCTCTGTTGAGCCCGTTCTTCCAGTGTGTTATGTTTCTCCCCTGTGGTGCCATTTCTCCAAAGGACCTTTCGTCTCGCATTCTCATATCCTTGCATATCATATGCATTTGGTGGTATCTTAGGGCCAAAATTCGTGCAAGGTTTATATTTAAGTCCCTCCTATCACGTCGAGACAAAGATTTCAATCTTCATATCTCCGGATAGAAGTAACTTAAATAGGGGCATCTGTTGCACCCTAATTTTGGACCGTGAGATCCCACCCATTTTCGTTTATTATTTGACTTAATATTTATACACCTTCTGGCTAACCAATTCATGCAGCTGCAGTAATGATGAATGTAGACCCCCACAGTCAAGTACTTCAAGGCGTAAACATTAGAGGCCCGTTATAACTCTCGTTGGGTGGCTACATCACGGATTGTGTCATTACTTTCAAAGGAAAACGAGGACGTTCTTGGTAGTGGTTTATTGATCATTTGGTCGAGATGTTAAGTTTGCGTGAGATCTTGAACTTGACAAGGAATATTTTAAAGGAATTCGCTGTTGCACCCCAAAATTTGCCCTCACAATACAAGACTTTGTGTTCCAAGAAGGTTCACAAGGTTCACAAAATTCACAATTGGTCAAAAAAGTTGACAATTCCCTCAGACAATGCATCTCCTAAGCAGGGCATCCATAACTAGGGTTTTGACTTTAATCAGGTTAAATGGACTTCCAATACCTCAAGTGAGTTTCATAACATCTTATATGTGTATAAGAACCCCCATGTCAAGTTTCAAGACTTTTCTCAAAAGTTTGCTCAGTCAGATGATCAGATAAGTCAAAAGCAGTCAACGCAGTTAAAAAGTCAAACTGAGGTCAACTGTAATACCCCAAATTTTACCCTTTCTTTTTATTTTTATTTTAAATTCTGATTAACTTAATAAATTAACCTTTTTTTTTAAATCTTGTTTTTTTAACTAATAATAATTTAATTAAATTTTTTTTTTATAACTTTACTAATGTTTTTTATTAACTTTTTTTTATTTATTTAGTTTATTTATTTAAATCATTTTAAGCTCTTCTTACTAACTTTTAGGATTTAGATTAAAATTTAACTTTTTTTTTTCTTTTCTTTAAGAGTAAATTTTTTTATAACCTTTTTTAATTAACTTCTAACACATTTTTTTAATCAAATTATATTACCTTTTTAAAATTAAATCTTTTTTCTAACTTTTTTAAAAGATAAATCCTTTTTCTAACCCTTTTTTAAAGTTAAATCTATTTCTAACTTTTTTTAAAGTTAAATTTTTTTTCTAATTTTTTTAAAAAAATCAAATCTTTTTTCTAACTTTTTAAAAGTTAAATCCTTTTTCTAACTACTTTTTTAAAGCTAAATCTTTTTTTCTAACTTTTTTAAAAAAAATTAAATCTTTTTTTTTCTAACTTTTATAAAGTTAAATCTTTTTTTTCTAACTTTTTTAAAAAAAATTAAATCTTTTTTTTCTCTAACTTCTTTTTAAAGTTAAATCTTTTTTTTCTAACTTTTTTAAAAAAAATTAAATCTTTTTTTTCTCTAACTTCTTTTTAAAATTAAATCTTTTTTTCCTCTAAATTCTTTTTAAAATTAAATCTTTTTTTTCTAACTATTTTAAAAATTAAATCTCACCTTTGTCACTTTTTTTGTTCTTTATTATTTTTACTCTAAATTTTTCTATCTTTCATTAAAAAAATAACAAAAATAGTTTTTTATTATTATTTAATTATTATTTTCGTATTTTAATTAAATCATTTTTTAAAATATTATTTTTTTCACTTTTTTCTAAGTTATTCATAAAAATATCCAAAAAATCATAAAATAAAAAATATTGAAAAATTTTTTGTTCTTTTTATAATATTTTCGATTTTAGGAATCAATAGGATTATTAGTTTATTTTAATTATTTTAAATTATTTAAATTTTATTTTTTCTTAACTAATTATTTAGTTTGGGCTTTAAAATGGGCTTTAGGGACATTATTGACAATTTGGTGTTAACCCTAATTTGTTCCCTATATATACATGTGTTGCCTTGTTGGAAAAAGGGGAGAATGAAAAAAACCTAAGAGGGGTCAGAAGGTTTTCTTCAGAAAAGAGGAGAGAGAAAGGGAGAAACAAAGGAGATCCCCAGAGAAGAAAGGCGGTCGTTCCCACAACTCGTCAGAAGGATTGGAGCTCTTCAGTGTTCCCTTATTCAAACCTTTTTCACATTTACCGAAGCAAACCTCCGCTTCGTAGGTTAAATTACTAAACCTTTTGCCTTTTCATGTTTATGTGCATATTTTGCCATGTTAAGGTGTTTAGGTCCGTTAAATTATTAAACCTTTTGCTTTTTCATATTTATGTGCATATTTTGCCATGTTAATGTGTTTAGGTCCGTTAAATTACTAAACCTTTTGCCTTTTCATGTTTATGTGCATATTTTGCCATGTTAATCTTCATTGTTGTTTAGATCCGTAGATTTTGATCTGTATGAACCATGATTGTGTCGTATAGGATTGTATGCATGTCCATTAATTGTCTGTTTGCATTTGCAATTCTATTGTTATTTTTTTATCAAAACCTTTTTTAAAATCAAAACGTTTTTTATTAAAACTAAGACTTTTTTTTTCCAAAAACCTTTTTTGTCCCCGTAAACATTTTTTCCCAAAAAAAAAAAAACCTTTTTGTTCCCGTAAACATTTTTTCCCAAAAAAAAAAAATCTTTTTGTTCCCGTAAACATTTTTTTCCCAAAAAAAACCTTTTTTGTTCCCGTAAACATTTTTTTCCAAAAAAAAACTTTTTTGTTCCCAAAAACATTTTTTTTTATATATAATTTAAACTTAACATTTTTTTATAATTTAAACTTAATTTTTTTTATAATTTTTAACTTAAATATTTTTTATTAAAAAATTAAAACCTTTTTTTTATAATTAAAATATAAAAAAAATTAAAACTTTTTTTTATAATTAAAATATTAAAAAAAATTAAAACCTTTTTTTTATAATTAAAATATTAAAAAAATTAAAACCTTTTCGTAAGGAACTCCTGATGTTTGATGTTTGTCGTGTCATTTTATGTACCCTTTTATTACTTTTCTTTCTTTTAGCATTTCATGTGCATGCTCGAGGTTGAGATGTGCTTGTGGTGGCCACAGCCCCACACTATTTTCCTCTCTCACTTCATTCTAAGTGTCATTACATATTTTCATATTCTTCATGTTTTCAGAAATGTTTCTTTGTTTCTTTATACCCTCTGCCTTTATTACTTTTTCTTATTTTTGTACCTTAATTATTCCTCCATATAATGATTTGTCATATTTTCACATTTTTTTTACAGTTTTATCCTTCCGAAGGATTAGGTCCAGCCTTTTGGCCGCCGAGTCAATAGCCTTACCCCTTTAATGGATCAAACCCTGTTTAGCCTAGGTGTCCCGCCGTGGGCAAAATTGCTTTTATCCTAGTGTTAGGCCAAAAGAGTCGCCGCACTCATTTTAGGGTTTCCCGCCGCGGAATCCCTAACCTAACCCTAATTCACTTAACAATTCAACGTAGAGATTTGGAGTTTCTACACTCCACGTAAGCGTGTCCTTAAGATGCGTTTATTCCCCTTGAGACCTTGACCACAATCAAGAAGTTTCTAACCTCCCTTTTGAGGGGAACTACGATTACTCTGATTCCACTCCCGTAAGGATACGTAGGCACAAGATGCGATGTCTTGCCGAGTAAACTTAGAATTAACCCCCTTTATTATTTATTATTGCTTATTTATATTTTATTTATCTTTGCTATTTAATTATTTTGCTTATTATTTTGTAATTGTTTCTTGGATGTAAAGTTGTTTAATTATTTAATTATTATTATGGTTAGTAATTAGGGAGTGTAACAACATGTATGTAATATTAAAATAAATTTAGATCACTTTTAAATAAAGATAATTAAAATAAACACGTCACACACGTAAGTCGATTTTAATCGCCGTCTCACTTCCTAAGGATATCCCTCAAGTTGCCTACGAATAATGGTTAAGTGGGGTGTATAAAGCAAGTCCCTCAAATAGAAAAATCATCAAAGTCCCTTATGGTTGCCTTTACGAGTCGAGTCCCTTTCGAAAAATGATGATGGTCCCTTATATGTGCTTATTACATCCCACAATGGCCTTCAAAGTCAAATTGTCCCTCACATGTCCCTTAACATCCAAAGTAAGGACTACCTACTCCATTATAGTAGGGATAGTCTTACTAAAGGAAAGAATAAAGAATAAGAAAGACCTTTAAACATTAGGGTAGGTTACTCCTAGGTGCTTGCTCACTTCAAAACTGTTTCGCACTTAAACAAATTTTCAACAAGTTTTCAAACAAGTTCTTAACACATCCTTACATGGATTATTTATTAACTATTCTGAAAATTTTCTATTCACACACTACAATTTCAAAACAATTCAAAAGTGAGCTTAAGTACCTAAGAGCCCATGGATAACCATGGATGAAAAGGGTGCTAACACCTTCCCTTTTCATAACCTACCCCCCAGACCCAAAATATTCTCTAAGGTCTTTCCTGTTCTTTTATAACCTTTCCTTATGGATAAAATAAAAGTCGGTGGCGACTCTTGCTATCCGCAACATTGTTTAAAGTCAGTTCTCCCACCGTGTTACAGAACTGGCGACTCTGCTGGGGATTTATTTAAGAGGGGTACCCTTAGGAATTAAGATCACTTTAAATTGTTTGCCTTGTTTGCTTTATTATTATATTGTTGGGGTGCTCTTATGTGTGAAAGGTCCTAACCCGGATCTAGTGTACCTTAGGTAAATGGCAATAGACCAAGGAAACTGTACGACGTATATCGATACGGTTGATCTGGTGGCCATAGTTAGTGCGACTTCTTGGTTGGTGCTTATATTCCTTAAGTCAAGTTGAGGATAATATTGAGGCTGCCATATGTTGTCAATGCACTAACTGACTTTTAGAACCCTAGTTAACTCATCTTGGCCTTTAGAAAGTAGTGAGGTAACCGGCTTTGGTGCAGACTGAAGTTGGTTGACACTCGATACTACGCTCATTGAGATCTTAAACTTGGAGGGTTTTGGTTGGCAAGTAAGTTGCCTTCTGAACAACCACCCTTGTGAAGGATCAATGATATTGAGATCCCTTAGAACCTGGTTACTTTTGTAGGACAGGATGAACCATCTAACTTCAGGGGAGGGTACTTGCCTTTGAACCTCATGCAAGCCTTTAAACCTAGGGCTATGGTGTGACTTGTTTGTGTGTGCCACATGTTTGTGATTGAGCATGACATCATGACATCATCATGCATCATAAGCATATCATTTTCCCTAACCATTTCAAGGACCAAAGGATTTATCTTTGTTCTTTGTTGCAGGTCATGGCTTCTGCTCGTAGAAACACCATCAGGATCAACTTTGTAGGGATACCTGCTAAGCTCAAGGAGTTGGTTTCCCTAGTGCCTGATCATTCCCAGTTCAACAAGAGACATGGTCACTTATTGGATCTAGTTACTTCAGGGTTCAGTGAAGACATGATGAGTGTGTTGTTTCAGTTCTTTGACCCTAAGCACCATTGCTTTACATTTCCTGATTATCAGCTGGTTCCAACCATGGAGGAGTTCTCTAAACTTCTGGGTATACCTGTTCTTGATCAGAAGCCATTCACAGGCTTAGAGAAGGAGCTTAAACCAGAAGTTACTGCTGCAGCTTTACATCTGAAGAAGTCTGACATTGTTCTAGAGACGAGAAGTGGAGTTAAAGGTATTCTTGCCAAGGTATTAGTGGATAAAGCTCAAATGTTCTTGAAGGTTATGAGCTACGATGCTGTTGAGGAGATCTTAGCCTTATTGATTTATGGCTTAGTGTTGTTCCCCAATCCTGATCAGTTCATAGACGTTCATGCCATCAACATATTCCTGAGTCACAATCCAGTGCCTACCTTACTTGGAGACATCCTACATTCTCTTCACACCCGTACTACAAGGGCAAGAGGAACTTTGATGTGCTGCATACCTTTACTTTCTAGGTGGTTTATTTCTCACCTTCCTCGCTCAGTAATGAAGAATGAGCAAGGGTTCAGATGGTCCAAGAGGATCATGTCACTTTCTCACTCAGACATCCATTGGTGCTCCAGATCTATGGAGAATGTCACCATCATTGACCGTTGTGGGGAGTTTCCTAATGTGCCACTTCTAGGCATAAGAGGAGGCATCACCTACAACCCATCTCTAGCTTTACGACAGTTTGGTTACGCCCGGAGCGATGGTCTACATGACATGTTGATTCAGGGCATTGTGTTTGACTACGACAACGATCTTCAGGGTTACCGTCAGAGATTCATACGAGCTTGGGGAAAGGTAAACAGGATTGACAGCAAGACACTGGAGCCTAAGTACACCATTCCTATGGAGGCTTATCTCAGATGGGTACGATCTCGTGCTCAGACACTCATGATGCCATATCCTGCCGTCCTACCAGTTACCATGGAACCTGCTGCTGAAGGAGACACAGCTTATACCATCCTTCACCCAGACATGCCTACTGATATGGAAGACTTGCAGAGATCATGGATCCAACTGAAAGAGCAAAGGGATACTTTCGAGGCTCATTACAAAGCAAGCCAAGCAAGGATCCTAGAGCTAACAAAGCTACTTCATGAGGAACGAAACCTCAACTCATACCTCAACACCAAGAGGAAACGTCCATGGGAGACTTAAAACCCCATCTTTTGTACTTATTTCGTTTTCATTTTTTGTAAGCCTAAAAGGCAAAACAAGTTATTACTAATAAAAAGTTACTTTCTTGTTTGTTTAAGCAAATTTAAATCCTGCGGTCCTTGAAAACATTGCATATGCATTCCCATATCATTGCATCACAGGTTTATAATTGTGCACAGGTTTCTCATCTTCTCGCTGTTTATTTCAGCAATGGCTCTTGAACAATCAGTTAAGGATCTCCAGGCACAGAATGCACAGTTCCAAGAGCTGATCCTGAACCTATCCAAGGGGCAGGATGAATTGAAGACACTGCTGGCCAAGAAGACTAAGAAGGCTAGAAGGTCTGCTGGGTTGCTCAACATGGGAAGAAGGTTCAAAGGTCCTGTCAAGACCAAGGAACATGTTGAAGACTATGAATCTGAAGAATCTGAGCAGGAGAGAGGCAGTCTCCACAACACTATGGGGGACTCTGATTCTGAGGCTAACTACTACCATGAGCCTAACGAAGACAAATTCAAGATGCTGGTGGATAGAATGGATGCTATGGAATTACAGAAATCATCTGGGCTGGATTTTGAAGATTTGAGCTTGATATCTGGGGTGGTCATACCCATTGGGTTCAAAGTTCCTACATTTGTTGTCTATGATGGGGTCTCTTGTCCCAAATTGCATCTGAGGTCTTATGTCAGAAGAATTCAACCCCACACTGCTGATAAAAAGTTGTGGATCCATTTCTTTCAAGAGAGTTTATCTGGAGCTCAACTAGAGTGGTATTATCAGTTGGAGAGTGTCAACATCAGAGATTGGAATGACCTTGCTGAAGCTTTCTACAAGCAGTATCAATACAATGCTGACTTAGCCCCCACTCGCATGCAGCTTCAGAGCATGTCTATGGGTGCCAAAGAAAGCTTTAAGGAGTATGCTCAGAAGTGGAGAGACTTAGCTGGAAGAGTTCAACCCCCTTTGACTGATAGGGAGTTGGTTGATATGTTCATGTGTACGCTGAATGGTCCGTTTTACAGTCATCTCATTGGAAGCTCATCATCTGGCTTCACTGAGTTGATCATGACAGGAGAGCGAGTAGAGAATGGTATCAAGAGTGGTAAGATCCAAGTGGGCACTTCTTCATCAGGTGTTGCAAAGAAGCCTCCCACTGGGAAGAGAGAATCTAATGCTGTGTATGGTCAGCCTGATCGTAACAGAAGGCATCAGTCTGTTAGTGCAGTTCATATTTCAAATCCAACTCCTGCAACAACAGAGCAGCCTCAAGGCAACCAACAGAGGGCTAGAAGACAGTTCACGAAGATCAACATGTCAATGGCTCAGGCATTGCAACACTTGTTGAAAGCTGAACTTATTACCCTGAGGGAGGCCCCTCAGAATCCCAATGTTACCTCTCCCAAGTACAATCCCAATGCACGATGTGCATATCATTCAAACTGTCCAGGACATGATACTAATAACTGCTGGGTCTTGAAGAACAAAATTCAAGATATGATTGATGCTGGAGAAATTGAGTTTGATCCACCAGGTACTCCAAATGTGATTACAGCTCCAATGCCAAATCACGAGAAGACTGTCAACGCCATTGATGAAGATATTGATGAAGATCTGCATGTCTATTCGGTTATGGAGTTGAGCACACCATTGTCTGTTATCAAAAAGAGGTTAATACAAGCTGGGATCTTTCCAGGTTGTCATGAAGATTGTCTATATTGTACCTATAAGCCGGATAGTTGCTTCATTTTGAGAGATGGGATTCAACGTCTCATGGATAAATATACTATAGTGTTTGAAAGAAGACCAGCATCTGTAGAAAGTATGGTGGATCATCTGACTCAGGGTAAGAAGATTGAAGAGGTTGACATGGTTGACAAAGTACCACTAAGAATCACTTCAAAGGGTCCCATTAAAATCACTCATCAGGGCCCAATCAAGATTACTGCTGAAGGTCCTGTGAAAGTTGTTGCTGAAGCCAGAGTAGCTCCTCTGATCATTACCACTCCTGGTCCTATTCCTTATACGTCTGACAAAGCTGTGCCGTGGCACTATGGGTCTGATGTTTACATCCATGGTGTCAAGCAGGAGCCTTTACCTGATATGCCTGTTGACATTGATAATATTGCTGGATCTAGCAAGATCACTCGTAGTGGAAGAGTCTTCTCTCCTCCAGTTGCTTCTAAGAGTGCAGTTACTCCTGCTGTTACTTCCACCACTGATGCTCGGGGCAAGGGTCCTGTTATTGAGCCTGTATCTACTGATGTGCCAGCTGCTGATGACCTCTCTAAGCAGATGGAAGAAGTATTGAAAATCATTCGCAAGAGTGATTATGATATTGTTGATCAGCTGGGGCATACTCCCTCAAAGATTTCTATGCTCTCCCTGTTATTATGTTCTGAGGCTCATGCCAAGTCATTGATCAAGTTTCTAAAGATGGCTCATGTACCCAGTGCAATTTCTGTGGACCAGTTTGAGAATTGTGTTGCTCACCTGACCTATGACAACGGGTTAGGATTTTCTGATGCTGACTTGACCCCTGCCAAGAGGGATCATAACAGGGCCTTGCATATTTCAATTGAATGCAGGGGCACTACCCTGTCTCATGTGCTGATAGACAATGGTTCCTCTCTGAATGTGTTGCCTAAGGAAGTCCTGAACAAGCTGAGTCCTAAAGATACGGTATTAAAGCCCAGTAATATTGTGGTAAAGGCTTTTGATGGTTCTAGAAGAGTAGTGCATGGGGAAATTGATCTTCCAATCAAGGTTGGCTCTCAGGTGTTTACCGCTACATTCTATGTGATGGATATTCGTCCTTCGTACTCATGTCTGCTTGGTCGTCCCTGGATCCATGGGGCAGGTGCTGTGACCTCCACATTACATCAAAAGTTGAGATATCCGGTGAATGGAAAAGTTGTTACTGTCTTTGGAGAGGAAGAATACTTTGTCAGCCATGTAAACACTTTCAAGTATCTGGAAGTAGAAGGTGAATACATTGAAACTCCATGTCAGTCATTTGAAGTGGTTCCCTGGGCTGTTAAGGATTGTGTGACTCCTCCTGCTGTGAAGAAGGTTCCTGTGGTCATCAGAAACCCTCCAACAATGGCAATGGCCTCCCTCAATGATGCAAAAGCTGTGGTGGAAGAAGGTGGTTGTACTATTTGGGGTCAGCTTCCTGATGTTCCATACAAGTCTGACAAGTTTGGTTTGGGTTTCACTGCAGAGTCCCAGAAGGTTGTCCGTCGTGCCCGTGCTGTTCGTATCACCAATCAAGGGGTTATCAATGCTGTGGGAGATCAAGATGAAGACTACAACTTGGAGGCATGGATTTTTCCTACTGTGGGTGCTGGACTCAATAATTGGACAGCTGAAGATGTTATCCCTATCTCCTTTAGTCAGGAGTAAATACTATTACTGTGTTATGTTTTTAAATTTATGATTTCTGGAACAATTAAAACTTTCAAGCCATGTGCCTTACCCGGGGCACAATGGTGTGCTTGTTACGGGTTGTCATTTCATTTGCATACTGCATTCAATAAAATCAGTGGACGTTTCATTTTCGTAAATATTGTGTTCCTTGTCTTTCTTTTTCTTTTATTTTTGCTTTATCAGCTATGTGTTCTTACACACACCCACGTCACTAAAATGCAGATCCTCATCCACTCTGGATCCAGTTGATAACAGTTCTACTATTGCCAATTACAATTTCGAGAATCCGATCTATCAAACTGAAGACGGAAACGAGGACGATTGTGAAATACCTGTAGAGCTTGCTAGGTTGTTACAACAAGAAGAGAAAGCTATACAGCCACATGAAGAGTCAGTCGAAGTTGTGAATCTGGGAACTGAAGAAAACAGAAAAGAGGTCAAGATAGGGGCTGATTTAGAGGACAGTGTCAAGAGCAGGTTGATTCAGATGCTACGTGACTATGTGGAGATCTTTGCTTGGTCTTATGAAGATATGCCAGGGTTGGATACAGACATTGTGGTTCACCGTTTGCCAGTGAAAGAAGATTGTCGTCCAAAGAAGCAGAAGGTTCATCGTATGCGTCCTGAAATGTCAGAAAAGATCAAAGCAGAGGTAATGAAACAGTTCAATGCAGGGTTCTTGGCCGTAACCTCTTATCCTCAGTGGGTTGCAAATGTGGTACCAGTTCCTAAGAAAGATGGTAAGGTACGTATGTGTGTAGACTACAGAGATCTGAACAAGGCTATCCCTAAAGATGACTTTCCACTTCCTCATATTGATATTCTGGTAGACAACACTGCTCAGCATGAGGTATTCTCTTTTATGGATGGTTTCTCTGGTTACAATCAAATCAAGATGGCACCTGAAGATATGGAGAAGACTACATTTGTGACACAGTGGGGCACCTTTTGCTATAAGGTAATGCCATTTGGTTTGAAGAATGCAGGGGCAACATATCAGCGTGCCATGGTGGCTTTGTTTCATGATATGATTCATCATGAGATAGAGGTATATGTGGATGATATGATAGCCAGGTCTCGGAATGAAGAACAACATCTTGATCATCTGCACAAGTTGTTTGAGAGGTTGAAGAAATACAGGTTGAGATTAAATCCAAACAAGTGTACTTTTGGAGTTAGATCTGGAAAGCTCCTGGGTTTCATTGTCAGTGGAAAAGGTATTGAAGTGGATCCTGCAAAAGTGAAAGCTATACGAGAGATGCCAGCTCCCCGTACTGAGAAGGAGGTTAGAGGTTTCTTAGGACGATTGAACTACATTGCAAGATTTATTTCCCAATTAACTACCATCTGTGAGCCAATCTTCAAGTTGTTGAAGAAAGATCAGGTGATGGAATGGAATGATGAGTGCCAGACTGCCTTTGATGAAATCAAGAGATATTTGCTAGAACCTCCAATTTTAATGCCACCAGTTGATGGAAGACCCTTGATTATGTATTTAACAGTATTAGACAACTCAATGGGGTGTGTATTGGGGCAACATGACGAGTCTGGTCGAAAAGAGCAGGCAATATACTACCTTAGCAAAAAGTTTACCGACTGTGAAACAAGATACTCACTGCTCGAGAAAACTTGCTGCGCTTTGGCATGGGCTGCTCGCCGACTAAGACAGTATATGTTGACCCATACTACCTTGTTGATTTCGAAGATGGATCCAATCAAGTACATATTTAAGAAACCTGCTCTCTCCGGAAGAATTGCAAGATGGCAAATGATCTTGACGGAATATGATATACAGTATACTACTCAGAAGGCCATTAAGGGGAGTGTTGTTGCTGATCATTTGGCTCATCAAGCAGTAGATGATTACCAGTCAATGAATTTTGAGTTCCCTGATGAAGACATTATGTCTGTTACCAAAGAACCTGGACAGTATGACGGACCTGAACAAGGATCCCGATGGACTATGGTTTTTGATGGTGCCTCCAATGCACAGGGTAATGGTGTTGGTGTTGTGATTAGTTCCCCTGAAGGTTGTCATACCCCGATTACTGCCAGACTTTGTTTCTATTGTACCAATAACATGGCTGAGTATGAGGCATGTATCATGGGTATGCAAGTTGCTATTGATATGAAGATTCAGTTCCTTGAGAATTATGAAGGATGCAGGCTTGGATGAAGATGAGTGGATTCAGACTCGACTTGACCAGATAAATTTGATTGATGAGAAAAGGTTAGCAGCAGTTTGTCATGGCCAGATGTACCAGAAACGGATGATCAAAGCTTTTAACAAGAAGGTTAAGCCAAAGGTATATCAGGCTGGTGACTTGGTAATCAAGCGTATCATATTACCACAGGGTGATCCTAGGGGCAAGTGGACTCCAACATATGAGGGACCATTTGTAGTCAAGACAGTGTTCTCAGGAGGTGCCATGATACTGACTACAATGGATGGTGAAGACTTCCCACAACCTGTAAACGCAGACATAGTTAAAAAATACTACGCATAAAAAGAGACCCGCTAGGTTGACAGACCTAGGCAAAAATAAGGGCATCCCGGCAAACCAAAAGGGTTTGGGCAAAAATTAGGGATATATATATAAAAAGATGTACACCCGGCAAGTCGAAAACCTGAAAAGGCGGCTTGGGCAAAAAGGGGTATCCCGGTGGATTGAAAACCTGAAAGGGCAATCCAGGCAAAAGTTAGGGATTAAAGCGTATGACTATGTCTCGTTTGGATCACTCATGAAACTGCAACCAGTTGTACTACTTACTCAAGCTCAAACAGATAAAGCTCAATCTAATCGTTTCCGTCTCAACAGCAAGAAGATGAGATACTTGATTGGCAATAGTAGAATTGAAACTCAATAGGATTATTTCCCACATAGCTGATTCTTTTTGTAAAACTTCATGACAAAATTCTCTTACTAGGGTTTATGTCTCCTTGTACAAACTTACCCGTGGATGGGTCACTTTTGATATAAATAAACTCCATCTTTTGAATCCAGATTTACTTTTACCCTATTTACATAAGCGAAACGTCCATTGGTTGTGTTTGAATGTATGTATGTCTTTGAATATGATTGATGCTTTTAATATGATTGATGTTTACCAGAAATGCATGAAAATGCAGTAATAGTATTTACTAAGGACGAATGAGGGAAGGATTTCAACGAAGCTTCGCCAGTTCATCTTTACAAGACAGTAGGACTAATCCATTTTCACAAAGTCTAATCTCCCCTGGAATTTATGTCCATCTCTTTATCCTCATACGGATATACGGGAAATTACTTTCCAATAAGGGCACGATGAACGAAGACGGGATGTTATACTTATCCTACTATCAAACGAAAACGAAGGTTATCTATACCCTACTATCCCCAACAACGGGAGGTTATCTATACCTTGTTATCCCCAGCAACGGGAGGTTATCTATACCTTGTTATCCCCAGCAACGGGAGGTTATCTATACCTTGTTATCCCCAGCAGACGGAGGGTTATATATTCTTCAACAACGAATCGGGATTTATTTTCCTTGGCCAGCAGTTGTTATACAAGGATATCCAGACACTTCCAGCAGTGTCATAGCATACATACATCATTTACATCATACCATAACATATATGTCTATAGTACATTACCTAAGTGCATCATGTCATACATGCATACATAAAGCGTAAACTAATGTTGTTATACAGAATGCTACCTTGTTTTCAGGTTAATTATCCAACAAACAAGCTTATGATCTTTGGGACTGCTTTATTGTAACCTCAGGGTTACTTTATCCTCCTGATGAGCTTCTTATTACTTTGGGACTGCTTTATTGTAACCTCAGGGTTATTTTATCCTCCTGATAGCCTCTCATGACTTCAAGACTGCTTTAGAGTTACTGATTGCTCTATCCTCCTGAAATCATCCTATTACTTCAAGACCGCTTTAGAGCTATTCATTGCTCTATCCTCATGAGGTCATATTACTACTTCAAGACTGCTTTAGAGCTATTCATTGCTCTATCCTCCTGAAGCCATCTAATTATTTCAAGACTGCTTTAGAGTTATCCATTGCTCTATCCTCCTGAAATTACGTTATTATTTCAAGACTGCTTTAGAGCTATCCATTGCTCTATCCTCCTGAAATCATTACTTCAAGACTGCTTTAGAGCTATTGATTGTTCTATCCTCCTGAAGACATATCACATTATTACTTCAAGACTGCTTTAGAGCTATTGATTGTTCTATCCTCCTGAAGACATATCACATTATTACTTCAAGACTGCTTTAGAGCTATTGATTGTTCTATCCTCCTGAAGACATATCACATTATTATTCCAAGACTGCTTTAGAGCCATTCATTGCTCTATCCTCCTGAAGACATATCACATTATTATTTCAAGACTGCTTTAGAGCTGTT
The DNA here is from genome assembly GCA_963859935.3 of Lathyrus sativus. NCBI lineage: Eukaryota > Viridiplantae > Streptophyta > Magnoliopsida > Fabales > Fabaceae > Lathyrus > Lathyrus sativus. Next base: position 551,306,490 of record OZ012741.1, read on the forward strand.
GATTGCTCTATCCTACTGAAGCCATTCTATTACTTCAAGACTGCTTTAGAGCTATTGATTGCTCTATCCTCCTGAAGCCATTATTACTTCAAGACTGCTTTAGAGCTATTGATTGCTCTATCCTCCTGAGGTCAGATTTATCACTTCAAGACTGCTTTAGGGTTATCATTATTGATTGTTCTATCCTCATGAAGACATGCTGTTACATCAGTATTACTCCAGACTCCTGACAGTTCTCATTATACTACTGAAGAACTTTCCCCTAGTGGCATATTTAAGCCCACTCAATCATGTTCAACCAACCATCAATATCACTCCATGCACTGGTGAGTGCAAATTTTTGGGCTTTTGTGTTCAATCCCCTTCAACCTTCCAGGTTACGACTGGCAAATATACCAATCTAACCCCTCAGGTTTCAGAAAATTGAACAGGGGCAGCTGTTGCACCCCAAAATTTGCCCTCACAATACAAGACTTTGTGTTCCAAGAAGGTTCACAAGGTTCACAAAATTCACAATTGGTCAAAAAAGTTGACAATTCCCTCAGACAATGCATCTCCTAAGCAGGGCATCCATAACTAGGGTTTTGACTTTAATCAGGTTAAATGGACTTCCAATACCTCAAGTGAGTTTCATAACATCTTATATGTGTATAAGAACCCCCATGTCAAGTTTCAAGATTTTTCTCAAAAGTTTGCTCAGTCAGATGATCAGATAAGTCAAAAGCAGTCAACGCAGTTAAAAAGTCAAACTGAGGTCAACTGTAATACCCCAAATTTTACCCTTTCTTTTTATTTTTATTTTAAATTCTGATTAACTTAATAAATTAACCTTTTTTTTTAAATCTTGTTTTTTTAACTAATAATAATTTAATTAAATTTTTTTTTTATAACTTTACTAATGTTTTTTATTAACTTTTTTTTTATTTATTTAGTTTATTTATTTAAATCATTTTAAGCTCTTCTTACTAACTTTTAGGATTTAGATTAAAATTTAACTTTTTTTTTTCTTTTCTTTAAGAGTAAATTTTTTTATAACCTTTTTTAATTAACTTCTAACACATTTTTTTAATCAAATTATATTACCTTTTTAAAATTAAATCTTTTTTCTAACTTTTTTAAAAGATAAATCCTTTTTCTAACCCTTTTTTAAAGTTAAATCTATTTCTAACTTTTTTTAAAGTTAAATTTTTTTTTCTAATTTTTTTAAAAAAATCAAATCTTTTTTCTAACTTTTTAAAAGTTAAATCCTTTTTCTAACTACTTTTTTAAAGCTAAATCTTTTTTTCTAACTTTTTTAAAAAAAATTAAATCTTTTTTTTTCTAACTTTTATAAAGTTAAATCTTTTTTTTCTAACTTTTTTAAAAAAAATTAAATCTTTTTTTTCTCTAACTTCTTTTTAAAGTTAAATCTTTTTTTTCTAACTTTTTTTAAAAAAATTAAATCTTTTTTTTCTCTAACTTCTTTTTAAAATTAAATCTTTTTTTCCTCTAAATTCTTTTTAAAATTAAATCTTTTTTTTTCTAACTATTTTAAAAATTAAATCTCACCTTTGTCACTTTTTTTGTTCTTTATTATTTTTACTCTAAATTTTTCTATCTTTCATTAAAAAAATAACAAAAATAGTTTTTTATTATTATTTAATTATTATTTTCGTATTTTAATTAAATCATTTTTTAAAATATTATTTTTTTCACTTTTTTCTAAGTTATTCATAAAAATATCCAAAAAATCATAAAATAAAAAATATTGAAAAAATTTTTGTTCTTTTTATAATATTTTCGATTTTAGGAATCAATAGGATTATTAGTTTATTTTAATTATTTTAAATTATTTAAATTTTATTTTTTTCTTAACTAATTATTTAGTTTGGGCTTTAAAATGGGCTTTAGGGACATTATTGACAATTTGGTGTTAACCCTAATTTGTTCCCTATATATACATGTGTTGCCTTGTTGGAAAAAGGGGAGAATGAAAAAAACCTAAGAGGGGTCAGAAGGTTTTCTTCAGAAAAGAGGAGAGAGAAAGGGAGAAACAAAGGAGATCCCCAGAGAAGAAAGGCGGTCGTTCCCACAACTCGTCAGAAGGATTGGAGCTCTTCAGTGTTCCCTTATTCAAACCTTTTTCACATTTACCGAAGCAAACCTCCGCTTCGTAGGTTAAATTACTAAACCTTTTGCCTTTTCATGTTTATGTGCATATTTTGCCATGTTAAGGTGTTTAGGTCCGTTAAATTATTAAACCTTTTGCTTTTTCATATTTATGTGCATATTTTGCCATGTTAATGTGTTTAGGTCCGTTAAATTACTAAACCTTTTGCCTTTTCATGTTTATTTGCATATTTTGCCATGTTAATCTTCATTGTTGTTTAGATCCGTAGATTTTGATCTGTATGAACCATGATTGTGTGTGTGTCGTATAGGATTGTATGCATGTCCATTAATTGTCTGTTTGCATTTGCAATTCTATTGTTATTTTTTTATCAAAACCTTTTTTAAAATCAAAACCTTTTTTATTAAAACTAAGACTTTTTTTTTCCAAAAACCTTTTTTGTTCCCGTAAACATTTTTTCCCAAAAAAAAAAAAACCTTTTTGTTCCCGTAAACATTTTTTCCCAAAAAAAAAAAATCTTTTTGTTCCCGTAAACATTTTTTTCCCAAAAAAAACCTTTTTTGTTCCCGTAAACATTTTTTTCCAAAAAAAAACTTTTTTGTTCCCAAAAACATTTTTTTTATATATAATTTAAACTTAACATTTTTTTATAATTTAAACTTAATTTTTTTTATAATTTTTAACTTAAATATTTTTTATTAAAAAATTAAAACCTTTTTTTTATAATTAAAATATAAAAAAAATTAAAACTTTTTTTTTATAATTAAAATATTAAAAAAAATTAAAACCTTTTTTTTATAATTAAAATATTAAAAAAATTAAAACCTTTTCGTAAGGAACTCCTGATGTTTGATGTTTGTCGTGTCATTTTATGTACCCTTTTATTACTTTTCTTTCTTTTAGCATTTCATGTGCATGCTCGAGGTTGAGATGTGCTTGTGGTGGCCACAGCCCCACACTATTTTCCTCTCTCACTTCATTCTAAGTGTCATTACATATTTTCATATTCTTCATGTTTTCAGAAATGTTTCTTTGTTTCTTTATACCCTCTGCCTTTATTACTTTTTCTTATTTTTGTACCTTAATTATTCCTCCATATAATGATTTGTCATATTTTCACATTTTTTTTACAGTTTTATCCTTCCGAAGGATTAGGTCCAGCCTTTTGGCCGCCGAGTCAATAGCCTTACCCCTTTAATGGATCAAACCCTGTTTAGCCTAGGTGTCCCGCCGTGGGCAAAATTGCTTTTATCCTAGTGTTAGGCCAAAAGAGTCGCCGCACTCATTTTAGGGTTTTCCGCCGCGGAATCCCTAACCTAACCCTAATTCACTTAACAATTCAACGTAGAGATTTGGAGTTTCTACACTCCACGTAAGCGTGTCCTTAAGATGCGTTTATTCCCCTTGAGACCTTGACCACAGTCAAGAAGTTTCTAACCTCCCTTTTGAGGGGAACTACGATTACTCTGATTCCACTCCCGTAAGGATACGTAGGCACAAGATGCGATGTCTTGCCGAGTAAACTTAGAATTAACCCCCTTTATTATTTATTATTGCTTATTTATATTTTATTTATCTTTGCTATTTAATTATTTTGCTTATTATGTTGTAATTGTTTCTTGGATGTAAAGTTGTTTAATTATTTAATTATTATTATGGTTAGTAATTAGGGAGTGTAACAACATGTATGTAATATTAAAATAAATTTAGATCACTTTTAAATAAAGATAATTAAAATAAACACGTCACACACGTAAGTCGATTTTAATCGCCGTCTCACTTCCTAAGGATATCCCTCAAGTTGCCTACGAATAATGGTTAAGTGGGGTGTATAAAGCAAGTCCCTCAAATAGAAAAATCATCAAAGTCCCTTATGGTTGCCTTTACGAGTCGAGTCCCTTTCGAAAAATGATGATGGTCCCTTATATGTGCTTATTACATCCCACAATGGCCTTCAAAGTCAAATTGTCCCTCACATGTCCCTTAACATCCAAAGTAAGGACTACCTACTCCATTATAGTAGGGATAGTCTTACTAAAGGAAAGAATAAAGAATAAGAAAGACCTTTAAACATTAGGGTAGGTTACTCCTAGGTGCTTGCTCACTTCAAAACTGTTTCGCACTTAAACAAATTTTCAACAAGTTTTCAAACAAGTTCTTAACACATCCTTACATGGATTATTTATTAACTATTCTGAAAATTTTCTATTCACACACTACAATTTCAAAACAATTCAAAAGTGAGCTTAAGTACCTAAGAGCCCATGGATAACCATGGATGAAAAGGGTGCTAACACCTTCCCTTTTCATAACCTACCCCCCGGACCCAAAATATTCTCTAAGGTCTTTCCTGTTCTTTTATAACCTTTCCTTATGGATAAAATAAAAGTCGGTGGCGACTCTTTCATTATCACATTAATTCACAGGCCCAAAACACAGTCAAACAATAATTAAGACTTCCCAACTTGGTATTCTATTTCCGAAATAGACATGTTTTAACGGATTAGGAAACTATCAGACAACAGACCAAGTATTCAAACCATAATCAACAAGAATCAAACATGTTGGAAAGAACTTTATTACCCCATTCAATTCAATGTTTCCTGAATCCACTATAAAAAGGAAAGGCATCGAACCTGAGAAGTCCCAAGCTCACGACCCTGTAGTTTCAATAAGCTCCTATTTCAGCTTCAAACTCCAAAACCTGTAAACAACAACAACGATCAATAACGGCCACAGATACCAACGAACACCAGAAATTCGCTCAAACCTCAGTACAGAAGGAGAGCACTTATCTTCATTGCCGTCGGAAGCGGTTCGCGAGCAACCTTCAAACCACATCCGTCGCAAATCGCCACCGGAGAAAATCAACGCAAAACCATCCTTTTGCGTCATCGCTCAACATCCAAACCCGTGGTAATCCCTCCATTTGTGTCAAGTTTATTGAAATATTTAATTGGTTTATTGGTGTTTTAGGGATTCGAAAGAAGGAAAAATCAGGGATTAAGGAACAGAGCAGAAGAAGGAGATCGAAAGAGAAAACCAGTGAAAGAGGAGGAGAGGACGAAAGTGAAACGATCGAAGGAGACCGGAGAGGGAGACGACGGCGCTTTAGGGATTGGGGGGGGGGGAACTTAGGGTTTTGCTGTTTTATTGTTTTTTTATATTTTTTATTTTACTGTAATAATTATAATCACTAACACACACTAACCTCACACACCCACGCTAATTACTTCCTTAACCTCTTTTTAACCAACAATTCTAATCTTTTTTTTATTAATTAATTGAACTAATCTTTTTAAAACAAACTATAATCTTTACCAACAGTTTTTATCCTTTTTATTTAATTAACCTTATTTTCTTTTCCTTTATTAATAACTAAAATAAACCCTTTCATATTTAAAATAACCTTTTAATATTTTTTTATAACTAAAAATCTATTTTATTTAATAAGCCTCTATAATATGATAAAGAAATCATCTCACAATTATTAACAAAACTATTTTATTTAACTTATTTTACTCATCGATAAAAACAATCTTTTTATAATAACTTAAACGAAAAATCTCTTTTATAACAAGAAAATGATTTAATAATTTAAATAATTTATACCCACTTGTTAATTAGCGACTTAAGAAAACCTTTTAATTAGCGACTTAACTTTTATTAAATAAATAAAACTAATTAAATTCAACTTTTCTTACAACCAAATCCTCATCAAAAAACAATGTATCTTTTAATCCGCCTAAAATAAACTCAACCTTCCCCAAAAATCAGTAATCAACACTTCTCTCAAAATCAACCTTAAAATCAAATCAACATCGTAAAATACAAATCAATCGTGCGCAATCACTTCACGACACATGCATCTGTGCACTCAGCGCTTTCATGCGTATACATTATTTATCTTTATCTGCTTTATCTTATTCACAATGCACACACTCACTTAGCGCTTTCATGCGTTTGTGTATGGTTTATATTTCCGTATTTACTTTCTGCAAATTTATCTCTACTGCAAGTCATTATATCTTGTTGCATCGCATCGCATCCGTCCAAAGGAAAAACCTACACATAATTCAACGTTGTGTAGTTGCACTTCATTTGCATCATATTCCCCTCGATCCTTGATTCTTCGAGTTGATCATTTAAGTTTAGGACCTACCCCATAGGAAGGACCTTGTCCTTAATCTTTACAACTTAGACAAACATAATCAACAATACAACTTTTTCAAACACAAACAGAGAATAGATGTTAATCATCTTAAGTGAGATATAATCTCCACCCCCACAACAATACAATCAAACGTGTAGGGACTTTGCCTTAAGAACGACAAAGGCATACTTGGCGACCATCCGAGTATGTAAGACCTTTTCTTAAGATGATGCAAAGACCATTTCCTACAACCTCCTTTACATTTGTGGCGGTTATCTCTCCCTTAACATGAAGACTCGTCTCTTCTCCTAAACCCAATCAAAACAACTACCCTAAACCCGTAGGAACTTTGACCACAGTCAAAGACCTCCTCTAACCCTTTAGGGCGAACTACAAAATACTCTGATTCCACTCCCGTAAGGATATGTAGGCACAAGGTGCGATACCTTATCGAGTATACTTAGAAATAAACCCCTAGGGTCTTTCAACCATTAAGCAGATAAACACTTAGCAGTAAACAAACATAAAACAAGAGGTTCCTGTAGAGTACTACAGAAACTTAGGATGCTAGTACCTTCCCTAAGTTTAACCAACCCCCGAACCTAAAACAATCTAGCTTGCATTTGCATTGCATTGTGGGAATTTCGATCTTTATCCCTTCCTTTGGACAAATCAAAGTTCGGTTGCAAAATGAATTAACGATTCAAACTAATCAATAGTTTGGTATCCGATTTTCACCGCGACATTCAGTACTTGACACTGTTCTTTATTGTTTTGTGCACGATTAACTCCTAAGTTTGATGAAACTAGCATGTGTATAACGGCACTGGCCCTTACCAACAGTTGCTAAAGCTTTGGATTAACTGAAAATAACGTCACTAACCTGAATTGATTTGGTTGCATAGGCTTGTCTTGTCTTGCTTGTGTTGTTGCAGGTTTCATAATCGTACGAGGAAGATGACCAAAAGATTGCAATAACGAAAGACTCAGCCCTCACGCAGGTCATGCAGGTTCTTCCTGAAGAAGGATCGAACTCTCCAGCTAGTCGTAGCTTGTGCAAAGGGATTATCCAGCAAAGTCGTTCATCCTCAACAGAATTGACGATTCAAAGATTGTAGGCTGTATGCAGGCAGTGTGGTGTCCCCCTGAAGGATTCCTTATCTCAAGCAGAGTGGTTCAGCCTCAGAAGATTAATATTTCCAAATTGGTGAGCTGTATTCAGGCAGCTTACCTTTCCCCGCGGGGTCATTTATTCTTCCCCAGTGGAGTCAGTTAATTTTCCCCAAGAGAATCATCCCATCCCCAGCGGAATTCTCTTTTCAGCAAGTGTTCTTTCCTCCCATTGGAACTCGAAGATCAAGACTCTCCCCAGCAGAGTTGGTGGTGGATCCTATCATTTAGTTCAGGGATACCGTGTAATATTAGTTCATTCTCCAGCAGAAATCCAATCGTACTGTGCACATCTGCTATTCCCCAGCAGAGTTATATTCCCCAGCAGGATGCTACTTCAACAGGGTGTTTGGTTTAAGTTCCTAATTTCCCAGCTGAGTCGACTTCACCCTTCCAGCATTTATTTTGCTGGAATAATTTTGTGGCATCTGGCTATCCCCAGCGGAGTCGGCATTATCTTCGGCATTTATTTTGCTGAAGCAGTTTCTGTACTCTAGCAGTTCAGGTGGAGAGAGCACTTGCTCAAATGAACTACCAAACATTCAAGATCTCGGCATGGGACATCCAATGCCAGTTTCGGCCGTATTCCCCACAGAGTTATCAGGATAAGTTTCTCTTTAGGCAGAGTTAGGTGTCATCAGGGGTTCCATGAATCAGAAGTTCAGAGGCCACCGCCGGTTATCAGAACAGGCGTCCGGTAGTGTAGTTTCCAAATATCCCCGGTAGAGTCCGCCTCAAAGTCGCTGTCACGTTGGTGCTAGGAAGTTTGTGGGTTGGGATCAATGGAGAACTGGGTCCCGACGTGGACAATTTATCCCTATATTGACGGGATTTCTTCAGAAGTAGGCATCCTAACGTGGGCAGATTCATTCCCCTGGGTTGATGAGATGTGGTAGTCCTAAAGTGGACAGACTCGGGTTCTCGGAATTGGTGGAATGTGGAGTCATGACGTTGACAAAACTGATTACTCTTTGTGGTGGTGTCCTGACGTGGACCATTTACTCTCAGCAGTTATCTTTCTTCGTGGTGGCGAAGCGTGGGTCCTAACGTGGACAGATCAGACGAAGGTGTGAGTCCTGACGCGGACAAGTTTTGCTTTCTCAACAGAGGAGATGTGAGTCCTGACGTGGCCAAGTTTTATTTCCCCAGCGGGTCGAAGATGCCTGAGTCCTGATGTGGACAAATCAGGACGAAACATGGGTCCTGACGTGGACGAATCCATTCCTTACGTGGAAAAAGAGGTTTCCGTTCCTTACGTGGAAGAGCAAGTTCATTCCTTACGTGGAAAGATGGGAGTCCTCACGTGGGCAGATTAAAATTGTGATTCCTTACGTGGAAAGGTGGGTCCTAACGTGGACGATGTTCTCCTTGCGTGGAAAGAAGGCATGTTCCTTACGTGGAAGAGAAAGAGAAATTTCAGGTCCTTACGTGGAAAGAGCAGAGTCCTTACGTGGACAGATTAAGATGGCATTCCTTACGTGGAAAAATGTAGTCATGACGCACACATATCGAGTTGTACTGGAGTCCTTACGTGGACAGTTTGATATAGTTCTCCTTACGTGGAAAAAGAAGACTGCATCCTGACGTGGAAAGATGGAAAGTTTAGTCCTGACGTGGACAGATGCAGAAGAGATGATTCCTTACGTGGATGGTGTTATTCCTAACATGGAAGAGTCTATTCCTAACGTGGACGATTTATTGGAATATATACGAACTATCCCCCAGTGGAGTTGCCGAGATTTTTCTGGGTTAACAGCAAGCAGAGTCCTACCGTGGACAGGTTCTAGTTGAGGTTTCTTCGTATTGATGACAGACAGAGTCCTAATGTGGACAAGCAAGCAATCTGTTATCTCCAGCGTGGTCGTTACGAGATCAGTGGGTTGTCGTAACAGTCAGATTCAGCTGATGAATGTCGTTCCCTAAGCAGTGGCGCAGTTTATTCCTGCGGTTGGCAAATTTCCGGGTTTCTTAGTATTCAACCGTCTCGTACCTCGAATGTTTGAAGGTCGTTCGCTCTTCACCCAATCGGGTCCAAGTAGTTTGAATAGGGGCAGCTGTTGCACCCTAAAATTTGCTCAACCTTATTCACTTGGTTTATGTCTCAATACCATTAGCATTTGCATATAGAGTCATGTACATAGGTTACTCATCTGCATAGCATAAGCATGGCAAGTCATTCAACAGGGGTCCAATCATTATTATCATCTCTGGAAGCCTATCAAGAGGTTATTATCCTAATTCAAGTTCATTCAAGTCATCAAGAAAGAATTTGAAAGCAAAGAGTTCAGCAGATCAAGCCTTGAGTCTATCTCCTAACTGAGGGTGTCTGAGGATCAACAAGGGAATCATGAGTTGAGAACTGAGAGCATGGGGAGTATCTAGACATCTTGGAGGATTTAGAAAGTCATTTGGAGAAGAGAACAAGTTGTTGATGGGATCACAAGAATTACAGTTGAAGACAGTCAACTAGGGTTTCATCTGGGTCAACCCTAGGTCAACCCTAGGTCAATTGATTGATTTAAAGGCATTAAGGGCCATTGGAGAGATGTGGGGTTCATCATTTGACATGAAGAATGAGGATATGTTGTCATGCCAAGAAGAAATCAAGAGAAATCAAGGAGAAGAGGAGTCTCTAAATTAGGGTTTCTGTGTAAAATCCCCTAGTTTAGGTCAAATTTCCAAGCAAGATAAGTCAAAATGCAAGCTTCAAATGGCTTCTTGGCCAACATGAAACTTGTAGAGGATCTCAATACCTTTAATTTGAGTGGTTGAAGACATTGATTAGATTTATAGAACTCAAGTTATAGTCCTTGCAAGTTACAGGTCATCTGAGGTATCTGAAATTTTGTCTGTGAAAGTGACTTGACTTCCAAGCAATTTTTACCCCTCAAGGAGATTTCAAATGAACTTCTGGTTAACATAAGAATTTTTCCTCATTGTCTTAGCTTTCTATAATGGTGTAGTATGCCTTCATATGATGTGTGGAACTCAACTTATGATCTTGGCAAGCAAAGGATATTTTGGTCATTTGTGAATTACAGGTCATTTTAACCTATGTCCAAAACTCATACAAGGAGGCCTCAAATGGAAAAACTTACAACATCAAACTTCCTCCAAATGACATTTTGAGTCTATAAAAGTGACCATGAGAGATTGGAAATGTCCATAGCACAAGGTTTCAAAATTGTTGAATTTAATGAAGAAAAATGGCTTAAAAAATGATATTTTTCATATCTTGGCCAAATGATGCAAAATTATAGGTCATTTTGAATGGAAAAGGCATTTTAAAGACATTGGCTAAAGTGGAATTTTGAGTTTAGGTCATATTTTGTGAGTTATCCATGGTTGCTTGAATTGAAAGTAACATAATCCAAATTGAAAGGGAAAAGTGTAAGGGAAACTTCTCCAAGTTTCTAGGAGGTTCTAATGCAACCTATATATTCATGCAAGCTGATTCATGCAAGGGTTGGTGCTCCCATTGGTTCAAAGCTTCAATTTTCATTCATTTTTCCATTCTTGCATAAGCTTCTCAAACTCCCTCAATTTCTCACCAATCTTCAACATTCTTGATTCAATCTTCATCATCATCACACAAGGATCAGAATCCACACATTTATTTGGCAAATTGAACAAGGAATCGTGCTATTCATCATCATCATTCAAAGTGCAAGAATCTTGGAATTAGGAGATTCAAAGCTTTGGAGCATCTTTGATTGCATACAGAACTCATCACCAAGTTCACTGATTAGTTTCCCCTCATTTCAAGCATTGGATCAAGAGGATTCCATAGCTGTTTTCATCATCACAACAGGTTGGTAACTTCATTCGAATTGCATGATTTAATGAGAATTATAGGGAATTGTTAGTATAGATGGGTTAGGATAAGTGAGATGATTGATTTTGGTGAGTTTGGACAAGTTTCATGGATATTGATCATGGTGCACCAATTCTGGTGAAGCTTAGAATGTCAAGAATCATGAGAGATAATCTTAGATTAGGTGCTTAAAATGATCAGGGTGAGTTGTAGGTTAGTTTAGGATGAGTTCTAGAGAGAATTGAGAGGATCAATATCAGTTGGAAAATGATGGATCAGATCTGTTGCACCTATCGAATTGTTTTATTGAGTGAGTTTTAGGATGAGCTATTGGCATGAATGTGTAGAGGGATTGATATAGAGTAAGTTTGCTGTTGGAAGTATTTGATTTCATGGAGCAGGGAGAGAGAACAGGGAGCTCGAAGGTGTGTGCATGGCTAGGGTTTTTCTGAGTTAGGGTTTGGGCTCAAGGTTGAAGATGACCCTGGCACCACACGATCCCAGCTTGACTTTTGACTTGATTCCCCATCCAACGATCCACATTTGAAGTTGAAAACGGAGGGAAGAATTGGACATGAAACGCGGCGTTTCATTTAAATACTCTGAGTGGGCTTTGGATCCAACAGCTATTTACACCCCTTTTTCACTAAGCCCAAACAAATACACATGAATGGGATGCTATTTACACTGAATCCTTATTAATTTCCTGGCATTTTCCAAATGTTTTTTTCTGAACGCATATGGGCCTAGCTGCAAATGATATTCGCACCCCCACTTCCTCAGCCCAACTGAGATTATAACTGCGCGCCTTTACTTTTCTCACCCCTATGGCTATTTCTTTATATTTTCTTTATTATTTTCTTTTCATTTTTCATTCATTTTTAAAAATTCATAATAAATAGAAAAATCATCATTTTTAATTCATTCTTTTTGCATATTTTTCTTTAGGATGTCAAGAAAATTATAAAAAATAAAAATGGCATTTTATTTTTTATTTGATATTTTTCCCATATTTTCTAAATAAATAGCATTTTACATAATTCCATTTCATACATGATTTTGTTATTTTTTTTGTTCTATTAATTGCTTCAATATTTTTCATCCATTCTTTTTAGGTTGTTTAGGTTAGACATTAAACTTGTAGATACCATTTAGTTCCCATTTTTAGAAGTTAATTTTAGGTGTTTAGTTTAGGTGAGAATAACTTGAATAAAACTAGGGTTTTAGGTGATGACTTAGGAGATTTGATTCTTTTCCCTTAGGACTTAGGGTTTGACTCGTTAGTTATGGGACTATAGGGGCTATGGGTAGTTATTAGACCCCTTAGAAAAAGTCAGGATTCCCCTACTGCTATTAATATACTGTATATCTGATTGACTGGTGTGGTGTGCCCTCTGGGGATTATTGCTTGATTGTTTGGGGACTTGGGAGAGCTGAAGACTTGAGGAGATGAAAACCATTGGAGATCCAGAGATTGAAGATCAACTGCCAGAGTTGGAGAGGAGGTTCTTGCTAGCAGCTGCTGAGGAGACTAGGGTTTAGGAGCTAGGCAGAGCTCTAGATTAGAAAGCTTGCTTCTCAAACATGGAATGCCTTGTCTGCATCCATCCTTTCTCTATGATTCAAAGTCTCTTTCAAATATCCACCTCCTTCCTTTGGAAGGATCAGTGAAAGTATTTGGAAGATAGAACTTTTGAGAGAAACCTGTCTGCATAATGTTAACAGTTAATGAGCCACCTTTGGTAGGTAATTAACTGTCTAACATTCATTCACTTCATCTGGTTGGCTGATATTCATCCTGGAGCCTGAGACTTGAAGAAAAGCCATTGCAGATAGAAGACTGATGACCAAAGCCCTTACCTGAAGATCATGGAGATGGAGATTGATGCTTGCTGAAGCTTGAAGTCAGATGTTGTTTCAGAGCTGCTGATGCTGTTTCTTTTGTTGTTGTCTTTCATTGCTGATGTATTGATTGGTTTTCCGGACTGTATTGTTTGCTGTTTACCCTGTTGGGTTGAAAGTGAAGTCTGTTCACTTTTGCCTATTGTTTTCTAGGTTCGAGGTTGAGTGGGACTCCCTTGCCTCGCTTGTACTGTTGCATCCATGCATTTTACTGCTTTATTATATCTGTTATTGTTTCTGTTTCTGCCTATCCCGTAGGATCTCTGTTTCTCTCTGTGCAAGAGAGGAGCATGATAGACACTAGGTCTTAACCCATGCATGATAACATTAGAATAGTTTGTTTCCCTTCGCAACCGTAGGTTAGAGTTCTGTCTCTTTCTTTCTCAAAACAAACAGAAAAACACAATAAAGATTTCAAACTCAATAAAAGACACTTCTTCCGTAAAAGAATGTGAACTCATCAAGACGTCATTTTTGTCCGCTTGGACTGTCAATCAAGAAAACCTTTTTCAGAAGGAATAAAATCAACCAAGACAAGCTTGTGTCGTGCGTTGCCCGAACTACGTTTGCTCTGATCTTTCATGCTGTATGAAAGTACGTAGGCATAGGATGCGATATCCTAGCGAGCAACCTTCCCCTCCTTTCCCGTAGGTAGGCGAACTACGTTGACTCTGATTTCTCGTTCCAGACGGGAATACGTAGGCATAAAGTGCGATACTTTGCCGAGTCATTTTTATTTTCATTTTATTTTCTTTTTAACCCCTGACCTATAGATTAGATAGAATAACAATCCATACCCGAAAACAAGCGTGGATCCCGTCGAGTACGACGGACGTGAGGGGTGTTAATACCTTCCTCTTGCGTAACCGACTCCCGAATCCAGGTTTTGGTTGCGACGACCATACCTTTCCCGTGTTGTGCGAGGTTTACTCTGAGCGTTTCCTTTCCCTCCCGTGGGATAAATAACGCACGGTGGCGACTCTTCTGTTCAGCCGGCGCCGATTTTCGCAGTAGCGACACATCATTTTCAGGCAAATTGGGCAAAGTTTAACCTGGTTAATCGATTAACCATTTGCTAGTGCAAATGGGTTAATTGATTAACCCTTGTAAAAAATTTAGATTCTGCTGCATTTTTAGGACAACAACTTTTATCTCTACATTTTGGGGTCTACTTGGTTCTAGCATTGTGTGGAACATTATAGACATCTCTAGACATTTCAAGGCCTTTCTAAACACTTAAAGGCATTTACTCTAGTACATCATTTCTGTTGCGGTGAGATTCGGATGTCAAGCTATTGATTAACTTGAATCACAAATCTTTAAAATTCACCACCGAGCTTTAATTTATCCAAAGGAAAGGGTAAAACATGAAGAAAAAAAACCTAAATGCATCGTAAAAACAATGTGGGAGATCTAAGGTTCAGGGAGTTGGTTATACGCAGGAAAGGTGTTAGAATCCTAAGCATATGTAGTACTCTACATGAACCTCTTATTTAATATGTGTTTCTTGTTATCTATCTACTATCTGTATGCTAAAGGGTTGAAAGGAGACCTTAGGGGTTAGTCCTAATTATGCTCACCAAGACATCGCATCTCGTGCCTACATATCCTGACGGGAATGGAATCAGAACATTCATAGTTCCCCTTAACAAGGGTGAGGAACTCTTGACTGTTGTCAAGGTTCCAAGGGGAAATGGGTAAGTATCTAGGGCGAGATAATTACGTGGAATGCGGTGACTCCAAACCTCAGGCTAGGTTGAAAGTGAAAATAAGTAAATGTCCATGGCAAAACAATTACATAGAGTATGACGACTCTAATCCTAAGGCTAGGTTGAAAGGGAAAATAAGTAAATGTCCATGGCAAAACAATTACATAGAGTACGGAGACTCTAATCCTAAGGATATGATAAGGATAAGGACCTAGAGTTAGGCTACATATGACATAGCAGTCAACGGATATGATCCTTTCCTTTGGAATGGTTAAGAATATATTTGGAAGCAAACATAAGCGGGAATCTATGGAACACTCAATCCTAAATATTGTCAAACAGTGATGGACCTAAAGTCGAGATTGAAGGGGAAACCTGTTCTAATGTTATCATAAGAAACGCAAAGTGGAAAAACTACGAAGGTTTACCTGAGAACCGATTAGAGGTATGTTTCGAAATCTCTGACTTTTGACTTTTCCGCTTCTGTTGTATGTGTATTGTTCTACTTCAATTTGGGAGTTGCTACTATCGATTGTGGTTGTGCGTTAGTATCATCTTCGTGTTGACTTTGGGAGTGTGCATGATTCAACCTTTTCTTGCTTATCGTTGCTTCCAATTTTGTGTTTGTATTTGATTCTGAAACTTTTTTTATCTTGTGTCCTTTGTGTATGCTTGTTTTTTTCGTCTCGTATGCCATGGAATTGTTCTGATTTATATGTCTGAACGATTAAATTGAATTGAAGTGCTAATTTGTTTGTCGATTCCTGTTTTAGAAAAGAAATATCAACAGTGATTTCTTGTTATTTGAGATTTCACTAGTTCCCAATTCCGACGGATTGTGTTTGATTGTAATTGATGAAGATGATTTCTCATGCTATTTGGAAATTAATGATTCGTTTTAACTTGCACAGGCTTTGGAGCTTCTATTAAGTTGTAGTGAAATCAACATTGTTTGTGCGATTAATGACGGAATCATGCTAAAAATGTCAGAGGCAGCATTCTTATCATTAACAAAAATCCTACTCAGAAACAATCAGTTGGCCTTGGAAAAGTTGTGCAACAGTCTTACCCAACATCCACTCTAAACCAGATGAAAGCGAAGGTATTTGACTGCCAATAAGTTGCACTGCTTCTTTGGCTCATCATCAGCGATATGTTAAACAAAGTGGCATGTGAATTGAGTATTTGTGACAAAAGCAGCAGGTGGAGGATATTGTAAATAATCAATAGATGTTATTGGTCTTTTCAAATGATCCGTATTGTGCATCATATGGTCCAATTTAGTCTCCTTTTCTTTTTTCTAGTTGATGTGCCTTGGTGGCTTGAAATTTTAATCTTTGTAAATTTTCAAAACTTGAATTTCCATAATAACTCGAATTTGATTGTAAATAACTCTTGGACACTTGTGAGTTTCAATTTTTGCATTTTACGAAAAGCTTCAATCCTTGTACACTTTGAATTTTGTAACTTAATTTTTGCCATGAAAATGACTTGAGCTTAGCATGTGAAGTCCAACTTGAATTTTAAAATATGGAAAAAGTATGGGAACTTTGAGTCTTTTGTATGATGTGAACTTTAATCTTTGAATGTTCTTAAGCTCAAAATTTTGAAATCTTCTTGAATGATGACTTGCAACTTTTGGATGTGAATTGAAATGACCTTGAACATGCAAACCTTGGCGCAAATTAACCCACATTATTGGCAATATCACTTGACTTGAAACCCTTGCCCATGTAACTTAAATTTTTTAATAAAGCTTGAAAACATGGTTTTCCATTTAGACCAAACATGGCTTGAAAACATTGAAATATAACTTGGCAATGCATTAATCATGGCTTGAAACATCATGGCCCTTGAAATATGTCTTGAGGCATAGCTAAAACCTTATACTCAAGTGAGAACAACTTGAGCCATCTTAAAACATCTTGAATCCACGAGTAGCTCTTGAAATCACACATGATGTCTTTTCTCAAAAAAATTTATTTTTCCTCCATCCATTTGCATTCCTTTTGCATTATATCTCTCATACATATATATACTCATACATGCATCATTTTCTAGTAAGGTACTAGTGTAAAACCTAACTGAAACGAGAATTATAAAGTAAATTCATCATCTTCAACCTCTCTTTTATGCATACACACAATCAAACTACATGTAATCGCTTTTTGATTGGATGTCCATCTAGATTAGGATTGATAATGTCCAATTAGGTTGGTGTAACCGAGAATATCGGGTTGAGTTATTTGTGTGTTTTAAATAAGAAAACCAAGTTGGGGTTTACCTTCAAGATCATTGAGGATTTGAAGGTTTTGGACAAGATCACGCAAATACATATTCGATCGAGTGAAGGCCTTGGGACAAGGTAGGTGGTACCTTGCAAGGGAGTAGCATGAGATGGTGGATCATGTTAGTGAATCTTGGGTTCAACAAGTGCGTGCTAGGTATTAATTCTACTGAGAGAAAACCTTGAGATGGGAGGCCTTGCAAGGTAGTAACAAGAATTGGTGGATTGAAGCAGCATTGTTGGTGACCTTGATCAATCTTTGATCAAGGGTTTGAAGGTGGTAGAATCAACAATAAACCATAGAGTTTATAGGGTTAGAGTTCTTTATCTCTTGTATATACATTGTTTGCAAAGTAAGATTAATTGTAACTATCTCAATTCAAATTCGAATTGAGGGCAGACATACCCAAATATATATATATATATATATATATATATATATATATATATATATATATATATATATATATATATATATATATATATATATATATATATATATATATATATATATATATATATATATATATATATATATATATATATATATATATATATATATATATATATATATATATATATATATATATATATATATATATATATATATATATATATATAAAATTTTTGTTTTTACAAATTATCAAATCTTTCTTGTTTTGATCATTTCGTTTAGGAATCAACATTTTTATTACGTTTTGAATTACGGTTTGTTGATATAATCATAATCACTTTTATTGTGATTGGCTTTAATATCAACAAAACAAATTAAATTTTCAAACGTTATCGATTGCATACAAGGTGTTCGATAAATTGTCTCTATATATTACTTTTAATTGATTTTTGATCATTGAAAATAAGCTATACGAGTAACTTAGCATTTAATTGATTTGTGATTAATTGTTGTTGAACAATTTGTGTTCATTATCATTCAATTGTGTAACTTTACGCATATTCGAACTTTTAAATAATAGGTTCAGTTAGACTATTTGATTCAAGCTATTTTTGTTGTGACATAAAACTTTTGAAAATCATTTTTGCCAAAATTTATTTTTAAATTTGTGATATATTGACTCTCTAAAATCGATTGACTCCCTCTAAATTGAAATTTATCGTCTAAATTAAAATCTATTGACACGACTATCTTATCCAATGTCCCATATATTACTTTGGTTCGGAAAAATCAATTAGTTTTTTGGAAGCACATTTATGAAAATAATGTAATTTGTATTCATCAACAACGTAATACTTAGGGATGGGGGGGGGGGGGGGGGGGGGAGGGGACCTGAATCCCAAATAAGTCCCCGTTCCCCGCCCTGAACCCCAGCGGAGATGAATAATTGAACCCCAACCCTGTCCCAAATGGGTTCGGGGATTCTCGCCCCGCCCCCAAACCCAAATCCTGCCTTAAACCCAAAATTTTGCCCCGAACCCGAATTTCGCCCCAAACCCAAAACCTGTCCCAATCTTAAGAAATATTAACTTGTATTACAAAAATAAAATATAATCTCGAAAAATTTCAAACATATATTTCGAATTATAAAATACAAATGAAAGTATTAATTCATTAATCATACAATTAATATTTCAAATTAGCAAAACCAAATAATACAAAATATAAAAACTAAATAATAAAATACAAATTGATATTACAAACTACCATCTAAACAAACACATAGTAAAAAATATTCTACATTCCAAAATACCAACAAAACAACCACATAACTAAAAATATTTAACATCATTTATCAATGGAAATTGCTAGTCAAAAATAGATAAGTGGCCAACACCAATATTGTCTTCTTTCTTTCTCTGCATGTTATTCTCCATCTTCAAAGAGGAAAATAACACCACTAGTCAATATTTCAAACTACCATCCGAACAAACGCATAGTAAAAAAATATTCTACATTCCAAAATACCAATAAAACAACCACATAACTAAAAATACTCACATCGTAATCAACGGAAATTGCTAACAAAAATAGATAAGTGGCAAACATCAATATTATCTTCTTTCTTTCTCGAAATGCTATTCTTCATCTTCAAAGAGGGAAATAACACCACTAGTCAATATTTACCTATATAGAAAATACACATTAAAATAAAAACATTAATAATAAATAAGAATAAAAAGTTACTCTTGTATTCTAATAACAAATTGATTACTAACAAGTCAATTGGTTGGATGGATAATTGGATACTTCATACTCCGCACTAGTGTGTGAAGTGGGGGGGACCTGAATCCCAAATAAATCCCCGTTCCCCGCCCTGAACCCCAGCGGAGATGAATAATTGAATCTCAACCCTGTCCCAAATAGGTTCGGGGATTCTCGCCCCGCCCCCAAACCCAAATCCTGCCTCAAACCCAAATTTTTGCCCCAAACCCAAATTTCGCCCCAAACCCAAAACCTGTCCCAATCTTAAGAAATATTAACTTGTATTACAAAAATAAAATAAAATCTCGAAAAATTTCAAACATATATTTTGAATTATAAAATACAAATGAAAGTATTAATTCATTAATCATACAATTAATATTTCAAATTAGCAAAACCAAATAATACAAAATATAAAAACTAAATAATAAAATACAAATTGATATTACAAACTACCATCTAAACAAACACATAGTAAAAAATATTCTACATTCCAAAATACCAACAAAACAACCACATAACTAAAAATATTCAACATCATTTATCAATGGAAATTGCTAGTCAAAAATAGATAAGTGTTCAACACCAATATTGTCTTCTTTCTTTCTCTGCATGTTATTCTCCATCTTCAAAGAGGAAAATAACACCACTAGTCAATATTTCAAACTACCATCCGAACAAACGCATAGTAAAAAAATATTCTACATTCCAAAATACCAATAAAACAACCACATAACTAAAAATATTCACATCGTAATCAACGGAAATTGCTAACAAAAATAGATAAGTGGCAAACATCAATATTATCTTCTTTCTTTCTCGAAATGCTATTCTTCATCTTCAAAGAGGGAAATAACACCACTAGTCAATATTTACCTATATAGAAAATATACATTAAAATAAAAACATTAATAATAAATAAGAATAAAAAGTTACTCTTGTATTCTAATAACAAATTGATTACTAACAAGTCAATTGGTTGGATGGATAATTGGATACTTCACACTCCGCACTAGAAATTAGTAATAAATAAATCGTTTCACACTTCATAATAAAAATTGAAAAATATGTGTTTCACACTCCATATTAGAAATTAATAATAAATAAATCGAAGGAAAATTTTACCTTCTTCATCGGGCTCTATTTCATCGAGCAAAGTAGTGTAGTCATTGCTTAACTTAGAACTCATACCACCTAAAAATATTAAACAAAATACAATATAATTAGCAATCAATTAACAAATACAAAATTATATGTCATTTCATAATATATAAAAAGTGACAGAATAATATAAAAGCATACCACTATTTTCAATACTCCATAACTAGCTTCTAGCACACATCAAAACCTCTAAAGTTGTCCAATGAAGTCGATTGTGATGCGGGCTTAAAATATGACCGCTAGTACTGAATGCGGATTCTAAAGCTACTGTAGAAATAGGAATTGCTAAAATATCTTTTGCAATTGCTTGGAGTGTTGGATATGTGATGCCATTTAACTTCCACCACAATAGAATATCAAAATCAGAACTTCGCGGTAAAACTTCCTCTTCTAAATAACGATCCAATTTTGTTTTGACATATGAAGTTCTTGCTCTTTTCTTCTTTCGAACATATGCATCATAATCATCTAAACCATCATTAGCCACACGACTAGACTCCAACACTGGTGAGTCACCACAATTCTCTTGGTTCAACTTCAATTGATAATCAGCAACTAAGTCATAACATAGTTGTTGAATCCTCTTAACTTGCTCAAAAGAGTCTTGTTCATACAATTTTTCATAATAGTATTCAAGTAACTCCATTTTGTATCTAGGATCCAAAACACTAGCAATTCCCATTATATCATGGGTGATACTCCAATATTTATCAAATTTTTGCAACATCTTTTTAGCCATTTCTTTGATCGATAAATTGGAAGAGTTAACCCAATCAGATATTGCCAATTTAATCTTACAAATCTCAAGAAAAAACATGTTAGTCGTGGGATACTTAGTTCCAGAAATGATTTCAGTGGTTTTATTGAACAACTCCAATCTTTCACAAATATCTTTTGCAAATTTCCATTGTGAACTAGTTGGAACACAAATGTATCGAGTGTCACGTAGCCTTAACCAGCTAAATACATCCTCATACAAAATAGCAATGTCAAGCATTTTATAAGTGGAGTTCCATCTAGTTGGACAATCTAAACTTAAAGTTTTAGTGCAAGAAATTCGCAATTGCTTAGTTGTCTCCTCAAATTTTTCTTTTCTTTTAGGAGTTGTTGTCCAATAAGGTACATTATCCCGAATATTTTCTACTTCATCTTTCACTACTTCTAAACCATCATTTACTATCAAATTTAATATGTGTGCGCAACAACGCATATGAAGTAAAGATCCATCCCTCAACAAAGTACTTAAATGCAACTTCTCCTTAATTGTGTCCATCACAGCATCATTTGTGCTACAATTATCTAAAGTGATAGTTGACAATTTTGTATCGATATTCCAGTCCATTAAACACTTAACTAAAGCAGCACAAAGTCTATCACTTGAATGAGGAGCAGGAATATAAATGAACCTAGCATATAATAAAATTCAAATATGAAATAAATGAAGCTAACATATTATATTTATGCTTAAACTAGACATAACAAATTGTAATTACCTCAAGATGCAACTCTGCAAATTCCAAGATCCATCAATATAATATAATGTGCAGTAACAACCATATACCCTTTTTTTTATTACTTGAAGTCCACATGTCTGAAGTAATCACCACTCTTGCTTGAAGACTATCTAATAACTTTGAAGTTATTGTCTTCTCAAACTCGTACACTTTAAATATCTCCTTCCTGATAGTATTTCTACAAGGAACATGAAAAAATGGTTATAGAGAAGCAACAAATCTTCGAAAACCAATATGATCTACAATTGAAAGTGGATACTCATGCATAATTATTGCACGTGCAAGCTCTTTCCTTGATTTTTCAACATTATAAGTACCAACTTCTAATTCTTGCTTTCCTTGCAAGCTCTTTGGCATGAGAAATGTCTGTCCTTTTGTAGTCTTGTTCTCATGAATTTTGCGATGAATGCATGTCTCCATATGTTGAAGCAAGTGTTTTGTTCCATTGCTCGATTTTTACCAAGAAATTTCTTGCAATATTTACATTGAGCCTTATCCTCGCCATTAACTTTCACCTTTGCAAAATGATCCCAAGCCTTACTCCTAAACCTTCCTTTCTTTGTTTCTGCCAATGCCTCTATATTATCACATGTATCCATTTTATCAGTTGTCTCATCATTAGGTGTTTCAACTGTTTCCTTCGATGGTGTCAGGCCATTAAGCGAAGAGTTGAAACTTTCTTCCATAGCGGGAGCTACTTGGTGTGCACTATCTTGTGAAATAAGTGGGTTAACATTACCAACATTTTCCATGTTTATCTCCTATTGAGTTGTTCAAATTAAAAAACTAATTAAATACAATTTATATCAACAATAACTCATTAAGCAAACAAGTTACCATTTTAAACTACAAATTAAACCATTAGTTACATAAAACAAATAATTTACACTAGAGAATGTCATTTGAATATACTAAATAGTAAATACTTGGATAAATAATTAAACCAAACCATAAAAGCATAGTCACTATATTTAAAAAAAAGCATAGTCATTAAATTTTTAAAAAATTAGAACAGCAACATAGTCATTATTATTCATTTGTTTTTAAACCAAACCAGGTCCCTTTCCATAGACGATAGAATGACTCTATGGCTCAACACCAAAAAAAAAAAAAGAATGACTCTATGGCTAATTGGTTATATGAACCTCTTATGTTTATCTAAAATATAAATGAAGCAGTTTAATTTATTAAAAAAAGACAAACAACTTTTCTTCTCCAAAAAAATAAGAAACAAAATGGTTGAGATTGAAATTATAAGAATAAGAATAGTGATATAGATATAAATATTTGTTAACTCATTGAATGGTTACACACATAAAAGTTAATGATATCTCAACTCTTAATAGGTACATACGCCCATGGCCTTTCATTAATAATTTTGTTGTTAGTATGGAAAATTCATACATATATTTCTAATACAGATTTAAACTTTTAAACACTCTAATAAAAAAACTAAGAGAATATAGTGCTTACAACAATCACATTCTTCTACAAACACAATAAAGTTTTAAGATTTAGAAGTAAAAATAAGAGACTAAAACTTACAGCAAACTTTTAAACACTCTAATAGAAAAACTAAGAGAATATAGTGCTTACAACAATCACATTCTTCTACAAACACAATAAAATTTTAAGATTTAGAAGTAAAAATAAGAGATTAAAACTTACAGCAAAAATAATTTTGATGAGGATGCCAAGATGGTTATGTCGTTTAGATGGTGATGTCAACAATGTTTTAAGATGTTGATAAGGAAAAGGAAAGTTCAATGATAGTGAGAGTATTGGAATATTGGAAGAGACATTACTGAACCATTAAAGTTTATTTTTGGAATGTTAAAAGTCTATTAACTTTTGTTTTTTTAATAAAAGTCTATTAATTTTAATTAATATAGCCAACCGTAAATGTATGTTATGCAATGGTTCAACTTCAATTTTTAAATTAACCATTGTATATATCTAATTGATAATCAGCAACTAATCAACGAGAAGTGGAAGAGTTAAAAATATAATGTATGATTTTATAAAAAATATTATGATTTTTTTAAATAATAATAATAATAAACGGGGCGGGTTCGGGGTGGATACTACAGTCCCCATTACCCACCCCGTCCCCATATTTAAAAATTGGGAAAAATCCAAACCCGAACCTAAACTCAGGCAAAGTAGATTTTCTCCGTCAAATTCGGGGCGCATACCCGCGGATATGAATTATATTGCCATGTCTAGTAATACTGTTAAACACCTTCATCCAATCAAGTTACTATACCACCTTTTAATTTATTTTTTAAAATATATTTATAATATCTATTTAATATCATTTAATTAGATATTTAGATGTGTATAAAAAATTACACCACTTATATACAAAAATTCATCATTTAATAAAAATAAAAACGATACTACGATATCATCGTCATATATGGAGATGAAAGTTTTAAAAACAAAACAGAAACATCAAAAGCACCGCCGTTATTACTATATGCAAAATTTTGTTGCATAGTTGCATAGAAAATGTAAAAATATATAGAGATCAATCCCACTTCACTTGCATTAACCTAACCTCTTCTTCCTCTTACACCATGGCTCCAAAATTGTGGGATGTTCTATCTGAAACAAAACGCACAATAGATACTCAGCCTCGTCATTACTTCAATCTCTCCCTAATCTTCATCTTACCCCCCTTTTTCGTCTCCTTTCTCGTCAGCTTCCTTGTCAAACACTTCCAACAACAACCACAACCACAACCAGAATCCACCTACCCCGCCTTACTCTTCACCCTAGTTTCTATCTTCTTCCTCCTTATCTCTGCCATCTTCACCTTCTGTGCCTTTATCTCCATCACTTACAGCGTCTACCACTCTTATTTTAATCAACCCATCAAACTCAAAGAAGCCATCAAATCCATCTCCACTTCCTTCTTCCCGTTACTCGCCACAGACATCATCGTTTTCACCATCTTATTCTTCGGATCTTTTCTACTTGCACTTGTCATTGGAGTTGTAACGTTTCTCATCACTTATCTAGGCGGTGTTGACCTCCAAGCTCACTCTTACTTGGTTGTGGTTTTATCAGTGCTTGTTGTTCTCCCTCTTGTGATGTATTTGATAATTAACTTGAGCTTGGTGAAAGTTATTGTGGTGGTGGAATCAGTTTGGGGTTTTGAACCATTGAGAAGAAGTTGGAAATTGGTGAAAGGAATGAAGAGGTTGATTATGTCAATCTCTTGCTTGTTTGGGTCATTACAGTTGATGTTGGTGTGGATAAGTGGTTATAGCTGGGTACTGGTTTTAGTGATTTATCCAATACTTGCTATGCTTTCGCTTTACAGTATTGCGGCTCTTACGGTGTTGTACATTTACTGCAAGGAGAAACATGAGAAGCTAGCATATGAAGAATTTGGGAAGGAAAAGGACGAGGCTAGATTGTCTCTAATTCCATCATAGAATTGGTCATATTGTGCGGAATATACTTGTATTGTATGGTCATTGTAATCAATAAATAAGGTTTAGATTTGTACGGTGCAGTAATTATGAGAATTTTCTCTATAATAGTGTTGTTTATGGATTTTGAAAATAGTCACATAAGTTATAAGAAAAATTGCATAACGGTTTGTTCTCTTTAAAATATTTTGTGGTACTGTTTAAAATTATGTAAAGCAGGCAAACAATCGTGCCGCATTCAGGACAAAATAACTTAGTTTTATATTGTACAACTACTACTTGTACGGTAGATAATCGATTTAAAAATACACACACTGATGGTACAAACACCATTTGAATATAGTATTAATATCACTCTAAAAAAATTCAATAATGATCATTTGACCACTCAATAATTTTTCAATGATTAGAAAGAAAGAAGGAGAAGTTGACGCTTCAACAATTCAAAAAATGCGGAGTTATGAGAGTGAGGAAGGAAAAACTCAACAAAAAGAGTTTTTGATGTATTTTGGAATGAAACAAAGAACTTCCTTATATAATAAAGTGAGCTAGCCATAATATCTCACCTAAGAAATGTAGGACTAATGAGTTTTTTCAACTAAAACATAATGTGGGACTTAAGGAACTTTTTCAAACTCATCTCCCTATATTTTAATATTGACATAATGTTACAACAATCCCCCACTTGAATTTAGGGAAAAAAATTGTTTCAGAAGTAACGTCAAACATTTCTAAGATTGTGCTAAACAAAGGTGTCTACAACTTGAACCTTTGCGTAAAAAGTAGGATTCCGATTCAACAAGAGTGACACAATTGTCTTGAACTCTATCTAAGAAATCAAACTCACACACAACCTTTTCTTAAGTTGTATCCTAGTTTAGTGAGGCTCTAGGAACTCCGCCTTGAAATTCCATAGGAAACTGCCTAAGTTCCACAATCACATAGGTGAGTGTATCAAAAGTACTCTTATGACCTAGGTACTCCCTCATGCAGAGTATAAATCGCATTAAGAGTTTATATTATCTCATCCTCTTATCGCTTTAGAACTCATGCTTCTCTTATTTACTCTAGCATGATCACCTCATATTACTCAAAACTTGTTATTACTCGTTGAACCTATTTTTTTGGGATCTCAAGTCATTTAGGTCGGGTTACCGTCATGAGCAACTCATTTTTATAGGCATTACTCTCATCTTAATGGATGTATTATAAACCTTATCTCTATATAATCCTTTCGTCAAAGGGTCTGCTAAATTTTCATTAGTGTATATATGATTTACTCTTACAACTCTTTTAGAGATACAATGTCTAACAATGTTGTGTTTTCTTCTTATTTGACGTCACTTACCGTTATACTAACAGTTCTCAATTTTTGTAATAGTCGTGATACTATCACAGTAGATCAACACGGTTGTCACAAGTTTGTCCCATAAAGGGATCTCAACTAGCAAGCATATCTTAAATAACTTGCTTCTTCATTAGCAATCTCTAATGCTATCATATCAGACTCCATCATAAACTGAGCCAAAATAGTTTATTTCTTTGATTTCCAAGTGTGTATGTATCCAGATATTACGTTCAAAGTTGGGATGTTATGCAAATATTTAAGCAATCTAGAAATGGATCATTGGAAAGCAACCAAAAATGTTATGTGGTATTTAAAGAGAACAAAAGACTATATGCTCACATATAAGAGGTCAGACCAGTTAGAGATCACTAGATACTCTGACTCAGATTTTGCTGGATGCCAAGATAGTAAAAGATCCACTTCAGGCTATATATACATGTTGGTTGGTGGTGTCAGTGCTAAGCAAACTCTTACGGCTTCATCCACCATGACAGCAGAGTTTATAGCAAGTTATGAGGTATCCAACCATGAGATTTAGCTAAGGAATCTTGTCACTGAACTGCGAATTATGGAAGGAATTGAAAGGCCACTTAAGTTATATTGTGAGAACAAATTAGTCGTCCTGTATTCCAACTATAATAAGAGCTTAAACCAGTCAAAACACATTGACATCAAGTTCCTAGTTGTTAAGGAAAAGGTACAAAGTGGACAGATTTCCATAGAACACTTTGGAACAAACTCCGTGATAGCATATCCTCCTACAAAAGTTCTTCCACCCAAGGTCTTTCATGAGCAAACTGCTCACATGGGTGTTTTACCGTTAAAGGAGTTTTTGTTTCACTGGGAGTTAGTCGATTATGAATTTTATGTTATGTGTTAGGTATTATGTATGCATAATATTGTTTTGGATATTTTTTAATTAATAAAATTTGATATTTAGTATTTTACATTTTCTACAATAAAGTTATTGAAATATCTCACTAAAGTAAAGTAAGACCAGTTGAAAATCGACATATACAAACCAACTTCATGTGATTTTCATGCTTCACATTTCATGATGGATCTATCTCATTTATTTGTGTCACTATTGGTGATCATTTATGAGTTTAGTTATCATTGATATAATGAAAATCACCATGGTTATGTATATTGGCATGACTAATAGACGAGATACTTTGGATATGCTTAACGAATATAATGGCAAATTTTGATCTCATAAAGTCTAACACATGTGTAAAGTTATATATGTGACTAGTGGGAGATTGTTAGAATTTTTGGGTCACAAATGTAATATTGCAGTGTTAGAGCCATTATTTAATTAGGAAAATCTACATTGGTCTAATTAATATTAAGTATGTGGCTAAAAGCATAAATGTCATGAAATATGAGATTATTGTGTAGATACTATAAATCAATATCTAATTTGATGAGGGATCAAATTAGAATATTGAAAACTAAGAAATAACCCCAAGGTTATTTATAGGGGTTATGGTTCCCATTTGTAGACAACGTGAAAACGGCTCATCAGAAAAATTTTCTTCATCCCCATCAAAAGAGATTCAAGGAGTCATAAGAAAATTCTACAATTGAAAGATCAAATACCCACAAAACTTCAGTGATTCCCAATAACAAATTCATCTATTTACATGAATTATTTAAATGACTTTTTTTATTTAATTATTCATTATAAATTCTAAACCAATAGATTAGAAACATGAGAGATGACATAATATATAAAAAAGGAGAGGATTCAAATCCGGATTTAAAAGATACAAATTGATGATATATCAACTCATAAGTATAATTTTAGAGTTTTGTTATTAATTTCTATATCAAAAAAATTAATAAGGTTATGAGCCGATCTTACGCATTATCTTTTTTTAAATATTAAAATGATTAAATCCATCCAAAATAAAATACATATTTTCTTTTACGATTTAAATTTTAAGATTGTGTGTTCTATATCTTTTGAGGATGTAAAACATACTAAATTTATGCCTTTGAGTCAAACATTTTCCAATTTTCTTTGTTATTTAACATGTAACAACCACATCTAAAAATATGAAAATATAATATTTTGGTTTTCTATTTTTTCAAAGTTTATATAGAGTTTTATTAAAGATATCTTAAATTTAAAGACAATTCAAAATATATTATAATGGCTTCAGTCCATAATTGTTTTCAACATTCGTTTTAAATGAAATTCATCTAGCTACTTTTTTGTTGATTTAATTTTTTCTCTGAACAATTATATTTTGTTTAGAAGTTCTTGAGAAAGAAATATATGAGAAATGTCATTTTTATCAAAGAAATGTTTAAAAGATAAACTTTTAAATTCTTTCATATGATCACTTATAAAGATAATATATAAACTTGTTTAATAGTAAATCTTTTGCAAAAGTTTTTAAATGCTTCAAAAGAATCTTTTTATTTTAGAAATAAAATTGAAATAAACAAATAAAAATCATCAACTATCACAAAATCACATTTCCTTTCACTAAAATTTGCCGTTTTAACAAGACTAAAAAATCATTGTAAAGAGTTGAAGATATCAAATTGTAAAAATTGTATTTTTAGAATAGAAATTACTCTTAAATTAATTTTCTTTAATGCAGTCATCATATATTTTACCTTTATCAAAACTAATTTTACAAAGACCTTTAACAAGATCTAGACTGAACAATTTAAAAATAGACTTCATATTTATATAGTCAAGTCAACTAATGTATTCTAGATCCATTTATATTTTTCTATGGATACAAAAACATGATATAAAAAATATCTTAATTATCCACATAAAATATGTTAGGTTTGATCAAAACTCTATCACATGCTTGAAAATATGATCAAAATCCTATCACATGTTGAAAACACTTCACTTAAAATCATAAAGAATGTTGAATGACTTAAAAGTCACAAGAAAATAATTATAAAAAGAAAAAAAAATTATAAACAAACAACTATTTTAAGACCACGTAATTCAAACGGCAGGAAGGGTTAAAAGTATTGAATTTACCTTAAAATAATGAAATTACATGACACCATGAATATATATATATATATATATATATATATATATATATATATATAGAGAGAGAGAGAGAGAGAGAGAGAGAGAGAGAGGGGGCAATCCCACTACACTTGCATGAACCTCTTCTCCCTCTTACACCATGGCTCCAAAAACCTGGGAAATTCTCTCTGAAACTAAACGCATAATAGATGCTCAACCTCGTCACTACCTCACTCTCTCCCTAATTTTTCTCTTACCTCCCTCTTTCGTCTCTCTTCTCTTCAACTTCCTTGTCAAATACCTTCAACAACAACCACCACCACCACCACCCACCTACCACACCATCTTAATCTTCTCCATAGTTTCTATCCTCTTGCTCCTCATCTTTTCCATCTTTACCTTATGTGCCTTCATCTCCATCACTTACAGCGTCTACCACTCTTATTTTAATCAACCCGTCAAACTCAAAGAAGCCATCAAATCCATCTCCACTTCCTTCTTCCCTCTCCTCGCCACAGACATCATCTTCTTCACCATCTTCTTCATCGTCTTTCTTCTATTTGCACTTCTCGTTGGAGCTGTCTCGTTTCTCCTTACTTATCTAGCCGGTGTTGACCTCCAATTTCACTCTTTCTTGGTTAATGTTTCATTAATGCTTGTTTTACTAACTTTTATGCTGTATTTGGGAGTTCACTTGAGCTTGGTGAAAGTTATTGTGGTGGTGGAATCAATTTGGGGTTTAGAACCATTGAGAAGAAGTTGGAAATTGGTTAAAGGAATGAAGAGGTTGATCTTGTCAACACTTTCCTTGATTGGATCCTTGCAATCGATGTTGGCGTGGTTAACTGGTTATAGCTGGGCATTGATTTTAGTGATATCTCCCATAGTTGCAATGCTTTCGCTTTACAGTATTGCGGTTCTTACGGTGTTATACATTTACTGCAAGGAGAAAAATGAGAAGCTAGAAGATGAAAATTTTGGGAAGGAAAAGGACGAGGCTAGCTTGCTTCTAATTACATCTTAGAATTGGTCAAAGTTGTGTACAATTTTGGGATTGACCCAATTATGACTTTTCTTCCTACAACTTGTTTGTTTGTTTTTATTTAAAATATACTTGTATTGTATATTTTGTATCTATCTTTGTACGTATCAATTATTCAGCAAAACTCAAAGTTAATAAAACCTTCTCCTTAATTAAAGACAAAGAATGATTAAAGTTTGGTAAGTAATGATTTTCATAACAGAAAATTAGAGTATAAGAGATACTCTAATTCACAACAAAATAACAAAAGCTGTTTCAAGATAATTCATATGAGAAATGGACAACAAACAATTCTCAAAATTGAATATTTAGATTGAAACATAATAGCATTTCTCATTAACCATATATTCCAATTAGTAGTTAACTAAATCACACAGATTTTGATTTTAATGTTCTCATTCTTCACCTAATGACAATTTAATATGAAACTTGATAGGCCATTAACACGTGAACCTTTTTGATTTTCCAGCCAATTGTGCACAGCTTTCCAAATTCTTCTCGACACCACACATAAACTGAACAAATGAATATTATCTTCGTCTTCCTGGAAGCAAATAGCACAACATTTCTCTCTAACACCTACTAAAATATCTTTATTGGATAATTGATCTCTTGTTGTTAATTGATTGAAAAGCATCCTCCAATCGAACAAATGAATATTGGAGGAAAACTTTAAATTCCACATATTCGACAATGTTATTTTCACTACTGATGAAACCTTTGAAGAACGTGTATCTAGAACATCATAGCATGACTTAATAGAGAAAATCTCCTAATCATCAGCTAATTCCATCTAAAGTCGTCTTTTGGAAACTGCGTTGGTTCAATATCAGACAACATAATTTGAACTTCCTCCTTCTGCAGGAGGCTTGCTTCTACTGATGAATTCTCTAGATTGATAAATGTCTTCCATCTCCAGACCCTTCCATCCCAAAATCCCGCGTCTATCACACAACATAAAGGATTAGTTGCATACTCAAAAGCATTAGGGAATGCCTCCTTCAAAGATTGATTGCCTAGCCATTTGCTATACCAAAAAGAGATATGCATTTGCCTTATTTCAAGCTGGAAAGAATATTGTTAGAAAAATTTTATGTTCTACATCATTCTTAGAATCCCTATTAAGAGATCTTTCCACCAAATTGAGCCTCTTTTATTGACCATCCTGCCTTCATTGAAAAATAGCTTCAGTTTTAAATTTTGATACCTATGTCTCAAAATCCCACTCCACAAAGCATCCTTCTTCTTCAAAATCCTCGACTTACATTTGAGCAAAAGAACCTTATTAGAAAGTTCTAAGTTTTCTATACCGAGTTCCCTACAATCTTTAGTGTGAGATATTAGATCGAACTCTAGTTAGCATGTTGTCGAAGTTTGCTCACATGCTGTTGTCGACGACCTACATGCTGTAGTCGAATTGTGTTCTAGTGTAGTTTTCGAATTGGGTCTTGTGTTAATGATCCAATTGTTTAAGTTAGCTTGTACCCTAAGTTAGCTTGCAATGGGTAATTGTTAAAAAGTTCATTAATTTAGTATGTTAAGTTTTATTATAAATAACATATTAGTCTCTCATCTTATGTGTGGTGTGACAAAACTTAATTAGGGTGAGATGGTTATTTGTTATTCTTGAGTACTTGCAATTTATTTTATAGAGAAAGTAAAGAATAACAATTATAACCAATCTTTGTTATTCTCCTTGTTGTTCCTTAACCATAACCCTTGTATGTTTCTTGATCATAAAAAAATCAAGTATATTTTGTTTTAAGACATCCTAATTCACAACAAATTGGTGCGATAAGCATGGAGGAAGATGCCTTCAACAAAGTATGAGATTGAAAAGTTCACCGGAGTGAACGACTTCGGTCTATGGCGCTTGAAGATGAAAGCCCTACTGGTTCAGTAGGGTTGTTTGGAAGTGTTTAAGGGAGAGACAGTCATGGACGCTGCGTTAACAAAAAAAGAAAAGACGATCATGATAGAGAAAGCCCATAACGCAATATTGTTAAGCCTTGGAGATAAGGTTCTTCGGCAGGTATCAAAGGAGACTACGTCATTAGGGTTATGGTTGAAACTTGAAATTTTGTACATGACCAAATCTCTGGTGAATCGACTCTACTTGAAGCAAGCTTTGTATTCATTCAAGATGAGTGAAGACAAAATATTGGTTGAGCTGTTAGATATGTTCAACAAGTTGATTCTTGATCTTGAAAATATTGATGTGAAGATCGACGATGAAGATCAAACATTGTTATTGTTGTGTGTTTTGCCCATAACACATGCTCACTTCAAAGAAACTCTCTTGTATAGAAACACTATGCCAAAAAAGACCTTTAGCAGCGCTTTTTTTGGCCTTTAGCAGTGCTTTAAAGCGCTGCTAAAGGTAAATGCAGCGTTTTTTGTGGAAAAAGCGCTGCTAAAGGCTCCCTTCAGCAGCACTTTTAGCAGCGCTTTTATAGCCCTTTATCAGCGCTTTCAGAAGCGCTGCATATTCCCCCCAGCCATCCCCCCCTTTAGCAGCGCTTTCACAAAGCGCTGTCTTAGAGCCCACCTTTAGCAGCGTTTTTACAAAGCGCTGTCATAGCCCCCCCTTTAGCAGCGCTTTTTAGAAGCGCTGTCTTAGACCCCCCCCCCCCTTCCAAACCTATAACAGCGCTTTTGTAGCGCAATGTTTGTGACCTTTAGCAGCGCTTTTTTGTAAAAGCGCTGTCTAATGTCCCAGATTTTAAATTTTTTTTTTTAAATATTCACCCTGTTTTGTATATTTACCAACAACTTGCTTATATTACACAAACCTGCTTATAATTCAGGCCTTTATTTCAACACTTTGGGCTTGTATATACAATTCAAAACTTTGGCCTTAAATATACAATTCAAAACTTTGGCCTTATATATACAATTCAAAACTTTGGATACATTGTAACTCATCACTTTGTTCATAAACATTTTAATACACATAAACCTGTTTAAATATGTTACAACAAAATTCGATCCTCAGAATTACAACATCACAAATACATTCAATTTACATATAATTACAATTCTTCCAATCCGATAACTCTATACAATTCTCAACCCAAGAATAAATTAACACCATTCCTCTTTAATTTCTTCCAATTTTGCTTTCGTGTAAGTAGCGCACTTGAATTCATCAAAATACTACATAATATAACAGAACATGCAAGATTTAATTTTAAAACTAATTACTCAGATGAAGTATCGGA
This sequence comes from Lathyrus sativus, assembly GCA_963859935.3. Taxonomy (NCBI): domain Eukaryota; kingdom Viridiplantae; phylum Streptophyta; class Magnoliopsida; order Fabales; family Fabaceae; genus Lathyrus; species Lathyrus sativus. Next base: position 551,340,529 of record OZ012741.1, read on the forward strand.
TAATTATCAAAATGAATCATATAACTTATATAATGAATTGATCCATACCATGACTGGAATCTCAAGTTGACCAGAAAGAATAATTTCCCTCATAAATCGCAATACAAAATATCCACAGTCAATACCATTGCGCTGCCGAGGACACTATAACTGGAAAAAACAAACGAACATTTATCAGGATATATAGTTTAAATAGTTTTATCAAGTAGAACCACTATAACAGTCAAACATGGGAAAATATACCTCCACTCTGATCCAGTTGATGTTGTTAGCCTTGCTTTTTGACACCGTTGCATCTCTTTGTGCTCTGAATATTTGTATAACTCTAACATAATATAAACGCATATTTAGAACAATGTCACATAATAAATAAAGATATATAATCAAAGACAACAGTATATCTCATCACTTACGTATCAACCATGTTCCTCAAATTTTCATATTTTGTTGTATCGCCATCCAATGAATCTATATAATACACTATTTCTTTCCTCGAATTAATCGCGACCAACAACTAATGTCCACTATAAAATAAGACAACAGTTTAAACGGAAATGTTATATAGAAAGGAAAAAATCGAACAATTATAATAAATTAATTTAGAATAAAATCTAACCCATGGCTAGTATTATATGGCAACAAGAACAACTTCTCCGTAGTCGCGTGCATAAATCTCTGCACTGTGTACTCTTTGACTGTATCTGGTGTCTGGTCTATTATCCGTGAGTTGACACAGCTAGCAGATAAGAATGCGAATACTGAAGTCAATTCATTCGGGACCAACAACTTGTCATACAAGAACCTAAAAAAACATAATCAACATTAGAATATTCAGTTAAACGAGCAAATTTTAAAATGTTCAATTATTTAATTAAAATGGATCGAAGTACCTGATGTATGAATGCATAACACCGACGCCCAATTCAGAATGGTTGAAAACCTGATCAAAATCCTCCTTAGCAATTGTTTCGGGATATTCAAAACCAAAAATACCTTCATCCATATGTATTTGATGGATGCCACCCTCAGGCACATCTGATGTTCCCACATATGTTTCAAGGCACATCCTAAATCGAGGAACAAATGCTTTTCTGGGCACCTTGGAAGTTTCAGGCATCTTACCCTTGCTGACTTGTTGCGAATGCTGATCATGAACCTAAAAGTCATATATAAGTTCAGTAATTAATGTATAACAAGATAATCATGTAACTGTAGTAGTACCTGTTTCTTTGATGCAGCTGAATCGGTATCCCACACAATAATTCTATCATCTTTTGATTTGGATTTTGTAGGAGTCTAAGATCATCATGTAAATAAGAAAATGTAAATGTAAGAATAACTTTCATGTATGGATCATAAAACATTTGAGTATTAAAAGGTTTAACCTACCTCATCATCTATGCAAATGAGATTTGCCGGCCATACCACATACGCTCCTATTGCGTCTCCCACCACTGTTGCGCCTGAAATATCATCTGGTATAGGCAACAACGCACCCCCCCTCTAACGCAATATCAATAGATACTTTCAAAATTTCAGAAGGGAGCGGTTTATGGTGAAGTAAGTCTACCAGAAAGTTATGCACCTTTCCCTTGCCAACCATTCGATGAGTAGGTGACGATAAATATAGTCGGCAAAGTGAAATGCCCTAAACAAATAATGATCAGTTAATGTGTCAATTAAGTAAATTGTGCTAAATTAATTTCAATGTAATATATACAATTACCTCTGGAAGCTTCTGCGGACAACCGATACTATCTTTGTCACTAGTAGCTTTACCCTCTAGAGCGCGTCTTTCCGACATGTATCTCTCCTTATCCTTCTGTAATTCACAGATCTGTGCTTTCAATTCCTCCAAAGTATCCATCACTTCTTTATTGGTTGGATTTTTTTTCTTTGGCTGCTTATACAGTTTGGATGGAGTGACACCAAATCCCTTACCCCTCACACGCCCAGAATACTCAGAAATATTCAGCACCCGGCTCAGTAAGCTCCTGCAATCATCGTCCTCAGCGGGAGTTATGGTCTGGGATAGAGTCTCCTGAAATATAGATAAAAACATATATAAATATATTATACACTTTTGATCAGTTACTGACAAAGATAACGTTGTACTTACACATTGTTCAAAGACTTGTTGAACTTCTTCCTGAACGACTCCATCTCGTCCCACACGGGCAGCCTTCCATACAACATGGTCCGGAAGAGATGTCGCATCACTCTTCTCCTCTTCCAACTACGCATTAAGATGGATAATAAAGCATTATATTCTATTATATATACTTACTATTTTTTGTAAATATATCATATTAAAGCATTTATATGTACTTACTATTTTTTGTTCTAATCGTGCATATCCCAAACGACCCTTTCTGTATGGATATGCGAGATTTGATGCCCGTTGACGATTTACGCCACTAACAACCTGAAAAAATAAGTTTATCAGAACTCTTGTGGAAGAAGTATATATATTATACATAGTTCATGATAAGTTGTACTTACTTCAAATTCTTTTGTTCTTCGCTTTGCAACAAACGTCTCCCATTCTTCCTCCGAAATCAAATCCGCGTACTTCATTGGACGCTCCGAGTCAACAAAGTTTCCTTCAGAATCTTTTAAAAACGCTCTAAATCCCCTCAAGCGTTTTCCGGCCAATTGAATACAATATTTTCTCCTACGATCTTCAATATTAAAAGATCTCTGCAAACAAACACACATACATATAACATGTTAGTATAATTAATTTAAAGACGTAATTGTCAACATAATTAAAAATAATCAAATATCATACCTGAATCTCGGTCCAAATCTTATCTTTAGCCGGTTGTAATGAAACAATTCTCCAATTATCGTAAGTAATCGGAACTTGCGAATGTACAAGTGCTCCGATGTAACTTGTTAGCAACGCACCGTTAGGCTCAACTAACTGATCTCTTTCATTCCAATGGACATCATACTTTACTCCTTTATCTCTCGCACGGATGATTTTTTTCATAATTGTTATGCCTCTTTTAATATCGCCTTCCACGTCTTTTGTTGTTTGTTTTCCATCATGTGATGTTTCCTCGTTGCTGGCCATAATATATATACCTGTAATTCAGAAAAACCAAAGTATCAAATGAATGACATGCAAATATGTAAATAACAAATATATATATATATATATATATATATATATATATATATATATATATATATATATATATATATATATATATATATATATATATATATATATATATATATATATATATATAAAAGAAATGTGTAAATAAGAAAAATATGGTATAAATAAGAAATAATATGTTACAAGTACCTTTAACATCTCTTTCTTTTTTTCGTTTTAATGAGGTTTACTTGTCTCTTAACAACACGAACAGATGGATTGATCCAAATTCCCTCGTTATGATCATTTCTAATATATGCTTCGTCCACTCTAATATTCTCATCTGGATCATCTATAATATAAGATTCATTCTCAACATCAACATCCCCCTTTTTTCCAATGCTATCATCGATTACTTTGTTGGAAAAAAGAACTATAGACCATTTCGTACTTGTCGGATCAGTGACATAGAACACTTGTTTAGCTTGCGTGGCTAGAATAAAAGGCTCATCTTTGTACCCCACCTTATTAAGATCCACTTTCAAAAAACCTGATTTATCCATTCGTATGCCACTATTATTTTCAACCCACTTGCATCCAAAGATAGGAATTTGAAACTTCTCATAATCAAACACCCAAATGCGCTCGATAACCCCATAATACGAGGAAATATGCATTGCTTCGGCAAGCACGGTGATACCATTATTTTGCATTGTACTTTTATCATCTTGTTCCTTGGTATAAAATGTGTATCCATTAATTACATATGCGCTATAAGAAAACACATGCAAACTTGGACCATATGCTAAACATCTCAACCTTTCTGTTATTGAAGCGAGATCAGAATAAAACTTTGAAAAAATATGCTCCTTGAACCATGTTATAAAACTTCGATTGTGCTCACGTACTATCCAATTTTCATTTCTATTCAGATTTAAACCTCGGAGAACGTCCTTGTGCATTTCAACATACAGCTCAACCTCAATCTCATTATGCAGAACATACAAATGCACTTGCTCCCGTTCATCCCTTGAAACTGTCACAACTTTATTTCCAATTAACTGTTTACCTACTATTTTTTCAACAACATGAGATTTTGGGAGGCCAATGGATTGAACGTTGGACAAATATTCAGTACAAAACTCAATAGCTTCTTCAACAATGTATCGTTCAACAATACATCCCTCTGGTCGACTTCGGTTTTTCACATACCCTTTCAATATATTCATATAACGTTCAATAGGGTACATCCATCTCATATAGGCAGGTCCACACAGTTGTGTCTCTTTCACAAGATGAACAACTAGATGTACCATTATGTCAAAAAATGATGGAGGAAAATACATTTCGAGCTCGCACAAAGTAATAACTATTTCTCTTTGCAATGTTGGTAAGATCGCAGGATCTATCACCTTACTACAGATTGACCTAAAGAAAAAACACAATTTAGTTATTGCGCCTCTCACTTTTTCTGGCAAAATAGAACGTATACCTATTGGTAGAAAGTGTTCCATTATAACATGGAAATCATGTGTCTTTAAACTCTTTAACTTGAGGTCTTTCATAGAAACAAGTCTTCTAATATCTGAAGAGTATCCTTCTGGAACTTTAACTTCACTCAGAAACTTACACAGTATCTTTTTCTCCTTTCTAGATAAAGTATAAGCAGCAGGTGGTAGATATGTGCGATTTCCTTTCTTCAAGGGTCCTAATTCATTTCTTATTCCCATTGCTACCAAGTCCTTTCTTGCTTTAAGTTCGTCCTTATACTTTCCTTGTATATTGAGTAACATACCAATAACACTTTCAAATACATTTTTTTCAATATGCATAACATCAAGAAAATGTCTTACATACAACGACTTCCAATACGGCAACTCAAACAAAATTGACCTCTTCTTCCACCCACGCGTGACAAGCGTATGAGCAAAAGGCTTGCCAAACTTAGTACTCACATTTTTCACCTTTTCAAAAATTTGTTCGCCGGTCAATGTAGGTGGAGTTTTACGTTGTTCTGAATTTCCATTGAATGCTTTTCTCCACCCACGGTAGTGATGATTAGAATTTAAGAATCTACGATGACCAAGAAAGACATTCTTCTGACCAAATTCCAACCGCGTCCAATATGTGTTTTATTCACAGATAGGACACGCACATTGACCTTTAATGCTATACCCCGATGGATTTCCGTATGCTGGGAAATCATTAATTGTGCCAAACAACATCGCCCTCAAATTGAAACTTTCTTTCCTATATCCATCATAAACCTCCACACCGTTCTCCCACAAACTCTTTAAGTCTTTGATTAAAGGTGTCAGGTATACGTCTATGTCGTTCCCTAGTTGTTTAAGGCCAGAAATTAACATAGATAACATCATGTACTTACGCTTCATACATAGCCATGGAGGTAGGTTATAAATCATAATAATTACAGGCCAGGTGGAATGTGAGATACTCTGCAGACCATGCGCATTCATTCCATCAGTCGATAATGCCAAGCGAAGGTTTCTAGCTTTTTCTCCAAAATCAGGATAATCATTATCAATTTTCATCCACTGTGGTGAATCTGCCGGATGTCGATACTTCCCATCTACAATTTTATCATCTACATGCCAAGTCAGGTGTTTTGCATCTGTTTCACTACGAAACATTCGTCTGAATCTCGGAATTATAGGAAAATACCATAATACTTTTGCTGGTGACAATTTTTTCTTATACCGAGATACACCACATTTAGGACACTCGTTTAATGATGCATATTCATTTCGAAACAAAATGCAATCATTTGGACAAGCATGTATCTTATCATAGCTCATGCCAATAGAGCATAACATTTTTTTAGCTTCATAGGTTCGATTGGGAAGAACATTATCCTCCGGAAGCATCTCTTGAAGTAGGGCTAACAACTCTGTGAAACTTTTATCCGACCATCCATTACCCGCCTTTAAATTGTACAACTTTAATACCGCGGACAATCTTGTGAAAGTAGTGCAACCTTTATACAACGGTTTCTCTGCATTGCTTACCAACCTCTCAAACATCTTGGGACAATCTTGAAGATCTTCTTCAAGTGCTTCTGCAATCTCTTCGACTCGATCACAATCATATGTATCCCTGCCATTGTCCTTTGAAGCACATGTCGTATTATTCCGGGGTTCACCATTCTCGTTACTTATCTCACCATGTAATGTCTAACATGTGTAACTTCGATCAATTCCATGTCTCATTAAATGAGATTCCAACTGAACGGCGTCAACTCGACGCCCATAACAGCATCCTAAGCAAGGACATGTGATCCTACTGGGGTCTTTGGTGTGTTCAACAGCGAACTTAACGAACTTCGATACCCCATTCTCGTACTCTTTTGACAATCGATTACCAGACATCCATTTTTTATCCATACTAATTGAGTAATCTACACTAAACTATGAAAGTTAAACAAAACAGAGAATACCTGTAAAGAAATCACTAACTTCTAAGAATGCTACACAGTAGGATGCTTGGAAACGATCACAACTTTGCTCTTCACAGGTAACCCCTATAGCAGACAAAATATAAATTTTATTAAAACCATATTAATAATTAACCAAAATAAAAATACTACATAATCCACCAAAATAAATCATATTAAAAATACTAGATAATCCTTAAACCAAAATGACACCCTTACTAAACATTGAGAAATCCTAACTAAACATATAAAACCATAATAACATATCATATAAACATTGAGAAATCCATAATAAAATATCAACATATAAAACCATAATAACATATAAAATCATATCATATAAAACCATATTCATGTTGGCTACTCTCTTAAAAAATACGAATTTCCAAAATATTAAAAAAAATATATGCTCTATCAAGTTACATTAATATTTTTAGCCATCATTATCTAATATTTTTGTTATATTCAAATTAGAAGAAAACTCATTTGTATGAGTGGTGCTAGATGAATTATCCATCTAAGTTCAAAATAGCAACAAAATAAAAACAACATCAATCTCAATCCCAAAATAATAATAGAAAAACAATAACACATAAAACATTTTGAGTTGTTTAGGCTTTTAACAACAACAACAACAACAACAACAACAACAACAACAACAACAACAACAACAACAACAACAACAACAACAACAACAACAACAAAAACAATAGTATACGTAACATATCTACATAAACCCAACAACATTAGTGTTAACATCATATCAAATATCATACTTGAACTCAAATTTACTTGCATGTCCTCAAACCTTCAATGCAAAACAACACTAAAAACCTTCACTAAACCTTCAATAACTCAATAAAAACAACAACAACAACAATAATATTAAACCTTCAATGTCTCAATAACAACAAACCTTCGCATTGCAACAACTATATTAAACCTTCAATATCTCAATAACACAAAACCTTTAATATCTCAATAACAACAAAGAGACAATAACACATAAATGCTTAACTCAGCAAACCTTTAAAGAATTTAATTAATACATATAACCACTATAACTCAGCAATGTCATATACATATACCTTCAATATCTTAATAACAACAAAGAGACAATAACACAAAACCTTCAATATCTCAATAACACAAAACCATCTATATCATCAGAACAAAAAAACCATCTATATCTTCAAATACCAACAATGGTGAAAAGATAAATAAACAAGAAAACCATAGTAAAACTTCACATACCGTAACAATGGTGGAAATGCAATGCAGACGGACGGATGCTCTCGAAAACGGACGGTGAACGGCGGCGAAATCCAACGGAAGAGGGCGACGGTCGGACGAAGGATGACGGAAACTATAGGGCAACGTTCGTTCGTTCGTTCGCCAGAGAAAGAAAGAAGAAAAGAAACTGGGCGACTGTTCTGTTTCTCTTAGAATTCTGGAGGGTATTTTAAAATTATAATACTAATACATATATCAGCGCTTTTAAAGGCCTTTAGCAGCGCTTTTAAAAGCGCTTTCATAGGGTGCCTTAGCAATGCCATATAGCAGCGCTTTATAGAAAAAGCGCTGCTAAAGGGTCCCCCTTTAGCAGCGCTTTTTAAAAGCGCTTTCTTAGGGTCCCCCTTTAGCAACGCTTTTTAAAAGCGCTTTCTTAGGGTACCCCTTTAGCAGCGCTTTTTAAAAAGCGCTTTCTTAGGGTCCCCCTTTAGCAGCGCTTTTTTAAAAGCGCTGTCTTTGGTAGGCAATTTTTTTTCTTTTTTTTTTACTCACCATTTAGCAGCGCTTTTTTAAAAAGCGCTGTCTTTGTATGCGCTGCTAAAACTCATTTCTGGCGCAGTGAAGGGATTCTCTGAGCTTTGAAAAAGTTCAATCAGCCTTGTATTCTAAGGACTTGAACGAACGAAAGGAGCATAAACCTTCAATGATTGGTGAAGGTTTAACCGTTAAGCAAAAACTATTGCAAAAGGATGGTAAGTTCGACAAGAAGAAAGGTAAAAGTCAGTAGAAATCTTATAGTGGTGAGGCTTCTGGTATTCGATGCTATCACTGTAAGAAAGAGGGTCACACAAGAAAAGTGTACCCTGAACGCCTGAAAGATCATGGAGGTAAAGATAATGGAAACGCATCCATTGTTCAAGATGACTTTGAATCATCTGATGTTCTTGTAGTTTCAAGCAGCGACTCAAGAAAAGAGTGGAATATGGATTCAGGTTGTACTTGGCACATGACTCCAAACAGAGAATTGTTCGAGGAGCTATGTGATCAAGATGGTGGATCAGTGCTGCTGGGAAACAGCAAATCTTGCAAAATTGCAAGTATTGGATATGTGAGATTCAAGCTCCATGATGAGTCAATAAGGTTATTGACTGAAGTCAGGTATGTACCTGATTTGAAGAGAAATTTGATTTTTCTTGGTGAATTCGACAGGAAGGGATATGTTTTTAAGGAGATAAAAGTATCCTAAGAGTCATGAAGGGGTCGAAGGAAGTCTTGAGAGGCGTGAAGAAACAAGGCTTGTATACCCTTGAGGCTGAAGTTGTAAGTGGTTCGACAAATATTGCATCCATAAAACCGTTGTCGAAAACAAAAATTTGGCACATGAGATTTGGCCATGTTACTAAAAGGGGTCTGGTCGAATTAGGGAAACAAAATCTGCTTGGAGGAGACAAAGTCGAAAAGCTGAAATTTTGTGAACCCTATGTACTTGGAAAGTCTCGCAGAGTGAAGTTCTAAAAAGGCAAACAATGAACTCATGGATCCCTTGATTACATCCATGTTGATCTTTGGAGGTCTGCAAGGTGTCCATCACATTCAGGAGCAAGGTATTTTCTATCCATAGTAGATGATTATTCCAAGAAGTTAGGGTATTAATGTGTGTTATCCGTAAGTATACGGAGTACGTCAGAGTAATATAAAAGATTATCAATCCCATAGAGACCAATGTCAATCGATCAATTACTATTGTTACAATGTTTATCTAAAGCTAATGAAAATAGAGCGTAATACGCATAGAAAATAATAATAATTAAGGAATGAATTCAAATTCAGAATTAAGCATACTGGAATGTAATTCTCATCTATCAAACATTACTCTTAATATCTAAGTAGTAGTACTTGTGGGGAAATATTTTCTTCCTCGAAAAAGAGTTAATTAAAAAGGAATCGTCGCGTTAGTGTAATCGAAACCGGACCTGACCTTTAATCTATACCAATTGCTCACGCTGCACCGATCGCATCTTGCGTTAAAGTGAAAAATCCTTTTTTTATATAACTACCTCTAAGACTCAGTTAAAAAGTGTTTTTGATTGGAAACTTTCAATATCAAAGGGTTTCCGACATATGCTCGGCCAACTGGATCCTAAATCTATAAACGTGTCCGAAAATATTTTTAAAATCACTTTCTAATAATACCAAACGTTCCTGATTAATTAATAAAGCACTTTCACTATTTTGACCAATTAAAAACTAACTAACTCTTATCTAAAGTTTCGTACGATTTTCGATCTTACCCGACATAGTCACAGTTATTACGTAAACAAAAAGATTGTCATGTTCACATAATGGCCGATGAATTTAAGTTTAGAAAAGTTGCATTAAAATCCGAAACAACCCCTAAAGTATTTCTACAAATACAACATATGGAGTACCGTTGAAACAACGGTCCTCACATCCTAGCACATCAGAATTAGCTAGACACAATGGTGGTAAACATAGTAAAGAATTTTTTTGTAGAATAAAATCATTTAGGGAAATAAATACATGCGTGATTGGTTTTCAAAAGTAAGAACGAAAGTGGCACGCTTAAGTTCAGTTTAGAAAATGAATCTTTTGAAATAAAGTGATATACAAATTGTGCGAAAACTTAAACAATTTAAAGCAAAGCGGAAAGTAATGCGAATAATAATAAAAGTGCGGATAGAATAAAAACCTGCTCCAAATCGGAGACTTGAATCTGGTATAGTGCTGGAAAGTAAAGCTGACTTGGAAAGTAAAATGACGACAAGATTAAACTCCTATGCTACGATGCTTCAACCTCGATTACAACAACAGTGCAATAACCCCTCGATGTGACGGATTACCGCTTTTAACAACTAGATTTATGCCTATGATGAGAACTAAGATTGGATACTAGAAAATGAAAAACTAAGTCCTATTTATAGTGAAACAATGCCTTGAACGTCAAGCTGAACCTTCAAGAATTGTGGGGGGAAAAATATCTAGTCGTAGCCTCATTCTACAACCGTCCTTGACTGGACCACCAAAATCAAAGATGGCGCCCGCCATCTAGACATGGTGTCCGCCATGTGTACAAAACATGGGAGACATGGTCTTGTGACTATTAGAACGTGGGAGAAACCCTAAACATCATGGCTACCCCCATGGCCAACGCCATGTGGAACGCCATGTGTGTAATTTTCACCCAAAACTCTGTTTTCTGCTCTTTTCGCTCCATTTCTTCATGGAAGGCTCTTATTAAGTAAATGTATATGAAAACAAGACAAAATACAAGCATAATGCAAGAAAATAACAAAAACGACAATAAACATGTGCAACCCGAGCCAAATACGCAGTGTGTTTCAGTGTTATCAGGTATTCATCCAGAAGACTAAGGATGAAACTTTTGAGGATTTCAAAGGTTGGAAGACTCTGGTCGAAAATCAGACTGGCAGAAAGGTCAAGAGGTTGAGAACTAACAATGGCCTTGAATTTTACAATGAGGCGTTCGACAATTTTTGTGTTGCCTCAGGTATTGCAAGGCACAAAACTAATGCAGGGACTCCACAACAAAATGGTTTGGCATAAATGTTTAATAAAACTATTTTGGAAAGATTTAGATGCATGTTGACTAGTGTTGGGTTAAAGAAGGTGTTTTGGGCGGAGGTTGTTTCGACAGCAACATATCTGATAAACAGATGTCCTTCGACTGTGTTAGATATGAAGACACCTGAAGAAGTTTGGTCGGGACATCCACCTAGTCTCGACAGACTGAGAGTATTTAGTTACGTGGCTTATGCTCACATTAGGAAAGACAAGGTCTAATCTAGAGCTCTGAAATGCATGTTCATGGGATACCCTGAAGGAGTCAAAGCTTATAGGCTATGGTGCCTAGAGCTAGGTCACAGGAGGTGTATCACCAGTCGAGGTGTGGTTTTCAATGAAGCAGAGATGCATTTCAAGAAAACTGATGATGCTGACAAAGAGTTAGAATAAGGAGAGATTCCTATTGAGGTGGAGCATGTTGATGTTGAATTGCGTATCCTAGATGAAGTCGAAGAAAAAGCACAAGCTACTGTCAAAGATGAGGAGACTGACAATGACTACCTACTAGCAAGAGATAGGCTGAGGATAGTCATCAAGCCACCTTAGAGGCTTGGGTATGCGGATCTTATAACTTATGCCTTAATCTCTGCAAGTGAGGTTCTCGACGAAGAACCTAGAGACTATAAGGAAGTTATGAGGAGTCCAAAGAAGACTGGATGGCTGAAGGCCATGGATGATGAGATAAAATCTCTTCATGATAACAACACCTGGGAATTGATCAAGAAACCTATTGGAGCCAGGTTAGTCAACTATAAATGGATTTTCAAAGTTAAAGAAGGAATCTAAGGAGTGGCATCAAAAAGGTACAAGGCAAGATTGGTCGCTAGGGGTTTCACTCAGAAAGAAGGTGTCGACTTCAATGATGTGTTATCTCCTATTATGAAGCACAAATCAATTGAAATGTTGCTTGCCACAATGACACAATTTGGCCTTGAACTGGAACAGATGGATGTGAATATTGCATTCTTATATGGTGATCTAGATGAAACCAACCTGATAAGGCAACCTGAAGGGTATGTCAAAAAGGGGAAGAAAGATTATGTGTGCAAGCTGAAGAGATCCTTATATGGACTGAAACAATCTCCTCGACAGTGGAATAGGAGATTTGACAAGTTCATGGCACGCATAAGTTTCATTAGAAGTCAGTTTGACCATTATGTTTACTTCACATTTTGACCTATTAATTCATTTGTTATTTTGTTGCTTTATTTGGGTGATATTCTAATAGCAAGCAACAATGTTTAAGATGTAATGAGGGTGAAGGATGAACTCAATAAGGAGTTCGACATGAAGGATCTGGGAGCTACGTCCAGGATTCTGTGGATTGACATCCGAAGAGATGGAAAGTAGCCGAAATTATGCTTACCTCAAGAGGTATACCTACGGAAGATTCTCGAAAAATTTGGTATGTCGAATTCAAAGCCTGTTGTGACTCCGACAAACCTTTAATTCAAGCTGAGTATAGATCAGTGTCCCAGTACTGATGTTGAAAGAGCTTATATGAATTGCATTTCATATGCTAATATAGTGGGTTCTTTGATGTATGATATGGTATGTACTAGACCCGACATAACATATGCAATAAGTCTTGTAAGCAGGTACATGGTGAATTCTGGAAAGACTCATTGGCAAGCATTGAAGTGGATTCTAAGGTACATAAATGGGTCTCTGAACAGAGTCCTAATTTATGGTGGAGCCTTGGGTGAAGATAGTAAAGCAGCAATCGTAGGATATGTCGACTCAGATTATGCAGGTTGTATGGATTCTAGAAAATCTATTTTTGGATATGTGTTTACTGTGTTTAGCACAACAATTAGTTGGAAAGCAACACTTCAGAAGGTTGTTGCCTTATCAACTACTGAAGTGGAATATATTTCCCTAACTGAAGCTGTAAAGGAAGCATTGTGGCTTGAAGGTTTTGCAAAGGAGTTGAAACTTCAAGGTCGACTTGTCACTATTAAATGTGATGGTCAAAGTGCAATACACCTGTCAAAGAATTCAGTCTATCATGAGCGAACCAAGCATATTGATGTGAGGCTGCATTTCGTCAGAGGGGTAATCGAGCATGCAGAAGTTCAAGTGTTGAAGGTTTTGACATATCATAATGCTGCTGATATGATCACCAAGACATTTCCCAGTTACATGTTTTTCCACTGTATGCAGTTAATAATGTTGCATGAAGAAATCTAGTTTGTTTCTTGATGGTAGAGTTAGATCCAAGGTGGAGATTTGTGAGATATTGGATCAAACTCTAGTTAGCATATTGTTGACGTTTGCTCACATGTTGTTGTCGAAGACCTACATGTTGTAGTCGAATTGTATTCTAGTGTGTAGTTTTCGAATTGGACCTTGTGTTAAGGATCCAATTGTTTAAGTTAACTTGTACCTTAAGTTAGCTTTTAATGGGTAATTGTCAAAAATCCCATTAGTTTAGTATGTTAGGTTTTATTATAAATAGCATATTAGTCTCTGGTCTTATGTGAGGTGTGACAAAATCTAATTAGGGTGAGAGGGTTATTTGTTATTCTTGAGTACTTGTAATCTGTTTTATAGAGAAAGTAAAGAATAACAGTTATAATCAATCCTTGTTGTTCTCCTATTTTTTCCATAACCCTAATCCTTATGTGTTTCTTGGTCATAAAGAAACCGAGTATATTTTGTTTTAAGGCATCATGATTCACAACATTTAGACTTTCACACTAATAACCAACCCAATAAATTGACCTCTTAATACCATAACCTCCTCATAGAAATTTAGATTGAATCCTTTTAATCTCCTTAAACACCTTGATCAGGGTTTTGTAAAAAAAACAAAGTGTAAATTAGAATGGAATTCAAAACTGCATTAATCAGCACACCCTCCTTCCCATAGAAAGATATCTACTTCTCTAAGTTGACAGTCTATTTCTTATGTTGCTAATGAAATCCTTCCACATATGCAATATTCTAGGACTATCTCTGACCTTCACTCCTAAAAACATGAAAGGAAAGTGGTCTTCACAACAAGATAGAAAATAAGATGCATAACTCAATCTCCTCTCACTCGAGTTGATATTGTAGATTTTCTCTTGTAAAAATTCACTTTTTAGCCATACGACATTTCAAAACCTCTTAAAGTTTCCTTCATATTCCACAAACTTTTTGTGCTCCCATCTCCTAAAATAATCATATCATCAGCAAATTGTAGAATGTCTACAGATACTTCATCATTGTTGTGAAAACCTCTAAACTCCCATAAATCCACTACTTTGTTCATCAACCCAGTAAAAACCCCCCATAGCCATCACAAACACGAAAGGGGACAGGGGATCCCCTTACCTCAAACCCCTCTCCACATTGAAGCCTTGGTTGCACTTCCATTGACTAAAACTGACATAGAGTTATTAAAGGCGCAAACCTCCACCCACTTTTTCCATTTTGATCCAAAGCCCATTTTGTTAAAACAAAATCTCAGATAACTCCAACAAAAACTATTAAAATCCTTATCCTAACCTACCATCAAAACCATGTAGCTCATTTTTCTCCCTTTTAGCCAACTCTAAGACCTCATTAACCACCAACACTTCGTCCAAAATATTCCTTCACAGAATGAAAATGGATTGGTTTGTGGAAATAAGCTTACGAATAACTCTTTTCAATCTCAAAACAAGAAGTTTTGCAAGAATCTTATAAAGGCGTCCAACTAGATAAATAGGTATATACTCTAACAAATATTGAGGATTACTTACTTTGGGGATCTGAGTTAGAAACGAGGTTGTACAAGCCTTAATAAGTTTTTCCTTAGAGTGGAACAAAATTAAACACATCTTCCTTAATTATTTCCCAACATTTCTTAAGAAAATCAAATGTGAAATCCTCTAGACTAACACTCTTATTACCATCACAACTCCACATTGCCTTCTTAATTTCCCACTCAGAGAAAGGTTCTTCTAACAAATTACTTTCATCTTCAGATAAACATTTAAAATCTATCCCATCTGGAACTTGTCTGTTGAGACTACTTTCTTTAAAGAAACTTTAAAAATGATACTTCACTACATTGTTCACTTTATTCACCCCTTCTAATCTACCATTAGAAGAATCCACCACATTTATATGGTTTTTCCTATTTCTATCCTTTAAAGAATCATGAAACTTTGTTCCTCAAGGGATAAATGTCGAACACGATGCTCCGACAACAGGTTCAACGAGATATACCAGAACCACTATAATAACAAGTAATAGATTATAAAACAAGAAAATAATAAAGAACACAATCAATTGTTTACCCAGTTTAGTGAAACTATACCAATGTCTAGGGGGTTGAGTCCACAACCCATGAAAGGAAGTTCATTATTAGTAGTTTAGTACAATTAGACTTACAAGCAACAACAAACTCTATGTTGTTCAATGCCTCTTCCTAACACTACCCAATGACTTTCTATTTAGAGTTTCCCCCTAAACATGAGAACGTAACTCATTTTCTTCTCTAGTGATAGGGGAAAATAACCATTAAACCCTAGTGATCAACTTCAATCTTAACAAGATGAAAGAATGTTGAATATTACAACTCCACTAGACAAATCTGCTATGCCAATTTACTGAAACATAGAGGTGTACATAAAGATTCTACACTTATCCTATTAGAGCAATAGCATGGAACACACGGCATAAAACCTAAGACTCTAAGATCTTCAATGGGGGTGCTTGCTTTCCAATGAAGGTTTAAGCTCATTATATAGCAAAATAACTTTGGGCTTTTTTCTTTGGATGATATCTTCAATTTCACTCCGAATTAAGGCAGAATATGCTGGATATTTGATTTGTTCCTTGAATATCTCCAACAAGATATCGTTTGTCTTAATTTAAATTCAAATTTAAATATTCATTTAAATCTTAGTCAATC
Source organism: Lathyrus sativus (assembly GCA_963859935.3). NCBI lineage: Eukaryota > Viridiplantae > Streptophyta > Magnoliopsida > Fabales > Fabaceae > Lathyrus > Lathyrus sativus. Next base: position 551,356,807 of record OZ012741.1, read on the forward strand.
TTCATTCAGCTCTCAAACAAATTACCTAATCATATTGTTAAATCAATGACAATAAAATCGTTAACAAATCTTCTGCATAACATTATCTAAAATGCAACATTTTGGCACTTGTTGCACAAGCCCCAGATGTCGTACCAACATGTTGGAGCATCATGCCCACCATGTGTCCTTTTTGCAGCATCACACAGCTCTAGCAAGCTAGACCAATCTTAAATACATGGACACTCTTCCCCCTTTGGTAAATTATAGAAAAACAACTATTCAAGATAAATATCATTTCTTCCATGAGAACAAGTGACAGCCAGTAGGTCTACTTGATCTTTATAGCATTTTAGCAGCAGGAGCTTCCATGTATCAGTGTTAATTAAGGGTGTCAAAACAGACCTGGTGCGTTGGGCATGCTCATTTTTCCAGCACTTTAGTGCTGGGCGGGCCAAAGGTTTAGGCCCTCACCCTCAAATGTGTCTACCCCGCCCCGCCTCGTTTTCTTTGCAGGCTTTTACGGATGCGAACATTTACATAAATTTTTGCATTTTTAGGCTTAAAAGGTGCAGTGCAGACATGCTTTCCCTGCCCCGCCCACACTTTTTTCTGAGACGAACGTAGGTTTTAGGCCCACATCCTCAACTATGCCTGCCCTTTCCCATCCCATTTTTTTGTGAACTTTTCCGGAGCAAGCCTAAACAGGGTGGGCATGTCCGTTTGCCACCCCTAGTGTTAAGCACCAACAACAGCAGAAGCTAAGTCAGAAGCATCAACAGTCAGATGCTTACATATAGTCCATTCAACTGCTCCAAAATAAACAGACAATCATGCAACCATTCACAGACTTAGTCATGCATGAATCTAGTATCACATAGTTAGCAGCACATAATCCTACTAACTAACATATATCAGTATGCAATCATTCACATATTTGTCATACACGCACAATTATTTTGTAGTTGATATTAGAATACCAATGAATACTACTAACATAAATAAAATTGTTTTCACATATACATGGATTGGGGCCAGATGTCATGCTCGATGATCCATCATGGAGCACAACATTAGTACATCCTAAACAGTGAGTACTAAATAATCACCAGGTTTATCTGCACACGACATAATTTGGCATAATTTGGCAAATGCTTAGTCCTTCAACGAAGCCAGTGTTCATAGAGAATAACATGCACAATGTCAATCATGCAAGGGTTATGTTAGCACATACACACCCAGAAACATGAGAAACTACTACCATAACCAGCATCAACATATGCACAACATTATTTAAACACACCAATCTTTAATGAGCGATATAGCCCTTACAAACAAAACAAAATAACAGGCCAAAAAGAAAACAAGGACCACCAATCTGACTCAATAGGGTTAGAAGATCCCTAAATAGCAATTTTCAAGCTTTGAATCCATTTAGTTCTCATGGTCTTCATATGAATCAGAATCACTTACATCCAGATTCATTAGGTCCTTCACAATAGCATTTACCTTCCTTATATGTCCAGCATTCGGATTCTTGACCAAAATCTTCTTGGTGACAGTCCCACCAGATGTTTTTTGCAATTATAATGTACTTCTTAACCTCTCTAGCCTCCTCAGCTTTGTTCAAGCATAAATCCAACATATCAATAACCTCTTCTGAAGCCTCAATCTCTTTGACAAGCTTTCTCCCACTAGCTTGATCTTGATTCATGTTGGGAGAAGGATCTATAGTCTGAAAGTATGATAAGGCAAGATATATGATTCTCTTTCTTGTAACGCCAATCCAATTAAGGTGTAAACTAATCCAAGTTATTTTATGTGCCAAAATGTTTTTACGGGAGAGAAAACTTTTTTCCCTTTTGGCGCAACTCCCCAACATTGATTTCTATAGTCTCTGTCAAAGGAAAATTCCAAGGATACACCTTAGTACTTCAAGATTATTTGCATCCAACGCTTTTGCAACGATGTCCCATATTGATAACAAGACATTGTGTCTGACATTACACTTCTTTGCTATTTTATTCACCTGGAGTAGTTGCTTGAAATTGCTTCTAGTGTAACTTCTGTTTTGAAAATGTTTCATGAAAAGTTCCGAAAATACATCTCCAGAAGGTTCTATCATATGGCTTATTTTTTAAATGCTTCAAGAGAAGTTCTAGAGATACATATTTGGAACAAGATAATAGGTTGCGATTTCGGAGATATATATATATATATATATATATATATATATATATATATATATATATATATATATATATATATATATATATATATATATATATATATATATATATATATATATATATATATATATATATATATATATATATATATATATATATATATATATATATATATATATATATATATATATATATATATATATATATATATATATATATATATATATTTATTCACCTGGAGTAGATGCTTGAAATTGCTTCTAGTGTAACTTCTGTTTTGAAAATGTTTCATGAAAAGTTCCGAAAATACATCTCCAGAAGGTTCTATCATATGGCTTATTTTTTAAATGCTTCAGGAGAAGTTCTAGAGATACATATTTGGAACAAGATAATAGGTTGCGATTTTGGATATATATATATATATATATATATATATATATATATATATATATATATATATATATATATATATATATATATATATATATATATATATATATATATATATATATATATATATATATATATATATATATATATATATATATATATATATATATATATATATATATATATATATATATATATATATATATATATATATATATATATATATATATATATATATATATATATATATATATCGGAAAATAATATGACAGTTAATGAATGGTCCATATTGAGCTAGGTCTTCTATAAATTTAGGTGTTATTGTGTTATATTTCACAAAAACTTAAAATGTCTCAAATGTCATAAATAAATATCCATTTGTATGTCACAAATGTCTCCTACTCCGGAGGCTCTACACCTGGGAGGACGTTTAAGCTCATTGATCCCCCTCGAAGATATCATAGACGAAATCCACCATCTCCTATTGTCGCTACTGCGAAAATCGGTGCCGGCTGAACAGAAGAGTCGCCACCGTGCGTTATTTATCCCAACGGAGGGAAAGGAAATGCTCGAAGTAAACCTCGCAAAAAACGGGGAAAGGTATGTTCATCGCAACCAAAACCTGGGTTCGGGAGTCGGTTACGCAAGGGGAAGGTATTAGCACCCCTCACGTCCGTCGTACTCGACGGGATCCACGCTTGCTTGGGTTGTCTAAAGGATGCAAAACAATCTATCTACGGCTGCTAAATCTAAACGGAAGGGAACTGACTCGATAGAGCGTCGCACTCTACGCCTACGTATTCTCAAGAGAGAAAGTCAGAGTCAACGTAGTTCGGGACTACGGGGAAAATTGGCTTGCCAAGACCTCGCGTCTTGTGCCTACGTACTTCCACACTGCATGGAAGATCAGAGCTTTACGTAGTTCAGGCTAACTACGGCTAATCTGGGCGTTCTCACACAGCAGTGAGAAATTAAACTGGTTTTAAAGGTACGGGAACCTATGGGAAAAGCTACGGTCTGGTCTCAAGATGCACAAGGGCAAGAGAAAAGGGTAACATTAGTCGTCAGCGGGAAAGTCTCGATCGCACAGCAGCGAGAGAACAAAAAAGGTTAATTGTTAGTGTGCTCGCTAGGATATCGCATCCTATGCCTACATATTCTCGTCTAGTACGAGAAATCAGAGCAGCTGTAGTTCGGCTACTTTCGGGACCACAGCTCAAATCTCGTTTTATTAACATTCTGAAAAATGGTTACAATGATTGAAGACTGAAAAATAAACTCCTAGGAAATACTATCCTATCCTATGAAAAATCAAATGGAAAATAGTCCCCTAACAAGTGGACTTTTAAAAATTATCTCTAAAAGTGTAAAAAGAATTTCTATGAAAACAAAGTACTCTAAAAAAATATTACATCTAATATTTTTTCTCTTTTTCACACTTCTATTTTCTTCTTTTTTTTCATGTCTTTCTTTTTTTCCTTTTCAATATTTTTCACATTCTTTCTCCTTTTCTTTTTCAATATTTTTCTATATTTTTTCTCTATTTTTCATACTATTTTTCAATATTTCTTTTCAATAACTCTTTTCCATTTTCCATATTTTTTCAATAATTCTTTTCTTTAAAATATTTTCTCTTCTTTTTCTTTTTCTATTTTCTCCTTTTTTCAATAATTCTTTTCTTTAAAATATTTTCTCTTCTTTTTCTTTTTTCTATTTTCTCCTTTTTTTCACAACATTTTTTTTTATTGTATTTCTTTTTTGATAACATTCCCTAAAAAAAAAGAAAAAATACAAAGGGGAGTGGGGTGAAAATACTGAAACTGGGGTGCATTGCCAAATGCTCCAAGGCCCAGCCCATCAACCCTCACAAACTCATACGCAGGGGGGTGGAAATGGAAAAAACGAAGGGTGTTAGCTGAGATGAGCTCATTGGGCTCAGACCCATCAAAGGCAAAAACGGAGGGTGCAAAAACAACCAAAAAACAATGGGCCTCTCGGCCCAGTCAATCACAACGGCCCTCCTCCTTCCTCTCCTTCATTCTGAAACCCTAAGGGATTGTCCTCTCTCACGGCGCCGTTCTCCTCCTCTCACCATCTCCGGTAAAAACAAAACTCACCTCAACATCTACCGCCCACTTCCACCCAAACATCTCTCAACTTTCTCTACTCAACCTTCACGACGAAGAAGAAGAAGATTCGATGAGTCCTGGAAGATTTTCTGATGATCTGGAGATGATCTTGACATTTCTGGTGGAAGATCTTGCATGTGGATGATGAAGTTCTAGGGCATTCTGACTTAGAGAGATTCGCGAAGATCTCAGCGCTCGATGAAGATTTGATTGAGGATCGTTTGAGATGTTCTTGAAGTTGTTGCTGAAGATCTGTAGTTGATGTTCTTCTGGAGATGTTCTGGAAAAAAAAAACACCGTAGACGAAGATCGTCGAAGATCTTCGCAGGTCTTGAAGCTCAACGATGAACATCGTTATCAGTTCTTGAAGGTTCATTCAACAGTTGATGAAGATTGATGATTCTTTGGTAGTTTCTGGAAGACTTTCATTGAAGAGCACAAAGAGCCGGACGAATATTGGAGTGATGTTGAATCTTGACGATCTGGGAAATGATGGATGAATTGATTCTGGAGAAAACGAAGATGCACGCGCGGAAAATCTTTGAATGTTCTTCGCTGATGCGTTTTGGATGAAGGACGAGGGATATCTTGGCGATTCTGAAAGCGTTCTGATGAAGATCTTCAAAGATCTCTGAAGATCTTGAAGATAGATGACGGAACCATGATGATTTTCTGGAATTTGGATGATGAACGTGGTATGAACGCATGAAGAATCTGGAAAATCTTGGTTATTGTTGATGAAGATTGGACCGGAGAGGATGAAGATTGAAGGAAATCTGGGGATTTTGACGTTTCCGGCGAGCTAGACGGTGGTCGGAGACGGTTGAGGGTCGCCGGAGTCGGTTGGGGGCGGGGGTTGCATGGCCGCCGGCCATGCAACCGGTGAAGGCTATGGTGGAGACGCGTGTCACGGTGAAGTGGAGGGAGTTGGCGCATGCGTTACGCGTGTTGGAGACGTGGCGGAGTGAGGGAGAGTGAAGTGATGCGTGGCAGTGTGGAATTATGATATGTGGCTCCCCTCCTCATTTACACGTGGATGTTGACTCTTTATAGGACTTTGACCAATTTCTGGACCTTGAATGAATTAGGCTTTGGCTAAATGGATACTGAGGCCCAAACGAAAATGATTAAAAAAACTCAGAAAATCTGAATAATAAAGTGCTAATGAAAATGAAGATGGATTAATGTGATTAACAACATGCTAAACGTGATAGAATGGTAATTAACAATTAAATGGAAATGGTAAACCAACAAATGATTAAACTAAACCCTAATATTCTAATACTCTAATTAAAACTGAAAAACAATTAATGGACTAATCTATTATCCTATATTAAAAATATCTATACTAAAAATCAAAACTAAATTCTATATTAGAAAAATCTATTTAATCTATAAAAGAAAAAAGAATCTATTAAAATATCTATTAAAAAGAAATTCTATTAATACTCTATAAAACAGAATCTAGTTACTTTTATATTAAAAAGAAAATACTTCCCTATTTAAAATACAACCCTAATATTCTAAAAAACTATTAAAAATCATTAAAAAAAATTCTATAAAATTCTAAAAATTGATTTAAAGCTATTAAAAAATATAAAAAAACCTATTAATATCCTATTAAAATCTATTATACTCCAAAAATGGTTAAAAAAATGACTTAAAGCTATTTAAAAATATTAGGAAAATCTATTTAAATTCTAGAAAAATCTACAAAGCCTATTTAAAATCTACAAGAAGCTATTAAATTCTTAAAAAAATGCAAACAAAGGCAAATAATCAATATAAAAGAGAGCGCGAGACCAGATTGAAGCAAAACAATAACCAGATACCCAAAATCTCAAAAATCACTGCATAAACTGAAAACACCCAGGAAGCGCGCGACTTCCCAAAATAACCTCCGATTATTCGAATTGGTCTGAGATACCCGAAAAGCAACGACAGGGCTGTAATCCCGATAAAATCACCATGATTGAGAAAATGCACTATATGCAGTATGCAAATGCGAATGCGAAATGCGTCGAAACATCGAGCCAGATACGGGACCCGGTTGGTCAAATTTTAGGGTGCAACAGCTGCCCCTATTCAAGCAGCTTGGACCTGAATGGTTGAAGAGAGCCCAACCTTTGATCATTCAAAGGTAGAAGATGGTTGAATACAAATGGAACCCTGAAATTTGCCACCCGCAGAAATAAATTGCACCACTGCTTGGGGAACGACATTCATCGACTGAATTTAACTGTTACAGCAACCAACTGATCCATTAGCGACGGTGCTGGGGATTATTTTCATCAGCCTGAAAAAGATTTTATCATTGCAGGGATAGAACTTTGTCCACGTCAGGACGCCTGTTTCTTCAACACAAAGAAATCTCAACCAAAACTTGTCCACGTTAGGACTCCATCTGTCGTCAACCCGGCAAAATATCGGCAACTTCGCTGGGGATAATTCGTCTGTATTTCATCAAAAATAAATCGTCCACGTTAGGAATAAACTCTTCCACGTTAGGAATAACCTTTCCACGTTAGGAATACCACCATCCACGTTAGGAATAAGACTTCGTCTGGATCTGTCCACATCAGGACTAAACTCTTTCATGCCAGTAATACATCGTCCACGTCAGGACTCCCCTTTCCACGTTAGGAATAAACTTCTTTCCACGTAAGGAATAAATCTCTTTCCACGTAAGGAATATCTCTTTCCACGTAAGGAATAAATCTTTCCACGTAAGGAAACCAACTTCTTTTCTGAATCTGTCCACGTCAGGACTAAACTTTCCACGTAAGGAATACATCTTTCCACGTAAGGAATCACAATCTTTCCACGTAAGGAATCACCTTTATTGGTCCACGTCAGGACTCCCATCTCGTCTTGATTTGTCCACGTAAGGACTCCAATCTCTTGACTTGCTGAGGAAATAAAATTTGTCCACGTCAGGACTCATGCTGCATCAACACGAAGGAAGATAAACCTGTCCACGTCAGGACTTGCGCACCTTCGACTCACTGGGGAAATAAAACTTGTCCACGTCAGGACTTGCGCGTCTTCGACTTGCTGGGGAAATAAAACTTGTCCACGTCAGGACACACACTTCGCCAATAACACGAAGAAGGATAAATTTGTCCACGTCAGGACTCCCGTATCTTGTCATCACGAAGAACTATAAACTTGTCCACGTCAGGACGCACATCTCACCATTACGAATAAAGATATCTGCTGGCAACAAATGGTCCACGTCAGGACACCAACACGAAGAGTAATCAATTTTGGCCACGTTATGACTTCACATTCAATCAAATCTATCCACGTTAGGACTAGCGCATATCGTCAACTTGAGGAAATCACTCTGTCCACGTCAGGACACCCAACTTCTCTAGCACGAAGCAAATCCTGTCAATAAAATTGTCCACGTCAGGACTCATTTCTCCATTGGTCCCAACCCACAAACTTCTTAGCACTGACGTGACAGCGACTTTGCGGCGGACTCCACTGGGGATATCTGGAAACCAAACTAACGGACGCCTGTTCTGATAACCGACGGCGGCTTCTGAAATTCTGATTCACGAAACCCTTTGATGACAAATAACTCTGCTTGGGGACAAGCAGATATTTTGTCTACTAACTCTGGCGGGGAAAACAAGAGAAATTTACACAAATAACTCTGCTCGGAGACAAAGAGAACTTCATCATGATAACTCTGTGGGGAATAAGGCCAAAACGGACACTTTCGTTGAATGTCTCACGTCGAGATCTTGAATGTCTGGTAACTCATTTGAGCAAGAGATCCTTCCATTTGCAAGAGAACAATACTTGAACACAAACGGTTAGCCGACCTGGTTCATGTTTCAAAATGCATATGTTTGACAATGACGCAATGCTCCATTCGACATGGTAATGCTACGCGTGTTTTTGTGGATGCAAGTATGACACTATATGCCAATGCAAATGCCGACTCGAACTGTTGGGATACAGAAACTGCTTCAGCAAAATAAATGTTGAAGACAATGCCGATTCCGTTGGGGATAGCCAGGTGCTACAAAATTATTCCAGCAAAATAAATGCTGGAAGAGTGAAGTCGACTCAGCTGGGAAATTGGGAACTTAAGCCAAACACCTCATTGAAGTAACACCCTGTTGGGGAATGTAACTCTGCTGGAGAATAGCAGATGCGCCTGGTATGATTGGGACTTCTGCTAGAGAGTGAACGGATATCACACGGTATTCTGACAAGATAAATGTCGGGGCACACAATCAACTCTGCCGGGGATAATCTTAATCTTCGAGTTCCACTGGGAGGAAAAGGACACACTTGCTGAAAAAGAGAGAACTCCGCCGGGGACGAAACGATTCTCGTGGGGAAAATCCACTGACTCCACTGGGGGAGAGTAAATGACCCTGCGGGGAAAGGTGAACTGTCTGAATACAGCTCACAAATATTAATCTTCTGCGGCTAAGCCACTCTGCTTGAGATGCACTGTCTGAATACAGCCTTCGATCTAGGAATCGTCCAAACTCTGCGGAGGATAAACGACTTGACTGGAGAATGTCCTTTGGATAAGCCACGACTAGCTGGGGAATCTGATCCTTCTTCAGCGAGGAACCATGTTATCTTGGAAGCGCGACCTGCGTGGGGATTCACTTCACCTGACGATCAAGTCTTTTCGTTACGAGCTTCCGGTTAGGACTCTTCGATCTCTGTACCCTGACGGTTAGATCTGAACTGTTTCTGCACGTCAAAAGAATGTCCCAACAACATCTTTTGCTTTTAGGGTGTTCTGCCCCGGTCTTGCGATAATCTTTTGCCCCTAATCAACGGATTCGTGGAGTAATGCCCATAGCCGCGAGAGATTTGCCAAATCTCGACCTAATTGCCCCAGATTAACTGCTTCTCGAATGTATGACTTTGCTGGGGGATAAACGAGTGTGCCAAGTAGGCTGGACCTCTGTACATCCGTGGTGGGTCATACACGCCTGATGCTGGACAATATCCAGTTTAAATTCACAACTTCTAGTAGAAGGGTCACAATTTCCCGATGTTTGTCTCAAACTTGAAGGTTGGCTGGATCTGCTCAAGTAGCTCTGAACAACTCCGACGACACTGAGAAGAACAACTCTTTCGCCTTTGCTATGCCCCGGCCTGCAGGAACCTCTGTGGGATAGTTGAAAATCTGTACCTTGACGGTTTAATATGAACTGCCCCAGCATTCTGAACTTCCTCGAGATACTTCGAATCGAACGTCCCTCGAATAAAGACATGCCCCTATCTGCAATGACTTTTCCTCAATCTAATTCTCGGAAAAAACTCACTCTGAACCGAAAGCACCTTGCTACAATATGACCTTGCGGTGGCTAACCCCGGTGTCTCCCTTAACTCAACAACTATCCACATCGTGACTTGCCCCTGAACGAGCGTTGAGCGCCTTAACCTATCCTGATATAGCATTCTAGATAACTGCCCCTGATTGGATCTTGAGAAGATTCGCTTATGATCAACTTCTGCCCCATAATCAACTGATGCTTCGGGACTTTTCCTCAAACTAATTGATTCCGAACTCTCTGAAAGTCAATGCCCCAGATTTACAGGGTTTCGCAACATACACCATTTTGATCCAGACTGTTGAATTATTCAATCCTGTTCGATTATTCCCTGTTGGAATTTCTTTCTTGTCAACTACTAACCTGCAAGTAAAAATCGTTTGTTCACGAATGGTAATCTTAATGCAATATTTATGCAGATTTTGAAAATTTTGTGCTGTCACTCATTTACGTGTCATGATTGTGAGTGACGAATGAACCAAAGTTCAAACGTAGTGCTTATGTGATCAGTGAAAAATACAACAAGGATATGACTAGCAAATCAAGGAGGAGTCAGGTTACTCAACCTTATCGTAATGCGCCTTCAAAATAAACCTTGCCTCAATTAGGTCTTTTAAGGGATGTATCGTGGTCGGGTTCACGGTTCGTGAAACAAAGGACATTTGGCTCAAATTATGTTTTGTACCCACCCCTTCTACGTGATGATCTCCGATCCTAAAGTTCAGTTAACGTGGCTCGAGCGCTCGCCTCTTCGAGAGGTATGTTGAATGGTGTTGCACCCTAAAATTTGCTCAACCTTATTCACTTGGTTTATGTTTCAATATCATTAGCATTTGTATATAGAGTCATGTACATAGGTTACTCATCTGCATAGCATAAGCATAGCAAGTCATACAACAGGGGGACCAATCATTATTCTCATCTCTAGAGGCCTATCAAGAGGTTATTATCCTGATTCAACCTCATTCAAGTCATCAGAAAAGAATTTGAAAGCTATCAAGTCAATGGGTCAAGCAGTTCATCTATCTCCTGGCTGAGGGTATCTGGGGATCATCAAGGAAAGTATGAGTTGTGAATTGAGGGCATGGGGAGTATCTAGACATCTTGTAGGACTTAGAAGGTCATTTGGAGAAGAAAACAAGTTATTGGTGAAGTCACAAGAATTACAGTTGAAGACAGTCAACTAGGGTTTCATCTGGGTCAACCCTGGGTCAACCCTAAGTCAATTGACTGATTGAAAGGCATTAAGGGCTATTGGAGAGATGTGGGGTTCATCATTTGACATGAAGAATAAGGATATGTTGTTATTCTAAGAAGGAATCAAGAGAAATCAAGGAGAAGAGGAGTTTCTAAATTAGGGTTTCTATGTAAAATCCCCTAGTTTAGGTCACATTTCCAAGCAAGATAAGTCAAAATGCAAGCTTCAAATGGATCCTTGGCCAACATAAAACTTGTAGAGGATCTCAAGACCTTTAATTTGAGTGGTGGAAGACATCAAGGAGATTTATAGAACTCAAGTTATGGTCCTTGCAAGTTACAGGTCATCTGAGGTATCTGAAATTTTGTCTGTGAAAGTGACTTGACTTCCAAGCAATTTTTACCCCTCAAGGAGATTTCAAATGGATTTCTGGTCAACATAAGAATTGTTCCTTATTGTCTTAGATTTCTAGAATGGTATAGTATGCCTTCATATGATTTGGGGAACTCTACTTATGGTCTTGGCAAGCAAAGGGTATTTTGGTCATTTGTGAATTACAGGTCATTTTAACCTATGCCCAAAACTCATACAAGGAAGCTTCAAATGGAAAACTTTACAACATAAAACTTGTTCCAAATGACATTTTGAGTCTAGAAAAGTGACCATGAGAGACTGGAAAGATTCATAGCACAAGGTTTCAAAATTGTTGAACTTAATGAATAAAAATGGCCTTAAAAATGAGATTTTTCATATTTTGGCCAAATGAAGCAAAATTATAGGTCATTTTGAATGGAAAGATCATTTTAAAGACATTGGATAAAGTAGAATTTTGAGCTTAGTTCATGTTTTAAGAGTTATCCATGGTTGCTTACAATGAAAGAAACATAAACCAATTTCAAGGGAAAGAATGCAAGGGAATCTTCTCCAAGGTTCTAGGAGTTTCTAAACCCATGTATATATTGATATGAAGAGCTTCATGCCATGGTTGGTGCTTCCATTTGTTCAAAACCCCAAATTTTCCACACTTTCTTCAACTTGCATAAGCTTCACAAACTCTCCATAATCTCCCTCAATTCTCACATTTGTTGATTAAATCTTCATCATCATCATTCCAACCCTATGATTCACATCAAGAATTGGCTGAATTGATCAAGGATTGCACCATTCATCATCTTTTGCCAATTTGCATTTTCTATCCAAACTCCATTAAAGCTTCATCTACCATTCCAATTTCTGTTATCATCATCATCCACCATCATCCTAGAGTATTTGGCAAAGGAAAGTGGAAGGAATTTGTGGCTGGAAAAGGAGATCCAAGTTCAAACTCCAACTTGCATGAAGAATGGAATAGAGTGATTCACAAGGATTGATCAAGAACCATTGCAAACAGAAGCACACACACTCATTGGAGATCACTTTCAGCAAGTATCAAGGCTTGAATTGGAGTCTAACCACCATTGCCATCGTCACTTGCAAGGTATGCATAATCTTTCGAATCTCCTCATTTATGCTGTTGTAGATCATGTGGTTAGGATAGGAGTGCTTAGAAACCATAGGAGATTAATTCTTGAAACTTAGGGAGAGTTATATGGAGTTTGGTGGCAGAGTGGTGGAACTGTGATGAGCAAGAAAACATGGTTTAGGGAATGATAATCATGAGAGATTAGCTCAGAATAATCAGTGCAACATGGTGATTATATTAGGATGAAAATTGGCAAGGTTTAGTTGAGTTGATCACAGGTGCAAAGATTGGATCCCAACTGTTATCCCTATCGGGTTCGATTGTGTGTTGAGTTCTAGAAAGAATTATGGTTATAGTTGTGTAGAGGGAAGGAATTAGGGTAAGATTGCTTTTGGAATCGTGGAATTTCATGGCGGATAGAGAGAGCACGAGGAGATGGAAGGTGCTTGCATGGGGTTCGTTTTCTGAAACCCTAAGTGGCTGGAGGAAGAAGAAGATACAATGGCCATTGGATTTGAGGGAAGACTTTGACTCAGATGGCAATCCAACGGATCATATTCAAAGTAAAAAACGGAGGGAGAATCCAAACATGAAACGCATTGTTTCATTTAAACCTTCAGATTGGGCTTTGGAATCAATTACTATGCACACCCCTCAGCCAATAAGCCCAAACATTTCAACGTGAATTACTTGCTAAATGCACCGAGACTTTGTTATTTTGCTGGCAATTTCCAATTTATTTCCTGAAGCGCATTGGGCCTGGTTTTTCTTGATGTTCACACCCCCAGTTCTCAGCCCACTTGAGATTATAACTGCAGCGAGCTACTTGCCACACCCCCTCCCTTTATTTCTTCTTATTTTCTTTTTTAATTTCTTTTTATTTTCATTCATTTTTGAAAATTCATAATAAATCAGAAATTGCATATTTTCAATTCATTCTTTTTTTAACATTTTCTTTAAAAAGTCAAGAAAATTATAAAAAATAAAAATTGCATTTTATTTTTTATTTGATATTTTTCCCATATTTTCCAAATAAATAGCATTTTAATGAGTTTCATTCCATACATAAATTTGTTAATTTTTGTTCTATTAATTGCTTTAATATTTTTCACCCATTCTTTTTAGGTTGTGTAGTTTAGACATTAAACTTGTAGATACAATTTAGTTCCCATTTTTAGAAATTAATTTTAGGTGTTTAGTTTAGGTGTGAACAACATGAACAAACTAGGGTTTAGGTGATGACTTAGGAGAATTAATTCACTTCCCTTAGGACTTAGAGATTGAATAGGTTAGCTATGGGACTATAGGGGCTGTGGGTAGTTATTAGATCCCCTTAGAAAAAAGTCAGGATTCCCCTACTGCTATTAATCTACTGTATATATCTGATTGACTGGTGTGGTGTGCCCTCTGGGGATTATTGCTTGTCTGTGTGGGTATTGGGATTGTCTGGGGACTTGGGAGAGCTGAAGACTTGAGAAGATGAAGCCATTGGAGATCCAGAGAGTGAAGTTCAACTTCCAGAGTTGAAGAGGAGTTTCTTGCTAGCAGATGCTGAGGAGATTAGGGTTTAGGGGCTAGGCAGAGCTCAAGATTAGAAAGCTTGTTTCTCAAACATGGATTGCCTTGTCTGCATCCATCCTTCTCTGTGATTCAGGGTCTCTCTAAGACACTCACCCCCTTCCTTTGGAAGGCTTGGTGATAGTGTCTAAGAGGTAGAACTCTTGAGAGAAAATGTCTTTTGTGTTAGAAGCAGTCTGTTCACCACCTTTGGTAGTCAACTGATTGCTTAACACCCAATTCACTCTTGTGACTGATCCCTCATCCTGGAGGTTTGAGCTTGAAGAAAAGCCATTGCAGATAGAAGACTGATGATCAAAGCCTTTACCTAAAGGCCATGAAGATGGAGATTGATGCTTATTGAAGCCTGTAGCTGATTGGAGATTACTTGGAGCTAGATGTTGATTCAGAGCTGCTGAAGCTGTTTGTTTTATTGCTGTATTTCATTTCTGATGTATTGTTTGGCTTTCCTGACTGTATTGTTTGCTGTTTACCTTGTTGGGTTGAAAGTGAATCCTGTTCACTTTTGCCTATTGTTTTCTAGGTTCGAGGTTGAGTGCGACTCCCTTGCCTCGCTTGTACTGTTGCATCCATGCATTTTACCGCTTTATTATATCTGATATTGTTTCTGTTTTCGTCTATTCCCTTAGGATCTCTGTTTCTCTCTGTGCAAGAGAGGAGCATGATAGACACTAGGTCTTAACCCATGCATGATAACATTAGGATAGCTTGATTCCCTTCGCAACCATAGGATAGAGTTTTGTCTCTTCTTTCTCAAAACAAACAGAAAATACCATAAAGATTTCAAACACAATAAAAGACACTTCTTTCGTAAAAGAATGTGAACTCATCAAGACGTCGTTTTTGTCCGCTTGGACTGCTAATCGGAAAACCTTTTTTCAGAAGGAATAAAAATCAATCAGGACAGACTTGTGTCGCACGTGGCCCGAACTACGTTTGCTTTGATCTTTCATGCCGTATGAAAGTACATAGGCATAGGATGCGATATCCTAGCGAGCAACCTTCCCCTCCTTTCCCGTAGGTAGGCGAACTACGTTGACTCTGATTTCTCGTTCCAGACGGGAATACGTAGGCATAAAGTGCGATACTTTGCCGAGTCATGTTCTTTCCTTTTAACCCTTGACCTTTAGTTTAGATAGAATAACAATCCATACCCGAGAACAAGCGTGGATCCCGTCGAGTACGACGGACGTGAGGGGTGCTAATACCTTCCCCTTGCGTAACCGACTCCCGAACCCAGGTTTTGGTTGCGACGACCATACCTTTCCCGTGTTGTGCGAGGTTTACTCTGAGCGTTTCCTTTCCCTCCCGTGGGATAAATAACGCACGGTGGCGACTCTTCTGTTCAGCTGGCGCTGATTTTCGCAGTAGCGACAGCTGGCGACTCTGCTGGGGATCCAACGTCCCCTGGCCGCTAAGGACTGCGATAGTTCTTATGCATTTGGGATCCAACGTCCCTTAAGAGAGTCAATCCTAACGCTCGTTTTCCCGTCGAGGATTTTGTATGGAGTTATTTTATATTTCTAACCTTGTATTTTCAGCTTTATATATTGATTATTGTTGCTGTATCTGGGGAGTGACGGGTGTTCTGATATTGAGAGATAAGCCGGACCTGGGCTTGAGTGCACCTAGAATTAGAGTAGAAATTAGTGGGCGCCCGCTTGCTTTGCTTGCTTTGGTGTCCCATGAAATCTACACTCAGACGAGGTTCCTCTGGTTGGCCTCCTGCCCCTTCCTTTGGTTGGCGTGGGTTGCTGGTTAGTTGGATTGTCGACTCTGGGGACCGATCATTTGGAAGTTGGCTAAGTGAGGCCTCTTCAGGGATTGATGATGCCACTCCTTCTGGGAATCGTATCATCAACCCTAAAAGTCTGTGACGCCGACGACCGCATAGGATGCCGTACCTTGTGCCAGTTATAGGGCCACCCACCTGTGAGGGGATTCAGGTTATGCAGGTAACTAGACATTCAGACCACCGGTTTATTTCTTGATCAGGATCCTGGATATTTATGGAGGGTTCTAAGGTCTGTCAGAGACCAGGTGGAGATGTGTTCTAAGGTCTGTCAGAGACCAGTTGGTGTGTTCCGAGGTCTGTCAGAGACTATTTGGAGATGTGTTCTGAGGTCTGTCAGAGACCAGTGGGAGATATGATCTGAGGTCTGCCAGAGACCATTCAGGTTATGATTATGGGGTCTACCAGAGGCCAGTATTGGAGTTTTGTTTGAGGTCTATCCGAGACCAGGATTGGATGACTTCTGGAGGGTCTGGGACTTTCTTGATATGGTTCAGGCTATTCAGCTACAGCTTTGGTCCCTGTTGCATGTTACTTGCATGGCATTACTGCATATCCATTACCATTTGCATTTCACTAACGTGTGTCTGTGCTGCAGGTGCATTTGCATTTCCCGAGTTCTAGTGTCCGGACTTCTGAGTGTTTGATCATGACCAGCTTAAGGAGAACAGTTGCTTACAAATTGCCTACTCCTGGTATTGTTCCATTACTGGGGTTGATCTCTCTTGCTGATGAGGGTGTTCGTAGGAGTTTCCGGATGAGCTATGGTAGACTACTGAGATTGGTGTGTAACCCTACAGAGGTAGAGTTAGATGGGTTGTATGCTTTGATGCAATTCTACGACCCTGCTCTGAGGTGCTTCACGTTCTCTGACTTTATTATGGGACCAACCCTGAAGGAATACGCTGAGTATGTTGAGCTACCCGTGCAGAACCAGGTTCCATTCATCCATTCTGGCGCCAAGCCCAAGCCGGAGGACTTGGCAAAAGCTTTGCATATTGATGCTTCTGAACTATTAACTACTGTTTCCCGTGGAATTCCAGGCTTCTCACTCCAGTTCTTAGTTGGTAAAGCCCAGGAGTATGCCAAGAGCGGGTGCTGGGTTGCTTTCAATGCTGTGTTGGCCTTGTGCATTTATGGCATAGTCTTGTTTCCCAATATACCGGATTTTGTGGACTTCGATGCTTTCTACTTGTTTGCCGCTGGTAATCCTGTACCTACCTTACTCGGAGATTTCTACCACTCACTGCATTACAAGAATGAGAAAGGGAGAGGAAAGAATGTTCATCTTTGTGTACCCTTGTTGAGTATGTGGCTTGAGAGCCACCTTCCTAAGAGAAGATCTGTTGCAGAGACTACAGTCCCAGCTGGTTGGCCAGAGCGCCTGATGAGGCTATCGTCGGAAGACATGGAGTGGTTTGATCGAGACCTGTTGGGATCTGAGCTCATCTTCAGTTGTTCTGGGTACCCTAATGTGCCGCTGATAGGAAGAAAAGGGTGTATCAATTACAACCCTTCTCTATTCATTCGCCAGTTTGGATATGCACCGAAGAATCCACCTCAGGAGGAGGAAGTACAGGAATCTCTGTACTTCACAGGTGATTTGAAGGGGGAATTGCTAGCTGAGTTGCAACATGCCTGGACACGTATTAACCGCAAAGGGAAGCCACTATTGGGTAAGAACAATTGTCAGGCCTATGCACCCTACAGGGTTTGGATCCAGGAAAGAGCAAGTCAGTTATTAATGCCATTTCCAGCTGCACCCGTCCTTGTTCCTATTCCGGTAGCGGAGCCAACTACTGTTTCTAAGGAAGCCTATGAGCAGGTTGTGAGAGAAAAAGAAGCCTTGTTAAAGATCAACGAAGGGTTAGAGCAAGAGCTAGCCCAGATACGCAGTGAGAAAAACAAGGTCGTGTATGCTTTCCAACAGCAGATCGAGCTGTTAAACAGGTTAGGGGCTGAGTTGACTGAGGAGAAGAAAAAGCGCGAACGTCTGGGGCAAGAGTTCAGAAGCTCCCATGACATGCTAGAATCCAAAAAGAAGGCGCTCGACGCAGCACACCGAGAGATCTCTTCTTGCAATAAGACTTGGAATGCCACGCTCACCAACAACAAGAAGAGGGAAGATAAGCTGAAGCAGCAAATCTCCGACCTCGAAGAGAAGTTGAAGTCTAGCATCAAGAAGTGTGAGGAAGAAGTGATGACCCGGTATAGTGTCCAGAATGCACTGAACAAGGCAATCAAATGCAGAGATGAAGCTGTGTCTCAAAAGCGAAAACTAGAAGATTGCTTCGGAGAAGCGACATGGGAAGAAACTGCGGGAGACGTGCGTCGTGTTCTTAAGAAAAGGAATCAGTTGGTAGAAGGACTGCTCACCCGACCAGGGCACCCAGAGACCAAGAGGTTGATAGAAGAGTACCGGGCTTTTGAGAGCATTTGATTATTTCATATATTCGCTTGTATGCTTTATTCGCATAGCGCTGACCATCACCAGGATTGTTGGATGAGGTAATGCCTTCTCATTGTACTCAGTGATATTGTACTCTTGGCCTATTGGTTTTCCCAGCAATATATGAGGCTTTCTATGATTCAGCTCCGGTATTCCTATTGTCCGCACTGTCACTGCACTGGCACCTTCACACTAGAACTGGGGGAATGAACTTCCCTAATGCACAGACACATTGCATTGCATTCGTATTCATATTGCATTACAGGTAATCTTTGAATAGTGTCTTATTTCCTGCTCTGTACCAGGTACTTTTCAGGATTGCAGATCAACACCCGCACCGCTATTCTACCCGCACCAACTGTCGAAGAATCATGGACCAAATGCAGAACGAGATACAAGATGTGCGCGAGAAGCTCGCTCTCTTCATGCAGACCATGGAAGCTATTGCAAAGGGTCAGGAAAATCTGCAAGCCATGGTCCAGCCTCTGTTGGCCCGAAATGCTGGTCACGGTAACGAGGATCATCAGTCTGTACGGGTCGATACTGCTCATGGAGACGACACTCCCACGCCAGTGGCTCCACCTGTAGTCAATATACCTGCTGCTAATGTCAACAACGCTACCGCTGCTGTGAATGGTAACGTCGGAGTTGGGAATGAGACTGCTGTCCATAATGTTGGGCTTGGTGACGTCAACTTGGGTGATAATATGGGAGGCAACGGTTTTGTCAACGCTGGATTCGGATTCAACGATCAGGGATTCGATAATGCTGGGAAATATGGCTTTAATGCTCAAGGCTTTGGGCAAGATGGTTATGGTGTGACCAATCAGGGCTACGGAGGTTTTGGAAATGGAAACGGCGCGGGGTTTATGGCTTTTGGGCCTGCTGGAGGTGTTCAAGGGTACAGCAACAGAGGCCGAGGTCCGGGGATGAATCAAATCAGAGCTGGCCGAAATAATGGATATGATGGGTATGGAGCTGGAAATGGTATGTGGCAAGAAGATCAGCAGGAGGACGCTTTCTCCGGCGGAGGTTTCGAAGGGCCGATGGACGACTCCCAGAAGATCAGAATGCTAGAAGAGCAGATGAGGGGAGTCCTGAACCAAAGTGTTGTGGGCTTAGACATGGCAACAATGGGTCTGGTACCTGGCTTGAGGGTGCCAATCAAATTCAAAGCTCCTGTGTTCGATAAGTATAAAGGGGACACATGTCCGAAAGTGCACGTACGAGCTTATTACCGAAAGATGTCTGCATACTCAACTGATGAAAGGATGCTAATGCATTTCTTTCAAGATAGTCTGTCGGGTCCTTCCCTAGAGTGGAATATGGGGTTGGAGCCAACCGATATCAAGACATGGAAGCAATTGGCAGAGGCATTTGTAGCGCACTACAAGTATAACAGCGATTTGGCGCCCAATCGGGTCCAATTGGCAGGGCTGTCGCAGAAGAAGGGGGAGAGCTTTAAAGAGTACGCGCAAAGATGGCGCGATATGGCTGCCAGGGTCCGTCCTCCTGTAGAAGACAAGGAAATGAATGACATGTTTGTCGGCACATTCACAGGCTTGTTTCATGACATGCTGTTTCACACATCTCTGGCCAGTTTTTCAGACCTAATTCTGATGGGAGAAAAGATTGAGCGTAACATTAAGCAAGGAAAATTCCAGGTTGAGGAATCAAATGCATCTGGCAGTAATAAGAAGGCTTTTGGTGGGCGCCGTCAGGGCGAGGCAAGCGCAGTGTTTGGAGGCCGAGGCCGAGGCCGAGGCAGGGGACGAAACCAATATTGTCAGCCGCAGCAGGTGGCGAGTGTTACTATCCCGTACCAGCAACAACCACTTCAGCAACAACAACCGTCTCAGCAGCAGCCAATGCAGCAGCAGCAGCCTCAGCAGGGGGCACAGCAGGCTCAGCGAAGATTCCAGGGTGGCAAACCGAGAAGAGTGTTTGAGAAGCCTCCCTCAACCTATGCAGATTTGTTGCAGACATTGTTGGGATTGAACCTGGTAGAGAAAAGAACTCTGGCACCGATAACGGGAGCTCCCCCGTTTGGTTACGATGCAAGCAGGCACTGTGAGTTTCATTCTGGGGCTCCCGGCCATGATATAGAGGGTTGCCATGCTTTTAAGCATGTTGTGCAGGATCTTTTGGACAATAAGACTATCAATTTCGGAACGGCAGGTCCGAATATAGTGCAGAAGCCCATGCCTAATCACGGGGCAAACGCCATTCTGACTGAGGAAGGGTTAAATCTGATTATGAGTGTCGACGATTTGAAGACGCCGCTGAACGAGATAAAGAGCAGATTGTTGCAAGGGGGTGTTTACCCGGGATGTGATAAGTACTGCTTAGAATGTTGGACCCTAGCTGGGGGGTTTGATGATTTGAAGAAGGGCATTCAGGCTTTAATTGATGAAGGCATATTGCAGTTTGACCAAGCAGCAACTGAAGAGCCCGCAGGGGCAGTAGCATATGATCAGAATGATGTGGCCACTGTAACGATTCCTCGAAAGACAATCACTATTGCAGCACCAGCTCAGCGACCACCGATCACCATAACTAAGGCCGGGCCGATCCCGTACGAGAACACGAAAGCAGTCCCATGGTCATATGGTTTGGAGGTGTATTGTGACGGGATAAAGATTGATGTTAATAAGCAGCCAGCCGAGACTGTGGATAATGTTGTTGGTTCGGGAGGTATGACAAGGAGTGGTAGGATCTTTATATCCCCTGAAGTGGAGGCCGAAAGACTAGCAAAAGGAAAAGGGAAAGTGGTTGAGAATGTTCCGGTGCAAGCAGGCGAAAAAGAAGCGACATCGAAAGACGTAGAAGAGTTCATGCGCTTGATTCGGAAAAGTGACTATAAAATTGTGGAACATCTGCAGCAGACGCCGTCCAAAATATCTATCCTGTCATTGCTGTTGTGTTCGGAAGCTCATAGAAATGCTTTGCTGAAAGTCCTGGATACTTCCTTCGTGCCCCAAGACGTCTCCGTGAATCAACTGGAAGGAGTGCTGGCACATGTGAATGCAGGCCACAGCTTGGGCTTTACCGACTTTGATTTGACCCCGAAAGGGAGAGATCATAATATGGCGTTGCACATATTTGTTGAGTGCAGAGGATCAGTAATGTCGCACGTATTGGTTGACACCGGATCGTCTTTGAATGTGATGCCTAAGAAGGCGATGATGAAGTTGGACGTTAGAGGAATCTTGTGTACGCCCAGCAACTTGGTAGTCAGGGCCTTTGACGGCACGCGAAGAACAGTCTTTGGATCGATCACATTGCCTCTACAGGTGGGGCCGGAGGTGTTTGCAACTGAGTTTTATATCATGGATATACAGCCTGCGTACAGCTGCTTGCTTGGAAGACCCTGGATTCATGGGGCGGGGGCAGTCACGTCCACCCTACATCAGAAGTTGAAATATATGGTCGGAGACAGCGTAGTCACTGTATGCGGAGAAGAAGACATCCTGGTCAGCCATCTATCGTCATTTAAATATGTGGAGGTCGATGGAGAGATCCACGAAACACCCTGCCAGGCATTTGAAGGGTTGCGTATCAAGGGCAAAGGTCCCGGGCCGAGCAAAGTGCCGGAGATAGCCGTCTCATCGTATAAAGAAGCTCAAGCTCTAGTAGAAGCAGGAGAAGCAAAGGGCTGGGGCAAAGTGCTGGACATTCCCGTGAAGATGGACCGGTTCGGGCTGGGATACCAACCGTCGTCGTCAACTCCTGCCGTGGGGGCACCCCGTTTCAGAGGGCCAATAACCATCTCTGCCAGTGGAGTGTGTCATGAAACCGTCAATGCCGCTTCGGAGTCTGACGAAGGAGACAGCGACTGTGATATGGACGCCTGGATTCAGCCAAGCACACCAGGACAAGGACTGTGCAACTGGTCTATTCAGGAGCTTGTTCCTGTGACTCTTAAACAGTAATGCTTTGCTTTATTAATTGTTGAATAATTTGATGTCTTGCCCGGGGCATCATGATTTGCTTAGGGCTGTGTTGTTATGAACATTGCGCGTTAATCATTAAATAAATGGCGTTCTTTCATCCCTGTCTTTCTTGTTTTATATTTTTCAATAAAAGGGCAACGTGGTTATTCGCTTTCTACGCATTTTGAAGCACTTAACCATTCCTTTTGCAGGATAACATTTTCAGATGACATTCTTGAACCACCTATGACTCGTCCCGACTTCGAGCACCCGGTATTTCAGGCCGAAGAAGAGGTTGTCGAAGATAGTGACGTTCCCGAAGAACTGTCTTGGTTGGTGAAGCAAGAGGAAAGAGTCATTCTGCCTCACGACGAGGTCATCGAAATTATCAACTTGGGGTCGGAAGGGGTTGAGAAGAATATTCGTATTGGAGCCGCGCTGCAGAGTGATATCAAGCGAAGACTGGTTGAAATGCTCCGAGAGTATAGTGATGTATTCGCTTGGTCGTATGAAGATATGCCAGGGCTCGATACAGATATTGTTGTGCATCGCCTGCCACTGAAAGAAGATTGCCCGCCGGTCAAACAAAAGCTTCGCAGAACTCGACCAGATATGGCAGTGAAGATCAAAGAGGAAGTCCAAAAACAGTGGGACGCTGGTTTCCTGGCTGTGACAAAGTATCCCTCATGGGTTGCTAACATCGTACCAGTGCCAAAGAAGGATGGCAAGGTTCGAATGTGCGTGGATTATAGAGATTTGAATAAAGCAAGCCCAAAAGACGATTTTCCACTTCCTCATATTGACGTGTTAGTTGACAATACTGCTCAATACTCCGTATTCTCCTTCATGGATGGCTTTTCAGGCTATAATCAAATTAAAATGGCGCCAGAGGATATGGAGAAGACTACTTTCATAACGCCTTGGGGAACATTTTGTTACAAAGTGATGCCCTTTGGTTTGAAAAATGCTGGGGCAACATATCAGCGTGCTATGACGACTCTTTTCCATGATATGATGCATAAAGAGATCGAAGTTTATGTTGACGATATGATTGCCAAATCCCAGACGGAGGAAGAGCATCTGGTGAATCTGCTGAAGTTATTTAAAAGGCTTAGGAAGTTCAGGCTGAGGCTGAACCCTAACAAATGCACCTTCGGGGTGAGATCGGGTAAGCTGCTGGGGTTTATCGTAAGTGAAAGAGGAATAGAGGTCGATCCGGCTAAAATAAAAGCAATCCAGGAAATGCCGACGCCTAAAACAGAAAAAGAGGTACGCGGGTTTTTAGGGAGGTTGAACTACATTGCTCGGTTCATATCTCACCTAACTGCTACGTGTGAACCATTATTCAAGCTGTTGAAGAAAGATCAAGTTGTAACGTGGAACGAAAATTGTCAAAAGGCGTTCGAAAAAATAAAGAAGTATCTGCAGGAGCCTCCTATTTTGATACCCCCAGTGGCGGGCAGACCCTTGATCATGTATTTGACGGTTCTTGAGGGAAGCATGGGTTGTGTTCTCGGTCAACATGACGAGACAGGGAGAAAAGAGCATGCGATTTATTACTTGAGTAAGAAATTTACAGATTGTGAATCTCGATATTCAATGCTTGAGAAAACTTGTTGTGCACTAGCTTGGGCCGCCAAGCGTTTGAGGCAATACATGCTGAATCATACAACCATGCTCATCTCGAAGATGGATCCTATCAAATATGTATTTGAAAAGCAGGCGTTGTCAGGAAGAATTGCCCGGTGGCAGATGGTCTTGACTGAATATGACATCCAATACGTCTCGCAAAAGGCTATAAAGGGGAGTGTGCTGTCTGAGTATCTGGCTGAGCAGCCTATTGAAGATTACCAATCGATGAGGTTTGATTTTCCTGACGAGGATATCATGTACCTTAAGATGAAAGATTGTGAAGAGCCGTTGCCAGACGAAGGACCAGAGTTGGGTTCCAAATGGAAAATGATATTTGACGGAGCTGTGAATGCTTACGGTAGCGGAATAGGGGCAATCATCACTATGCCGCACGGGTCGCACATCCCGTTTACTGCCCGATTGACCTTCGCCGTTACCAACAATGAGGCCGAATACGAAGCTTGTATAATGGGGCTTGAAGAAGCCATTGATTTGCGAATCAAGAATTTAGACGTATACGGAGACTCAGCTCTGGTAGTGAATCAAATCAAAGGGGAATGGGAGACACGTCAGCCCAACTTGGTACATTACATGAATTATGCAAGGAGATTGTTGCCCTTCTTCGACAAGGTTGAATTGCATCATGTACCGCGGGCAGAGAATCAAATGGCTGACGCCCTGGCCACTTTGTCTTCCATGTACAAAGTCAATTTCTGGAATGAGGCTCCCCGAATCATTATCTCTCGGCTTGACAGGCCAGCTTATGTATTTGCTATTGATGAAGCATCTGATGATAAACCGTGGTATTTTGATATCCTTAATTTCCTGAGGAATAAAGAGTATCCGGCTGGGGCATCCAGTCAAGATCAGAAGACTCTCAGGAGATTAGCGGGTAATTTCTATTTGAATCCGGATGGCGTCTTATACAGAAGAAACCACGATTTGGTGCTGTTGCGTTGCGTAGACGAAAGAGAGGCAAAGCTGCTCATGGAGGAAATACACGAAGGTACCTTTGGTACGCATGCTGGTGGACATGCTATGACGAGAAAGCTGCTACGGGCAGGTTACTTTTGGCTAACTATGGAAACTGACTGTTTCAAGTTTGCGAGGAAGTGCCACAAGTGCCAAATCTATGCTGATAAGATCCATGTGCCTCCAAGCCCTCTGAATGTGATGTCATCGCCTTGGCCATTTTCGATGTGGGGAATCGATATGATTGGAAAAATCGAGCCGACAGCTTCTAACGGGCACCGGTTCATTCTAGTAGCAATCGATTATTTCACCAAATGGGTGGAAGCGGCGTCTTACGCAAATGTAACGAAGCAAGTGGTGGCCAGATTCATCAAGAGAGATATCATTTGCCGATATGGGATCCCCGAGCGGATAATCACGGACAACGGTTCGAACCTAAACAACAAAATGATGAAGGAGCTCTGTCAGAATTTCAAGATCGAACATCACAACTCCTCCCCTTACCGACCCAAGATGAATGGCGCTGTTGAGGCGGCCAATAAGAATATCAAGAAGATCGTCCAGAAAATGGTGGTAACCTACAAGGATTGGCACGAGATGCTACCTTTCGCTCTGCACGGTTATCGTACGACGGTACGCACATCAACCGGGGCAACCCCGTTCTCATTAGTGTATGGAATGGAAGCGGTATTACCATTGGAAGTTGAGATCCCTTCTCTGAGGGTATTGCGAGACGTTCAGCTGGACGAGGCAGAATGGGTGAAAGACAGGTTGAACCAACTGAGTTTGATGGATGAGAAGAGGCTAGCTTCTCTAGCATACGGTCGTTTATACCAGAGCCGAATGAAGAAAGCGTATGATAAGAAAATACATCCGCGAAGCTTTCAGACGGGCGACCTTGTGCTGAAAAGGATTCTCCCGCCACAGGCAGATCACAGGGGTAAGTGGACCCCTAACTACGAAGGGCCATACGTTGTCAGGAAAGTCTTTTCAGGAGGAGCGTTGTTGTTGTCCACCATGGACGGAGAAGACTTTACGTCGCCTGTGAATTCGGACGCAGTTAAAAAATACTTTGCTTAAAATAGACCCGCTGGACAGAAAAAAGAGAGTCCAGGCAAAAATGGGGCATCCTGGCGAACCAAAAACAGAATGAAAGGTTCGGGCAAAAGTTAGGGATAAAATTGAAAAGATGTACACCCGCGAAGTTGAAAACCTACACTGGGCGGCTTCGGCAAAAAAGGGTATCCCGGTGAACTGAAAACCCGTAAAGGGCGGTTCACGCAAAAGTTAGGGATTTGAAAAGCAAATGACTGCGGTCCGAATTTGATATTGCACTGAGCATCAATGCGGGAGAATACACCGGGGGGGATCGGTTATCTGGTACAACCTTTTCAGAAGTATGAATACCGGGAAAAGCATTAGAGTCGGACGAGTCATAGGAGGATCAGTTCGTGGTGTTCATCTGCATCTCGTTGCCGACATGTGTACAAAGTTGATTTGTCAATATATTTATGCTTCTTGTGCATACTTGTATACTTGCTTTGTGTAGCTTCCTCTTTTCAGGAGTTACATCCCATGTATAAAACTCCGCCCATTCAGGGGCCCAATCAATAAAATACGTTATTCAGTACTTGACACTGTTCTTTACTGTTTTATGCATGATTAACGCCTAAGTTTGATGAAACTAGCATGTGCATAACGTCACTGGCCCTTGCCAACAGTTGCTAAAGCTTTGAATTAACTGAAAATAACGTCACTAACCTGAATCGACTTGGTTGCATAGATTTGTCTTGTCTTGTTTGTGTTGTTGCAGGTTTCATAGCCGTACGAGGAAGATGATCAAAAGACTGCATTAATAAAAGACTCGACCCCCATGCAGGTCATGCATGTTCCTTACTGAAGAAGGATCGAATTCCCCAGCTAGTCGTAGCCTATCCAAAAGGACGTGCTCCCGTAGAGTCGTTTATCCTCAGCAGAATTGGCGGTTCCAAGATTGTAGGCTGTATTCAGACAGTGTATCTCAAGCAGAGTGGTTTAGCCGCAAGAGATTAACATTTGTGAGTCGTATTCAGGCAGTTCACCTTTCCCCGCAGGATCATCTACTCTCCCCCAGCGGAGTCAATTGATTTTTCCCAAGAGAATCATCCCATCCCCAGCGGAATTCTCTTCTCAACAGGTATTCCTTCCAGTGGAACTTGAAGATTAAGACTCTCCCCAGCAGAGTTGGTGTGGGTCATGGCATTTATTTTGTCGAAATACCGTATGATATCCGTTCACTTTCCCGCAGAAGTTCAATCATACCAGGCGCATCTGCTGTTCCCCAGCAGAGTTATATCCCCCAGCAAGGTGTTAATTCAATGAGGTGTTTGGGTCAAAATCCCCATTCCCCAGCTGAGTCGACTTCACTCTTCCGGCATTTATTTTGCTGGAATAATTCTGTAGCACCTGGCTATCCCCAGCGGAGTTGGCATTACCTTCAGCATTTATTTTGCTGAAGCAGTTTCTGTACCCAGCAGTACGAGTCTGCAGTTGCATTGGCATATATGGTCGTACTTGCATCCACCAAATAAAAGTGCAGCATCTCCATGTCGAATGGAGCATTGCATCGCCGTCAAACATACGCATTTTTGAAACATAAACGAGGTTGGTTAACCGTTTGTGTTCAAGTATTGTTTCTCTTGCAGGTAGAGAGAGCCCTTGCTCAGGTGGATCAATAAAACGTTCAAAGTCTCGGCATGAGACGTTCGACGAAGTGTCAGTTGTGGCACTACTCCCCACAGAGTCAGCAGGATAAGTTTCTCCTTGTCCCCAAACAGAGCTATTGGTCATCAAAGGATTCATGAATCAGAATTCCAGAGGCTACCGCCGGTTATCAGAGCAGGCGTCCGGAAGTTTGGTTTCCAGAAATCCCCAGTAGAGTCAGCCTCAAAGTTGTTGTAACGTCAGTGATAAGAAATTTGCGGACCAATGGAAGGATGAGTCCTAACGTGGACAATTTTATGGACGGGTTTTCTTTGTGCTAGAGAAGATTGTTGGAATGTGGAGTCCTAACGTGGACATTTCCTCGAGTTGACGATGTGTGTTAATCCTAACGTGGACAGGATCGAGTTCTCGGTATTGATTGAATGTGGAGTCCTGACGTGGACAAGATTGATTACCCTTCGTGTTGGTGTCCTGACGTGGACAATTTATTGCCAGCAGATAGCTTTATTCGCAATGGTGAAATGTGCGTCCCGACATGGACGTTTATAGTTCTTTAAGATGACAAGATGCGAGAGTCCTGACATGGACAAGTTTATCCTTCTTTGTGTTGTGGGCAAAGTGTGAGTCCTGACGTGGACAAGTCTTATTTCCCCAGCAAGTCAAAGACGCGCGAGTCCTGACATGGACAAGTTCTGTTACTTCAGCGGGTCAGGAGGTGAGTCCTAACGTGGACAAATCAAGACGAAATGTGAGTCCTGACGGGGACAAGGTTATTCCTTACGAGGAAAGAGAAGCTTCAGTTCCTTACGTGGAAAAGCAAGTTCAGTCCTGACGTGGACAGACGCAGAAAAGACGAGTTGTATTCCTAACGGGGAAAGACGAAGATTCCTTACGCGAAAAGTTTAAAGACAAAGATTCCTTACGCGGAAAGTTTAAAGATGAAGATTCCTTACGTGGAAAGTTTGAAAATGATGATTCTTTACGTGGAAAGATTGAGTCCTTACGTGGACATATCAAGAGCGTTCCTTACGTGGAGGGAAAATGGTTTCCTTACGTGGAAAGACGAGTTTATTCCTTACGTGAAAAAATTGAGTCCTTACGCGGACATACCAAGATGTGATTCCTTACGTGGAAAGATGGAGTCCTTACGCGGACATATCAAGTCGGAGTCCTAACATGGACAGATTGAGATTATATTCCTCACGTGGAAAGAGTGGGGCCCTTACGTGGACAGATTCAAATCGAGATGCGATTCCTTACGTGGAAAGATAGTATTCCTTACGTGGAAGAGTTTGACGAAGAAGGAGTTCATTCCTTACATGGAAAGGTGAGCCCCAACGTGGACGGTGTTATTCCTAACGTGGAAGAGTTTATTCCCGACGTGGACGATTTATTTCTGACGAGAAGACAGACGAGCCATCCCCAGCGAAGTTATTGAGGTTTTCCAAATCGACGACGCAGGTGTCCTGACGTGGACAGAATTCTATCTCTGCGATGATAAAATCTTTTTCAGAATGATGGAAATAGTCCCCAGCACGGTCGCTACGAGATCAGTGGGTTGTCATAACAGTCAGATTCAGCTGATGAATGTCGTTCCCCAAGCAGGAGCACAGTTTATTTCTGCGGTTGGCAAATTTCTGGTTTCATTGGTATTCAACCGTCTCGTACCGCGAATGTCTGAAGGCTTCGGGATCTTCACCCAATCGGGTCCAAGTCGCTTGAATAGGGGCAGCTGTTGCACCCTAAAATTTGCTCAACCTTATTCACTTGGTTTATGTTTCAATATCATTAGCATTTGCATATAGAGTCATGTACATAGGTTACTCATCTGCATAGCATAAGCATAGCAAGTCATACAACAGGGGGACCAATCATTATTCTCATCTCTAGAGGCCTATCAAGAGGTTATTATCCTGATTCAACCTCATTCAAGTCATCAGAAAAGAATTTGAAAGCTATCAAGTCAATGGGTCAAGCAGTTCATCTATCTCCTGGCTGAGGGTATCTGGGGATCATCAAGGAAAGTATGAGCTGTGAATTGAGGGCATGGGGAGTATCTAGACATCTTGGAGGACTTAGAAAGTCATTTGGAGAAGAAAACAAGTTATTGGTGAAGTCACAAGAATTACAGTTGAAGACAGTCAACTAGGGTTTCATCTGGGTCAACCCTGGGTCAACCCTAAGTCAATTGACTGATTGAAAGGAATTAAGGGCTATTGGAGAGATGTGGGGTTCATCATTTGACATGAAGAATAAGGATATGTTGTTATGCTAAGAAGGAATCAAGAGAAATCAAGGAGAAGAGGAGTTTCTAAATTAGGGTTTCTATGTAAAATCCCCTAGTTTAGGTCAAATTTCCAAGCAGGATAAGTAAAAATGCAAGCTTCAAATGGATCCTTGGCCAACATGAAACTTGTAGAGGATCTCAAGACCTTTAATTTGAATGGTGGAAGACATCAAGGAGATTTATAGAACTCAAGTTATGGTCCTTGCAAGTTACAGGTCATCTGAGGTATCTGAAATTTTGTCTGTGAAAGTGACTTGACTTCCAAGCAATTTTTACCCCTCAAGGAGATTTCAAATGGATTTATGGTCAACATAAGAATTGTTCCTTATTGTCTTAGCTTTCTATAATGGTATAGTATGCCTTCATATGATTTGGGGAACTCTACGTATGGTCTTGGCAAGCAAAGGGTATTTTGGTCATTTGTGAATTACAGGTCATTTTAACCTATGCCCAAAACTCATACAAGGAAGCTTCAAATGGAAAACTTTACAACATCAAACTTGTTCCAAATGACATTTTGAGTCTAGAAAAGTGACCATGACATACTGGAAAGATTCATAGCACAAGTTTTCAAAATTGTTGAACTTAATGAATAAAAATGGCCTTAAAAATGAGATTTTTCATATTTTGGCCAAATGAAGCAAAATTATAGGTCATTTTGAATGGAAAGATCATTTTAAAGACATTGGCTAAAGTAGAATTTTGAGCTTAGTTCATGTTTTAAGAGTTATCCATGGTTGCTTACAATGAAAGAAACATAAACCAATTTCAAGGGAAAGAATGCAAGGGAATCTTCTCCAAGGTTCTAGGAGTTTCTAAACCCATGTATATATTGATATGAAGAGCTTCATGCCATGGTTGGTGCTTCCATTTGTTCAAAACCCCAAATTTTCCACACTTTCTTCAACTTGCATAAGCTTCACAAACTCTCCATAATCTCCCTCAATTCTCACATTTGTTGATTAAATCTTCATCATCATCATTCCAACCCTATGATTCACATCAAGAATTGGCTGAATTGATCAAGGATTGCACCATTCATCATCTTTTGCCAATTTGCATTTTCTATCCAAACTCCATTAAAGCTTCATCTACCATTCCAATTTCTGTTATCATCATCATCCACCATCATCCTAGAGTATTTGGCAAAGGAAAGTGGAAGGAATTTGTGGCTGGAAAAGGAGATCCAAGTTCAAACTCCAACTTGCATGAAGAATGGAATAGAGTGATTCACAAGGATTGATCAAGAACCATTGCAAACAGAAGCACACACACTCATTGGAGATCACTTTCAGCAAGTATCAAGGCTTGAATTGGAGTCTAACCACCATTGCCATCGTCACTTGCAAGGTATGCATAATCTTTCGAATCTCCTCATTTATGCTGTTGTAGATCATGTGGTTAGGATAGGAGTGCTTAGAAACCATAGGAGATTAATTCTTGAAACTTAGGGAGAGTTATATGGAGTTTGGTGGCAGAGTGGTGGAACTGTGATGAGCAAGAAAACATGGTTTAGGGAATGATAATCATGAGAGATTAGCTCAGAATAATCAGTGCAACATGGTGATTATATTAGGATGAAAATTGGCAAGGTTTAGTTGAGTTGATCACAGGTGCAAAGATTGGATCCCAACTGTTATCCCTATCGGGTTCGATTGTGTGTTGAGTTCTAGAAAGAATTATGGTTATAGTTGTGTAGAGGGAAGGAATTAGGGTAAGATTGCTTTTGGAATCGTGGAATTTCATGGCGGATAGAGAGAGCACGAGGAGATGGAAGGTGCTTGCATGGGGTTCGTTTTCTGAAACCCTAAGTGGCTGGAGGAAGAAGAAGATACAATGGCCATTGGATTTGAGGGAAGACTTTGACTCAGATGGCAATCCAACGGATCATATTCAAAGTAAAAAACGGAGGGAGAATCCAAACATGAAACGCATCGTTTCATTTAAACCTTCAGATTGGGCTTTGGAATCAATTACTATGCACACCCCTCAGCCAATAAGCCCAAACATTTCAACGTGAATTACTTGCTAAATGCACCGAGACTTTGTTATTTTGCTGGCAATTTCCAATTTATTTCCTGAAGCGCATTGGGCCTGGTTTTTCTTGATGTTCACACCCCCAGTTCTCAGCCCACTTGAGATTATAACTGCAGCGAGCTACTTGCCACACCCCCTCCCTTTATTTCTTCTTATTTTCTTTTTTAATTTCTTTTTATTTTCATTCATTTTTGAAAATTCATAATAAATCAGAAATTGCATATTTTCAATTCATTCTTTTTTTAACATTTTCTTTAAAAAGTCAAGAAAATTATAAAAAATAAAAATTGCATTTTATTTTTTATTTGATATTTTTCCCATATTTTCCAAATAAATAGCATTTTAATGAGTTTCATTCCATACATAAATTTGTTAATTTTTGTTCTATTAATTGCTTTAATATTTTTCACCCATTCTTTTTAGGTTGTGTAGTTTAGACATTAAACTTGTAGATACAATTTAGTTCCCATTTTTAGAAATTAATTTTAGGTGTTTAGTTTAGGTGTGAACAACATGAACAAACTAGGGTTTAGGTGATGACTTAAGAGAATTAATTCACTTCCCTTAGGACTTAGAGATTGAATAGGTTAGCTATGGGACTATAGGGGCTGTGGTTAGTTATTAGATCCCCTTAGAAAAAAGTCAGGATTCCCCTACTGCTATTAATCTACTGTATATATCTGATTGACTGGTGTGGTGTGCCCTCTGGGGATTATTGCTTGTCTGTGTGGGTATTGGGATTGTCTGGGGACTTGGGAGAGCTGAAGACTTGAGAAGATGAAGCCATTGGAGATCCAGAGAGTGAAGTTCAACTTCCAGAGTTGAAGAGGAGTTTCTTGCTAGCAGATGCTGAGGAGATTAGGGTTTAGGGGCTAGGCAGAGCTCAAGATTAGAAAGCTTGTTTCTCAAACATGGATTGCCTTGTCTGCATCCATCCTTCTCTGTGATTCAGGGTCTCTCTAAGACACTCACCCCCTTCCTTTGGAAGGCTTGGTGATAGTGTCTAAGAGGTAGAACTCTTGAGAGAAAATGTCTTTTGTGTTAGAAGCAGTCTGTTCACCACCTTTGGTAGTCAACTGATTGCTTAACACCCAATTCACTCTTGTGACTGATCCCTCATCCTGGAGGTTTGAGCTTGAAGAAAAGCCATTGCAGATAGAAGACTGATGATCAAAGCCTTTACCTAAAGGCCATGAAGATGGAGATTGATGCTTATTGAAGCCTATAGCTGATTGGAGATTACTTGGAGCTAGATGTTGATTCAGAGCTGCTGAAGCTGTTTGTTTTATTGCTGTATTTCATTTCTGATGTATTGTTTGGCTTTCCTGACTGTATTGTTTGTTGTTTACCTTGTTGGGTTGAAAGTGAATCCTGTTCACTTTTGCCTATTGTTTTCTAGGTTCGAGGTTGAGTGCGACTCCCTTGCCTCGCTTGTACTGTTGCATCCATGCATTTTACCGCTTTATTATATCTGATATTGTTTCTGTTTTCGTCTATTCCCTTAGGATCTCTGTTTCTCTCTGTGCAAGAGAGGAGCATGATAGACACTAGGTCTTAACCCATGCATGATAACATTAGGATAGCTTGATTCCCTTCGCAACCATAGGATAGAGTTTTGTCTCTTCTTTCTCAAAACAAACAGAAAATACCATAAAGATTTCAAACACAATAAAAGACACTTCTTTCGTAAAAGAATGTGAACTCATCAAGACGTCGTTTTTGTCCGCTTGGACTGCTAATCGGAAAACCTTTTTTCAAAAGGAATAAAAATCAATCAGGACAGACTTGTGTCGCACGTGGCCCGAACTACGTTTGCTCTGATCTTTCATGCCGTATGAAAGTACGTAGGCATAGGATGCGATATCCTAGCGAGCAACCTTCCCCTCCTTTCCCGTAGGTAGGCGAACTACGTTGACTCTGATTTCTCGTTCCAGACGGGAATACGTAGGCATAAAGTGCGATACTTTGCCGAGTCATGTTCTTTCCTTTTAACCCTTAACCTTTAGTTTAGATAGAATAACAATCCATACCCGAGAACAAGCGTGGATCCCGTCGAGTACGACGGACGTGAGGGGTGCTAATACCTTCCCCTTGCGTAACCGACTCCCGAACCCACGTTTTGGTTGCGACGACCATACCTTTCCCGTGTTGTGCGAGGTTTACTCTGAGCGTTTCCTTTCCCTCCCGTGGGATAAATAACGCACGGTGGCGACTCTTCTGTTCAGCCGGCGCCGATTTTCGCAGTAGCGACAAATGGTAAGAACCATGGCTAAGGAACTCACAAGGTTTTGGAGTAACAGTTACTCCTTTTCATTTTCGGTGTCTGTATCCACACGACCTTGTCCTTGTTCGAGGATTCTTCTTTTGATATCCTTTCTTTTTCGTTCTTTTGATTCCCTAATTTTTGCCTGGACTGACTCCTTTTGAGTTCTTTTCGATTTCTTTTGAAGTCCAGCGGGATGCCTTAATTTTTGCCTAAGTATTAGCCTTCCAGCTTTTTCTTTTTCTTTTTACTTAGCGGGCTTTCTTTTTTCCTTTCTTTTGGAACAAAGTCGTGTGACACTGGTTGTCTTGATTGCTCCGAAGGGATTGTAACTGCCTTACTCCTGATTGGTGAGGTTTAACCACTGTGGTTGACGAATTACGACCTCTTGAGAGGCGTAAACTGATTGGTCCTCAAAAGACAACACGCCTCTGTAAGACTTGAATGCTCGGTCAAGCTAACTGACAACTACCCTGCCCCGGGTTAAGATGTAAGGGTTTAAAAATCCGAAAGAAACTCCTACTTCTCGGCTCGAAGTGGTTAACAAGGGATTCTCTTCCTTATCTCTCCGGTGTTTAGGGGATTTGAAACAATGCCTTGTACGTCATCGGCAAGGTTTGATCTGAAAGCATACGATCATCGGTTATGAGTATTCAGTTTCGTCATCCCCCCTCCAATCTTTGCTAATCACAGTGATAAAGTGGAGTGAATAAAAATGCAAGTGTCAGTGCAATGCAGTAAATGAGCGACAGCGACATGATTAATTCAGAAACATGCATAGTCACCTTATTAATATCACCATTCGAAACAATCAATATTTAACAGCAAGTAGTAACTAACAGAAAGAAACTACAAATGCAAATGATAAAAAGTCCGAGGACTGCCAATGCTGAGGGCGCCTGCCTGTCTGGATCACTGGCTTCTGGAAATGAATCTGCGAGCTCAAACAGCTGAGAGGTTGGCATGAACAAACAAAACTCCTTCTAAAAAGGAAATGCACCCTTGGTCGATCAACTGCTGTACCTTCGCCTGAAACGCTTTACAATCTTCAGTTGCATGCCCTGGAGAGCCACCATGGTAACCACACTGAACGTGGGGATTGTACCCAGGAGGGTAAGGTTCTAGAACTGGCTTAAGAGCTTTAGGTTCCACCAAAGAACCCTGGATCAAAGATGGTAGCAGCTGGCTATACGGCATAGGCACTGGGTGAAAAGGAGCTTTCCTTCGTTCCAAGTTGTTGCGAGGTCGATTCTGATTCTGACGCTGATTCTGATAACCTCGGCCACGAGTTTGCTGCTTTGCAATGGAAGCGACATAAGATTCCTGATATGGTGCCCTAGGCACGACTGTCTGTCCAGTATAACAAGCCACAGGAGGTACTGATCTCTGATAAGATAAAGAACCAACAAAATTCACTGATTCGCTTCGAGGATATTCAACCTTTGGCCTGACTGCATTGATCACAACCCCTTCTTCACTCTGATAGTCACAAGGATATTCAGTTTCACCAGCTTGATCATAGGAAGTAATATGAATTTTCCCGATTCTTATGGCATACTCAAGGCGTTCTCCTAATGCTACCACGTCAGAGAAACTTAACGAAAGTCCAAGCAATCTTTCAAAGTACGGATCTTGTAGGGAATCTACAAACATGCTTGTCAGCTCTCGGTCTAACAGCGGTGGATGCACTCTAGCAGCAAATTCTCTCCATCTCTGAGCATACTTCCTGATAGGTTCATTATTCTCTTGAGACAATTCTTGCAACTGCATGCGATGGGGAGCTACGTCTAGGTTATAATCGTACTGCTTCAGAAAAGCTCTGGCTAAATCCATCCATGACTGAATCTGATTTCTCTCTAACTGCATATACCACCTCAAAGATGCCCCAGTCAGACTATCTTGAAAGCAATGGATCATCAGTTTGTCATCTCGCACAAACGAAGTCATTCTTCGACAGAACATCATCAAATGTTGCTTCGGACAGCTATCTCCCGTGTACTTTTCAAATTTCGGCACTTTGAACTTATAAGGCATCACCAGGTCAGGAACCAAACACATGTCTACAGCATTCAGGTTAACAGCATCTTTCATCTTCAAAGCTTCAATTTTCTCTTCCAATGCTCGGAGTTTTCTATCCGTCTCAAGAGCTCTTGGATCTACGGTCCCGGCCATTGGAATATCTCTTCTGTAATTCATCACAGGGAAAACAACACCTTGATTGTTGACAGGAGGAGGACGTTCATTTCGGGCAACAAACTGCTCATGTCGATCTCGGTTCTCAACAGTAGGTTGTACAACTTGGTCTGCAGTAACGTTGTTCGCTTGCGGGAAGTCTTCCATAGAATCATACAGAGGGTTGGACGTCATAGTGAACCCTGCCAAAGTGTTAGGAGACTGGAAATCGCCTTCAGACATAGCTACAAATAGTCTTCAACTGACTTCACTGCTTGATTCTGCTCAAATCTACTTAACCCCTAGGTAGGTCTTCTGACAATCAACAGCTGCTCAGTCCAAACTCCGGGTAATCACCTTCAGGAAACAAAGGCTGGATCAGAACTCTGGCTAACTGGAGGATGATATGCAATATGATGCAACACTGATATGCACATGATATGCAAGATGCAGCAAACAACGGGACCACAGCCCCCACACAATCTGAATACTGCTGCGCTGTTGACGGAGTACGGTTGCTCTGAAGAGAGACCAAAATAACGGGTAGGTTGGAAGTCAAGTTTCCTGCAAAAAACCCCCCCACTCACAGGTGTGGACCTATATCTGACAAGGTACGGCATCCTATGCGGTCGTCAGTGTCACAAACTTTCAAGACTGACGATACGATTCCCAGAAGGAGTGGCATCATCAAGTCTTGAAGAGGCCTCACTTAGCTAACTTCTAAATGATCGGTTCCTAGAGTCGACAATCCAACTAACCAGCAACCCGAGCCACCCAAAGGGTGGGACAAGAGGCCAACCAGAAGAACCTCGTCTGAGTGTAGATTTCGCGGGACACTAGGACATGCAAAGCATGTGCGCGCTCACTAATCTCTACTCTAAGTCTAAGGTGCACTCAAGCCCAGGTTCGGCTTCTCACTCAATCATAGAACACCCGTCACACCCCAACAGCAACAAATAATATCAATAAATAAACCCCAATAGACAAGCAAACAAGCGCTAGGATTGACTCTCCTTACGGGACGTTGGATCCCACATGCATGGGGAACTATCGGAGTCCCCAGCAGAGTCGCCAGCTGTCGCTACTGCGAAAATCGGCGCCGGCTGAACAGAAGAGTCGCCACCGTGCGTTATTTATCCCAACGGAGGGAAAGGAAACGCTCGAAGTAAACCTCGCAAAAAACGGGGAAAGGTATGGTCATCGCAACCAAAACCTGGGTTCGGGAGTCGGTTACGCAAGGGGAAGGTATTAGCACCCCTCACGTCCGTCGTACTCGACGGGATCCACGCTTGCTTGGGTTGTCTAAAGGATGCAAAACAATCTATCTACGGCTGCTAAATCTAAACGGAAGGGAACTGACTCGATAGAGCGTCGCACTCTACGCCTACGTATTCTCAAGAGAGAAAGTCAGAGTCAACGTAGTTCGGGACTACGGGGAAAATTGGATCGCCAAGACCTCGCGTCTTGTGCCTACGTACTTCCACACTGCATGGAAGATCAGAGCTTTACGTAGTTCAGGCTAACTACGGCTAATCTGGGCGTTCTCACACAGCAGTGAGAAATTAAACTGGTTTTAAAGGTACGGGAACCTATGGGAAAAGCTACGGTCTGGTCTCAAGATGCACAAGGGCAAGAGAAAAGGGTAACATCAGTCGTCAGCGGGAAAGTCTCGATCGCACAGCAGCGAGAGAACAAAAAAGGTTAATTGTTAGTGTGCTCGCTAGGATATCGCATCCTATGCCTACATATTCTCGTCTAGTACGAGAAATCAGAGCAGCTGTAGTTCGGCTACTTTCGGGACCACAGCTCAAATCTCGTTTTATTAACATTCTGAAAAATGGTTACAATGATTGAAGACTGAAAAATAAACTCCTAGGAAATACTATCCTATCCTATGAAAAATCAAATGGAAAATAGTCCCCTAACAAGTGGACTTTTAAAAATTATCTCTAAAAGTGTAAAAAGAATTTCTATGAAAACAAAGTACTCTAAAAAAATATTACATCTAATATTTTTTCTCTTTTTCACACTTCTATTTTCTTCTTTTTTTCATGTCTTTCTTTTTTTCCTTTTCAATATTTTTCACATTCTTTCTCCTTTTCTTTTTCAATATTTTTCTATATTTTTTCTCTATTTTTCATACTATTTTTCAATATTTCTTTTCAATAACTCTTTTCCATTTTCCATATTTTTTCAATAATTCTTTTCTTTAAAATATTTTCTCTTCTTTTTCTTTTTCTATTTTCTCCTTTTTTCAATAATTCTTTTCTTTAAAATATTTTCTCTTCTTTTTCTTTTTTCTATTTTCTCCTTTTTTTCACAACATTTTTTTTATTGTACTTCTTTTTTGATAACATTCCCTAAAAAAAAGAAAAAATACAAAGGGGAGTGGGGTGAAAATACTGAAACTGGGGTGCATTGCCAAATGCTCCAAGGCCCAGCCCATCAACCCTCACAAACTCATACGCAGGGGGGTGGAAATGGAAAAAACGAAGGGTGTTAGCTGAGATGAGCTCATTGGGCTCAGGCCCATCAAAGGAAAAAACGGAGGGTGCAAAAACAACCAAAAAACAATGGGCCTCTCGGCCCAGTCAATCACAACGGCCCTCCTCCTTCCTCTCCTTCATTCTGAAACCCTAAGGGATTGTCCTCTCTCACGGCGTTGTTCTCCTCCTCTCACCATCTCCGGTAAAAACAAAACTCACCTCAACATCTACCGCCCACTTCCACCCAAACATCTCTCAACTTTCTCTACTCAACCTTCACGACGAAGTAGAAGAAGATTCGATGAGTCCTGGAAGATTTTCTGATGATCTGGAGATGATCTTGGCATTTCTGGTGGAAGATCTTGCATGTGGATGATGAAGTTCTAGGGCGTTCTGACTTAGAGAGATTCGCGAAGATCTCAGCGCTCGATGAAGATTTGATTGAGGATCGTTTGAGATGTTCTTGAAGTTGTTGCTGAAGATCTGTAGTTGATGTTCTTTTGGAGATGTTCTGGGGGAAAAAACGCCGTAGACGAAGATCGTCGAAGATCTTCGCAGGTCTTGAAGCTCAACGATGAACATCGTTATCAGTTCTTGAAGGTTCATTCAACAGTTGATGAAGATTGATGATTCTTTGGTAGTTTCTGGAAAACTTTCATTGAAGAGCACAAAGAGCCGGACGAATATTGGAGTGATGTTGAATCTTGACGATCTGAAAAATGATGGATGAATGGATGAATTGATTCTGGAGAAAACGAAGATGCACGCGCGGAAAATCTTTGAATGTTCTTCGCTGATGCGTTTTGGATGAAGGACGAGGGATATCTTGGCGATTCTGAAAGCGTTCTGATGAAGATCTTCAAAGATCTCTGAAGATCTTGAAGATAGATGATGGAACCATGATGATTTTCTGGAATTTGGATGATGAACGTGGTATGAACGCATGAAGAATCTGGAAAATCTTGGTTATTGTTGATGAAGATTGGACCGGAGAGGATGAAGATTGAAGGAAATCTGGGGATTTTGACGTTTCCGGCGAGCTAGACGGTGGTCGGAGACGGTTGAGGGTCGCCGGAGTCGGTTGGGGCGGGGGTTGCATGGCCGCCGACCATGCAACCGGTGAAGGCTATGGTGGAGACGCGTGTCACGGTGAAGTGGAGGGAGTTGGCGCATGCGTTACGCGTGTTGGAGACGTGGCGGAGTGAGGGAGAGTGAAGTGATGCGTGGCAGTGTGGAATTATGATATGTGGCTCCCCTCCTCATTTACACGTGGATGCTGACTCTTTATAGGACTTTGACCAATTTCTGGACCTTGAATGAATTGGGCTTTGGCTAAATGGATACTGAGGCCCAAACGAAAATGATTAAAAAAACTCAGAAAATCTGAATAATAAAGTGCTAATGAAAATGAAGATGGATTAATGTGATTAACAACATGCTAAATGTGATAGAATGGTAATTAACAATTAAATGGAAATGGTAAACCAACAAATGATTAAACTAAACCTTAATATTCTAATACTCTAATTAAAACTGAAAAACAATTAATGGACTAATCTATTATCCTATATTAAAAATATCTATACTAAAAATCAAAACTAAATTCTATATTAGAAAAATCTATTTAATCTATAAAAGAAAAAAGAATCTATTAAAATATCTATTAAAAATAAATTCTATTAATACTCTATAAAACAGAATCTAGTTACTTTTATATTAAAAAGAAAATACTTCCCTATTTAAAATACAACCCTAATATTCTAAAAAACTATTAAAAATCATTAAAAAAAAATTCTATAAAATTCTAAAAATTGATTTAAAGCTATTAAAAAATATAAAAAAACCTATTAATATCCTATTAAAATCTATTATACTCCAAAAATGGTTAAAAAAAT
Source organism: Lathyrus sativus (assembly GCA_963859935.3). NCBI lineage: Eukaryota > Viridiplantae > Streptophyta > Magnoliopsida > Fabales > Fabaceae > Lathyrus > Lathyrus sativus. The sequence continues at coordinate 551,397,667 of OZ012741.1, forward strand.
GACTTAAAGCTATTTAAAAATATTAGGAAAATCATTTAAATTCTAGAAAAATCTACAAAGCCTATTTAAAATCTACAAGAAGCTATTAAATTCTAAAAAAAATGCAAACAAAGGCAAATAATCAATATAAAAGAGAGCGCGAGACCAGATCGAAGCAAAACAATAACCAGATACCCAAAATCTCAAAAATCACTGCATAAACTGAAAACACCCAGGAAGCGCGCGACTTCCCAAAATAACCTCTGATTATTCGAACTGGTCTGAGATACCCGAAAAGCAACGGCAGGGCTGTAATCCCGATAAAATCACCATGATTGAGAAAATGCACTATATGCAGTATGCAAATGCGAATGCGAAATGCGTCGAAACATCGAGCCAGATACGGGACCCGGTTGGTCAAATTTTAGGGTGCAACACCTACCTTACAGAGACAAACGAAGGATTGTGAAGCTCAAGTACCGTTCACTTTCAGTTGACAACGAATGGAATATTGTGTTCAGCAAATTTGAGCTCAAGACTCGAGCGGATGTTAGGGCTATGTGGGATACGTATTTCGATTTCGAAGAGAATGTTCTGCTCGAGTTGGAAGCGACACTACAAAGATCGGTCGAAGATATCCTAAAGATGTGCAAGTGTCCACTGAGATATTGGAATGTAATATTGAATTTACTGTTGAAATTATCGTTGTAATGATCATTTTATGTTATGAATGTGAATTGCATTTTGGAAAGTTAATTTTCTGTTGAATCTATTTCTGGTGTTTTTCCAGATATGTAACTATGGACTTCATTCAAAGATATATCTCCGAAACAAATTAAACACGACATATAGGATGCCTCTCAGAATTATCTTTGTTGAGTGTATAAAAGGTGCGTCCAGAGATATATCTTCTAACCTAGAGGCATATTTGAAAATTCACATGGTGTGTTAGAAGTATATAGGGTGTAATTAAAAACTCTCTATATTTTTTGCATCAGACACTACTCTACCTTTAACTTATTTTAAAAATAATTTTTACAAATGAGCGAGTTCTTTTGAACCACCATAAACTGAGGAGGAATTAACCTGCTACCCCCCAGTTATACCTCACATCCCCCTCCCTCCAATATGTATGAAAAGAAAAAACTAATCCTGCAAAATATTTTCCCAAAATTTCCAAATTTACAGTGCTGGGACGGAAATTTCAAATATTTGGGGCGATACCGGAAATTTTGAAACTAGTAAGTTTTCCCATGGAACTTACATAATTTACGGTATTTTGTACCGGAAATTTTGAAAATTCCGGTATTTTATACCGGTATTTTCTACCTGAAATTTCATAATTTTTGGTATTTGCTACCAGAAATTTTAAAATTATTGGTACATAACCCATTATGAAATTTCTGGTAGTTATAAAAATCTAGTTTTATACCTGAAATTTTGAAATTTTTGATAGTTATAAAAATCTAGTTTTATACCAAATTTTTTGAAATTTCCAGTAGTTCCCATTATTATTATTTTTCCAATATTTATTTTTTCCTTCTTTTGCAACGAGAGCTGTTGATCGAGCAGCAGACCATGGTAGGGCTGTCATGGATGTTGATGTTGAGTCTTCCCAGCTACGGGCAGGACAAGTGGTCCCCACTGGTTCACACCGAAAGCGGTTGGCTGAGCGAGATCGTTTCCTGGCACCTCGTTCCACTCGACACCGACCATTTTGATTAGCAGAGCAGGCTACAGATGAGGTGCTACCAGATGTTCTTGTATCTGATCCTATTGGTGAGCCGGTGGTTGATTAAGTTGTTCAAGATGTTGCTCAGGAGGTTGATCAAGAGGTTATAGAGGAAGTACATCCAAATGTTGTTGTGGGTGAGTCATGCCCATCGGTTACTGCTGAAACGGAGGTTACGACTCCTCCACTGAGCTCTATGTACACACTAATGAAGGATTCCTATGAGGACCCATCAATTAGTCTGTGCTTATAGAGTATGTTGAGCATATGGCCTTACGACTATGATAGTGCGATGTATATATCTTTTATGTTAGTTTTAACTTTTGTTTATATATGTCTGTCACATGAGATATCAACTAATTTGTTTATATTTTGTTGTCACAATAGAGACCTACACTGAAGGTGACATCGCACGGGTCGAAGATGAAGGACTTCCCGAAGATTCTGATGCTTGAGCAGGTCAGTCAGATTATACGAGACTTCCAGCTGCTTAATTTTTCCCATTGCTCCCTCACTATGTTGAACGTTTCATTACTTAGTGCCTTTGTTGAGAGGTGGCACAAGAAGACATCATCATTTCATCTACTGTTCAGGAAGATAACTGTCACTCTGAATGATGTCTCCGTATTGTTCCACCTCCCTATCAGCGGAAGATTTTGGATGGCTCCCCTTCTTAGCATGACCCTTACTTGTCAGGTTGTGTCACATGCTTTGAGTTTGTCTAAGGTGGAGGTGCTGAAGGAGTTTGGTGAGACTAGGGGTGCACAACTTCGTATGTATTGACTTCATAAGATATACGATCATATTTTTGCTACTGAGAGATATGAGGTTGCCGCTAGGGCGTACATGCTACATATAATAGCGTGTATGCTCTTTGCGGATAAGTATGGTACTTATATTGATGCTCGATACTTGTGCCTATTCAGTAGCCTCGAGGATACCGGTTGAAGTTGGGGATGTGATGTGTTGACCCAGTTGTATACAACCATTGGAGTGGTGACGGTCTTTGAGACTAAACAACTTGCTGGCTATTTGAGTCTGTTACAGGTATACTTGAAATTATTATATGTTGTTGCTTTCGTTTTTATTTTTTATGAAAATCATTACTAAATTATTATTTGTTGTGTATCTGTTTTGATTTTGGTATTGGATATATGATCACTTCCCTACCATTTATGATACAAGGGTGCATCATTGCGAGGTGGGGGCCTCACGGACGAAGAGGTGGAAAGCGAGACAATCACATCATGGTGGTGTTACTGAGTATAGGAGGAGGCTCGATGCCCTGACTATAGATGACATTATTTGAACATCATACACTGGTCATAAAGTTCATGCGAGTTCGAGGAGTCATCACTATATTCAGGTTATATATGGTGGGAGACATGGTTGCTAGACACTTGCCTTAGAGGTCTCTATAATAGTATGGCTATGTTCAAAGCATCCCACGACCAGTTCCAGATATTCGAGCTTCAGGGATTGACTGGTGGTTTCAGAGTAACTTCATCAACTCTGTTCGTACCATCAGAGATTAAGCAGTCACTAATCAACACCCCTAACAGTGTGAGGATGGTTATCTAAAATGGTACCTTATTATATCACACCCTCACATCACCCCACATATAGCTGATGTCAGGCCTTCTGATGATCGGGTACCTGTTGATGATGTGTTGTCGCCTCCTCCATCAGATCACACCGATGACCAGTAGCGCCTCTAGATGATTGTAGATATTATGGATAACCTCATGGGTTTGGTAAACTTAGTGGTGAGTGTAACACCTCAAATTTATTGAAATATTTATTTAATTTATTTAAATATAAATATTCGTATTTTTGGTGATTTTCGGTGGTTGGTGTGAATATTGAGAATTATGGATTTTGAGTTATTTATTTAAATAATAGTATATATATGAATATATTGGTATTATTATTAATTTAAATAAATATAAGTGAATTGAGGGCAAAGTGGACTTTTGAGAAGGAGTTAGTGAGGGTGAAATTGAAAAGCCCATTTTAAGGTCCAAAGTTAGGTTTAACAAAAAGGAATTTTGAGGGAATTAGGATTCGTTCTTGTTAGATCGTGAAAAGAGAAGAAATAGAGGTCAGAGCTCTGAGGAAGAGGATTGAGGCAAAGCTTCACGAGGTTTCTAAGAATCAAGGAGAAAAGCTTAGAGTCGGCAATTAAGGTATGAAGAGTATTGCCTTCATTGTTTTCAATATGTGATTCAATGTATTTAAAGTCGATTTAAGGATTTATGAGGTTTTTGAGTTTGAGGAAATTAGGCCTTCGTGGCCAAATCTGTTTTTGAGGTTGTTTAAGTATTGGGAGTATTGCCTTCATTGTTTTCAATATGTGATTCAATGTATTTAAAGCCGATTTAAGGATTTATGAGGTTTTTGAGTTTGAGGAAATTAGGCCTTCGTGGCCAAATTTCTTTTTGAGGTTGTTTAAGTATGTGGAGTATTGCCTTCATTGTTTTCAATATGTGATTCAATGTGTTTAAAGTCGATTTAAGGGTTTAGGGATTTTTAGTATTGAATTATTGTTGCCTTTCTGGTGAGTTTAATGAGTTTGAGGGATTTGAACTGATGGTCTGATAGGTTTGAGGCTGATTTGAGAGTAAGGGAAATTAGGCCTTCGTGGCCAAAATCTGTTGTTGAGGTTTTAACCGTATAGGGTAATTGATTATGAGAACTCTAATGAATGTGAGAAAATCATAAGGATTTTATGGGAATTAGAGGCGTAAATATGATACGGGATTGGCCTAATAAGTCGTAGATTTTGTGCCTTTATTGTCGTAATACCTTAGGAATGATTTAGGGATGTTTTGGGGGCATTGGGGAAGGAAATAGTAGGGACTTTTGGGCTGGTTTTGCTACTGGTGTGTAACAGCATTTTGCTGTAATCGCGAGTTCGCACGGCGAACACTTGCCCCAGACTCGCACGGGGAACTGTCCAACGAACGTAGTAGAGTTTCGTGAATTATGTTCTTGTGCAGTGTTGTCTTTATGCTTTGATGCTGTGATTTTCTGGATGAATTACCTTGAGTATGGCTGTGATTAATACATGATTATATAATGATTCCTATGAGTAATGATGATGAGTTATGATGTTGATTCCATGAGTTTTTGATGATTATATGATGACATTATTATTATGATGATTTTGATGAATGATGATGCACCTAATGAGTTTATTATGAGGATGATATTGATGTGTGCATCATGCATTCATATGCATTCCGGACTTCAGTCTAGTGTTTGATTCTTGTGGCTTAAGTCCCATTGTGTGGATGTGAAGTATTTTGTTGTGCTCCGGTTCTTGTGTAGAATCGATCCTATTGATGGGGATCTATGGAGGGTTGATGGCCCAGTGTCCATCGAACTTTGATGAATTAGTACCACATGCATGAGTCTTGTTGCATTTGCATTTATGTGACAATTTGGTGTAATTTATGATATTATGCCTTTTTGATGTTTTCTTGATGATTATGATGATGTTGAATACGAAAATGAAGTTATTTTATATATTGATTCCTATATTAATTATTATGAATCATTTTACTCACCTTGCCTATTTGAATGTTGCCTCCACGTGGGTAACATGCCGATGACCAGGTTTAGCCGTGGATGCCGTCGAGGACTTTTTGTAGTTTTTGACTTTTGGTTGACTTAGAGGGTCTTGCTCTGATAGTGTAACATCGGGTTGGGGTCTTTGAGTTAAACCATGTTTTATTGATTATTGTTATTTTGATTATATTGTTGCGCAAGGAGAACTTTGGATTTTGCCTTTTCGAGTTCCGCTGCCTTTTGAGTAATTTTGGGAAAACCCGTTGTTTACGGAACATTGACTTTTATTTGAGTTATTGAGAAATGTACGCCCTTTGAGGTGATTTTTATTGTGTTTGATATTTTACTCTAATAAATGTGATTGATTTGCCATTATATTTGTGGGGTAGAAAAAGGTGTTACAGTGAGATTTATACTGGATTAGCTCAGGCTGCACACATAGCTCGTAGGGGGCCTATTTAGATATCTTTTGTATTATTTGTATATTATTCAAACATCTTCATCATAACACTTTATTAGCTAATAGTATTGGTCTTCCTTAAATTATGGTATGAACATTAACTAACGTCTGACAATGGATTACACAATTTAATCAGAAAAAACATAACACAACAATATGATTAATAAATAAGAAAAACCTAAATACTATGAGACGCTTCAGGATGTTTCAGCATCTCCATTATATCGTCAACGGATCTTGAAAACTTAGCATCTAACTAGATCGGCCCCTTTGTTATCCTACGACGAAATGACCTCCATATTTCCTTCACATCTGCATCGATCTTCAACTCAATAAGGTTGTATTTCACCCTTCTGTTAGTATCAACCCAATCTTTACAAAACTAGATCTTTCTCACCTTTATGTTTTCGCCATCAGGCAACAATTCATTCAACTTCGACGTCAGGCCGGCAACAGATGTGGTGACATCAGGAAGCCATAACTCTATAGGAGGAGAAGCTCCGTTGAAGTACACTTCCGCCTTAATAAAAAATTGAGGATGTTATATGTGTTTAACAACAACATGTGACTCTTATTTATACAACTTTGTATCTATTCTGGAACACACAAACTGTTGGTGCAATCACAGTCATCTAAAATTGTTGGTAAAATTCTGATCACCCAAAAAATCATACAAATGAAACTACCAAAAGTTTCACTTAGGTTGAAATTTCCTATATTTTGCACATTACCTGAAATTCCTAAATTTTTGATACCCCAAAAATTTCATTATGTACCAAAAATTTGGTGTGTTTTTCACCCAAGGACAATTTTGGAATTATGAATAATTGGAGGGTGCCAAATATAATTTAGGGGGTAACAGGTTAATTCCTCCAAACTGAGTTATGTCATATGAGGTCCAACTACTTGTCATACCCTAATTTTTACCCCTAAGATGCCACAAATCATATTCTTTTGCGTTTCATTGCAATTATAAACATGGATCCTCTAAGCTATAATCTCTAGGGTTTTGCCCTGGTGTAGAAGGTCACCAAGCACTCTTTTGTTGCTTTTTGCTTTTATATTGTTTATATTCACTAACCATTAATCAAAATACAAAAAAATTCTTTCGCCTTTTGTTTCTTTTGCAAGGTAGGGCTTGGAATCAAGAGCATCAAGTGATTGTCTCCTCAGCTAGGGTTTGAGTTCCTCAAGTCAAAGTATGGTCAACCAGTGATTTTCAAAGGGTACTCATCAAACCCTGACCTCTAATCTCAAATTATAGGGTCTTAAGAATCATTTAATTTCATTTGATCTAAGATATTTCAAAGTTTTATAGCTTGTTTCTCAAGAAACTTCAAAGGTTCATGTGTTTATTTCCATGTCTTCATCAACAAGTTTCTTCAAGCCATTGCAATATTCATCAAAGGATATTCAATAGTACATCATTTTAAGTTTACGTGATCATAAGTGTACCTTGAAATGCAATATAAGTTCAAAGGTTGCAATATCATTCAAAGTACTTTGACCTAAAAAGTCAACATTTTAAGTCCAAGTTCAAAATATCACAACTCACTCATTTTTCAACATCTTTTAGTGCTTCCTTGGGCCAATGAATCTTCTTTACATCCCCTAGAACTTCTCTTTACAATTTAAGAGCCAATTATACTTGTACGATCATCAAAAGTTTGGGAACATTGGAGGTCACTTTATGGACTTAGTGAAATTTGACCTAAAACTCAAGTATGGCATGCCTATGTTCCAAAGATCACAACTCCTTCAATTTTCAACTTTTATGGGTGTTTCTTTCTTTAAAAAAAATCCCTTTTTATGTCCTCTACAACTTTCATTTAGAGATCAAATATCAATTCATGCTCCAAGAACCTGAAATCTTGAAGGACATTTGTGCACAAAACTAGTTCATGACCTGTTTAACCTAATGCCAAACCTAGTTTTCAGTGGTTTTTGCTCAACTTTCCAAGCTTTCCATTCTATAATCAAGCATCCAATTTATTTGGTTCTTTTTTCATTATCTTTCTTTCCATGAAAGGAACATTTGGCTCAAGAAAAATCATAAAACGCACGAGGGAATTTCATCTGGCCTCAGTTGGAAGTTGGTGCCTTGAACTCTGATTTGTGTTGTGACCTGTAAATTGGGAATCAAGTGAAAAATTCATTTAGGGACCACCAGCCCATGTGTATTTCACTTGTTATTACTAAATACATTCCATTGAGTGCAAAACGACTCATTTTGGTGCTCAAGACATGTTTTTCATCACTCAATTTCACATGTATTGGATCTAGAAAATTCTAAACTTAGCTCACACGATTGAAGAGGAATTTGGCACATACCATTATCCTACTCTCTCTCTCCCTCTCTCCTATATAGATAGTTCACTTCTTCTCTCATTTCCAAGTTTGAATAGCTAAGAAAATGCTGTCACGCTTGAACCCGAAAACCTTTAAAAACTAGATGCTCGTTTTCATTTTTTCTCTCAATTTCAACCTGGTTTCTTCACCCCAAAACTCTTCATCATAACCTTCTGAAGTTGTGTGAACCGTTACAGAACTTTGTCGTAACCTTTAAGCACTAAACCTATTCCACCATTTTCAAGTTTTGAAGCTTAATTGGGAAAGGTAGATACAGGTTTCTTTTTCACTCAAACAAGTTACCATCCTCTTCGTCTTGTTCCACTTAGTGTTTCCCCTAACCTAACTGGAATTTATCTTTTACATTTGGAATTTAATTTTACTTTGAATCTTGTTAGGTTTTTTGTGTTTTATGAAAATTCTCCTTGCTCAGATTTGGTGACTAGACTTTGGTATTTGGATCTGATGGCTGATGATGCTCTCAACCACGCATTTTGGATTGATCTGATGGCCTGAGTTATTTCTCCCTTTTATTTTCTTTTAAAATCGTTTTTTTCCTTTTCTTTCAATAACTATTAAAAATAGTTCCTAAATGATACTTGAGACTTTTGGTTGACTCTTGAAGACTTGGCTCTGATACATAGCTTTAACCTTATGGGTTAAGTTCTTCTTTCATCTGATGTTTGTCTTATTCTATGCTTACTTGTTGCTTGTGGCTCAATCCAAAGAGAATAGAATGTTTGCTTGACTTATGTCAGATGTTGGCTTTACCTTGGTTAGTTCACAATACACATATAAAGGTTTTCTCTTAGGCTACCTTACAATGAGACCTTTTATTTCTTGCTATTTAATTTATGCATTAGGATAATCTCTTCATCTCTTCCCCTTCTTTAATTTTCAAAATCTTCTTTCTATTTCAAAACCTTCTTGTTTTTAAACTTTAACCAGTTTCTCAATAAACCTTGACTTTGTCAAGTGATTTTCAAAACTTTATTTCTTAAACAAATGCTAAGACATCTTAAGCATATCAACACAATTCCAAAAGACTTAAAAAACACAAAACTCATTCAAATATTTTGTGCCTTTGTGCACCTTTTTCTTTTAAACCTTTTCTTAAGGATAATCATTAGTTGTGTTTTTATAGTGATGCAACTTCTATACTTCCATAATAATGTAGAGAAATGATGACATTTTCCACTTAGATGTTGAGTTATAGACTTGTTGGTTTCAATCCAAGCAAAAATCCTCCATCTCAAGATGATGCAAATGCTCCTTCCTCATTAATTGTGGGTAGTAAGTTGAGTTTCCACTCGAATACGAGGAAATGTCTATTCATTTAAAATCAATCAAAATAAACACTTTTATTATTTTTACCATGAACTACGATGTTTTGATTCTCCATTGCACTTTATTGGTACGTATGCACGAGGCTCAGGAAGTCTTGTCAAACAAAAATCTTAAAAAATATTTCCTTTTCTCATTTCTCCAATCTTTTGCAAACAACACCCTTTTTAAGGCAAACACAGATTTTCAACAGGTTCCTATCAAGTACTATAGATGTGAGGGATATTCCCTTTGCATAACCAACCATCATACCCTTATCTCTTTGTTTTATTAGTTTTGTTTTAAAATTTATGTGGGTTTTATTCGTTCTTTTCCCATTTCTTTGGAAATGATAAAGAGCGGTGGCGACTCTTGCTTTATGAGTTAAGTTAATCGATAGCTTAATCTCAAAATTTTCCCACCCCACACTTACACCTCACACCCCAACCCGTACGAATAGACCAAACTAACCCTGAAATTTTTTCCCAACTTTTCAAATTTGCGGTGCAGCAGTGGATTTTTCAAACTTCAGAACGCATATCAAAAATTTCAAAACAAATTTTTTCTGGAAATACCATAATTTTCAGTATTTTCTACCATAAATTTTAAAATTTCCAGTATTTTCTACCTAAAATTTCAAAATTTCCGGTAATATGTATCGAAAATTTTAAAATTTCTGGCACATAACCAAATATTCTTTACTAGAAATTTCAAATTTTCGGGTAGTTCAAAATACCTAGTTTTGTACCGGAAATTTCAAATTTTTCGATAGTTTTAAAAATCTAGTTTTGTACCAGAAACTTTGAAATTTTCGGTAGTTATAAAAATTTAGTTTTATACCGAAAATTTCAAAATTTCTAGTAGCTGCCATTGTTATTTTTTCCTAATATTTATTTTTTTCTTCTTTTGCAGTGAACTCCAGAGGTAGAGACAGTACTATTGCAGGGAAAGCTGAAGATCTAGCATCAGACCAGGATAGGGCTGTCAGGGGGGCTGATGCTGAATGTTCCCAACTACAGGCAGGACAAGTGGTCCCCACCAGTTCACACCGGAAGCGGATGGTTGAGCGGGGTCATTTTCGGGCACCTCGTTCCACTCGACGCCGTGGAGTTCGATAACCAGAGAAGGCTACATATGAGGTGATGTCATACATTCCTGTAGATGATTTCATCGATGAGCCGATGGTTGAGTCGGTCGTTGAGCCGATGGTTGCTCAGGTGGTTGATCCAGTTGTTCAGGAGGTTGTTGAGGAGGTTGCTCAAGAGGCTGCTGATGAGGTACAATCAAATGACGTTGTTGGTGAGTCGGACCCATCAGTTACTGTTGAGATTAAGGTTAGAGCTCCTTCGACTGAGCCTTCTGTGCACACTAATGGAGGATTCCTAGGATAACCCGTTGACCGGTCGGTATTTACAGAGTATGTTGAGCATGTGGCCTTACGATTATGGCAGGACGAGGTATATGTCTTTTATGTTTAATTTTAATTTTTGTTTATGTATGTCTGTCATAATTAAGTATCAACTAATTTGTTTATATTTTATTGTCATAGGAGCGAACCACACCGAATATCACATCTCACAGGTCAAAGATGAAGGGATTCCCAAAGATTCTGATGCCTGAGCAGGTCAGTCAAATTATATGGGACTTCGAGCTACTTGATTTTGCCCACTACTCATTCACCATGTTGGACGCTTCATTGCTTAGTGCATTTGTTGAGAGGTGGCACAACGAGACATCATCATTTCATCTTCCGTTCGGGGAGATGACTGTCACTCTGAATGATGTCTCTACATTGTTCCATCTCCCTATCGGCGGAAGATTTTGGATGGCTCCGATTTTTAGCGTGACCACAGCTTGTCAGGTTGTGTCACATGATTTGAGTCTGTCTGAGGCGGAGGTGTTGGAGGAGTTTGGTGAGGCCATGGGTGCACACTGTCGCATGCATTGGCTTTGAAAGATATACGAATGGCTTATAGCTGATGGGAGGTATGAGGTTGTCGCTAGGGCGTACATGTTACATATAGTAGCAAATACACTCTTTACGGACAAGTTTCGTACTTATGTTGATGTCCGATACTTGCGCTTCTTCAGTAGCCTGGAGGGCACCAGTTAGGCTTAGGCGTGTGCTGTGTTGACCCAGTTGGATACAACACTTGGAGTGGTGACGGTCTTTGAGACCAGACAACTTGCTGGCTATTTCAGTCTATTACATGTATACTTGAAATTATTATATGTTGTTGCTTTCGTATTTATTTCTTATGATTATCATTTCTAAATTATTATTTGTTGTGTCTGTGTTCTGATTTCAGTGTTGGATATACGAGCATTTCCCTACCATCTGTGACAAGAGGGTGCAGTATTGCGAGGTGGGGGCCTCACGGGCAAAGAGGTGGAAGAGGAGACAGGCGTACCCTTGTGGTGTTGCTGAGTATAGGAGGAGGCTCGATGCTCTTATTGTAGATTATGTCATCTAGACACCATACACTGGTTATAGAGTCCATCTTGAGTTTGAGGAGTCATCGTTATATTCAGGTTACATGCGGTGAGAGACCATGGTTGAGAGATACTTGCCCGAGAGGTGTCTGCAACAATATGGTTATGTTAAGGGTATCCCACGACCAGTTTCAGATATCCCAATTTTGGGGATTGATTGGTGGTTTTAGAGTAACTTCATCAGCTCTGTTCGTGCCATTAGAGATCGAACGGTCACTGCTCAGCACCCCTCGCAGTTTAAGGATAATTACTTAGAGTGGTGCCTCATTGTATCACACTCTCGCATCACCCCATCCAAAAATGATGATGGGTCTTCTGATGATCGGGTACCTGTTGATGACGCGTTGCCGCCGTCTCCTCCAGTAGATCACATCAATGACCTGTGCCTCCAGATGATTGCAATGATTATGGATAACCTTATGGGTTTGGTAAACCCAGATTGTGAGACATATACTGGATTAGTTTGGGATGCACACATAGCCTGTGGGGGGACCTATTTAGATACATTTTGTATTATTTGTATATTATTCAGATATCTTTATCATAACACTTTATTAGCTAATATTAGTGATCTTCCTTAAATTACAATGTGAACGTTAACTAACATCCGACAATGATTTTCATAACTTAAACAGAAAACACTTAACATTACAATATGATTAACAAATAAGAAAAACCTAAACATTACCAAACGCTTCAGGACGTTTCAGCATCTCCATATGTCATTAACGGATCTTGACAACTTCACATCTAACTCGATCAACCCTTTTGTTATTCTGCGACGAAATGATATCCACATTTCCTTCACATTTTCGTCGATCTTCAACTCAATAAGGTTGTATTTCACCCTCTTGTTTGTATCAATTCAATCTTCACGAAACTCGATCGTTCTCACCTTTCTATTGTCGCCATTAGGCAACAATTCATTCAACTTTGACGTCAGACCAACAAAAGAGATTGTCCCATCGAGAAGCTTGAACTCTACAGGAGAAGAAGCTCAGTTGAGGTACATTTATGGCTTAATCAAAAATTAGGAAAGAGACATATTTTGAGATGTGTTTATCAACAACAAGTGACCCATATTTATACAACTTTGAACTTATTATGGACCACACAAACTGTCGGTGCAATCACAGCCGCACAAAATTGTCGCCAAAATCCTAATCATTTAAAAAAACCCTAAAAATATAACTACCAAAGGGTAAAATTTCCGGTATCAGCACATAAATTTCAAATTTTCGAAAATTTTTACACTACAAATTTCATATGAAAATTTGATATATTTTTAATTGAAGAACAATTTTAATATTATAAAATAATAGGGATGTTAAGTTTAATTTAGGAAGTGACAAGATAAATTTTCAGTTTGTATCTAAGATGAAGATGTATCCTTAGTAGTTTGAATGAGGGTACACCTCTAACTCCAAGAACAACAATCTTAAATATTCCTCATTTTTCTATTTTTTTAATAACTCAAATTATATTATTATAAAAAAAATTGTAATAATTTTTTTTAAATATTAAGAAATTATTTTTAAAATGGAGGTTTAAAATTTATTTTTGTCAAAATAGACATCAAAATTTGAACAAGGAGGTACCCTCACCAGCTGCAGCTCGCGACAGATCCTACTTATCAGACGCTCACCCCATTCCATCGCAGTAAGAAGGAGGTACCCTCTTCTCTACTCTTCTTTATTAGGGTTTACACATTTCTAATGCTTTATTAGGGTTTACACATCTCTGATGCTTTATTAGGGTTTTGATCTCAACATTTAGGGTTTTCAATTTAAGTTTTTTCTTAATTATTAAAAATTAAAGCTTTATAATCTAACTCGCTTTGATTGTTAAAGTTACAGTTCACTGAAACACAGTGACAAAATGTCGGGAGTGGAGGAAGAAAGCGCGGTGAAGGAGCCTTTGGATCTCATAAGGCTCAGTCTCGATGAACGTATCTATGTCAAACTTCGTTCTGATAGAGAGCTTCGTGGAAAACTTCATGTAATTTCTTCTTTTTATTTATTTATTTATTTTATTTAACCTTTTACCGATTTTTTTTTATAGTGCTTGATTTCAATGAATTTCGATTTGCAGGCTTATGACCAGCATCTTAATATGATTCTTGGTGATGTTGAAGAAATTGTTACCACTGTTGAAATTGATGATGAGACTTATGAAGAAATTGTCAGGGTAAGTCATAATCAGAACCAAAGCTAAATTGTAGAACTCTTAATAGATAAGCATTGTTGAGGGTTGTATATGTGGTTCCAATTTGCTAAAGGGTAGTTTTTTTTTTTTTGTTTATTTATTTATTTTATTTTTAAGTTTTGATTGGGAGTTAGGAACTATGATGTGCATTGACAGAAGAACATACACAAGAGTAATAATTTTCTTCATAAACTAAAAACAAATTTTCCAGTTTTAGGAGCCTGAAAATTGAATCTAGGGAGGGCTTTGGAGTGTTAGACTTTGAAAAATTCTCCAAACAAAGCCTAAGGAGAAACTTTGAATAAAATCTCTGGTTGTGGAAACATCTTTTTGAAACAACTACACTGTAATGCAGTGCTTATTGATGAGCATAATAGTAGAAGCTAGACACTTGTAGCTATTTTTTACATTACATTATTGGGTTTTTCTTTCAACTTTTGGCCTTACTTTTTCAAAACTATGATATTCAACTAATTTGTTACCTCACATAGGGGTGGCAAAACGGGCCTGGCCCATTGAGCAATGCCCGCACTTTAATGCCGCAGTGGCCAAGGTTTTAGGCCCGCACCCTCTAATGTGTCTGTCCCACTCCGACTCGTTTTCTTGCGGCATTAACATAATATTTTTATGCTAAAAGGTACAGTGCCAACAGGTCCTCCCCGCCCTCATTTTTAGTGCAGGGGGTCAAGGTTTTAGGCCCGCACCTTCAACTATGTCCACTCCGTTCCGTCCCATTTTTTTCGGGCTTTTGCTTAGCGGACCTTAACGGGGCGGACATGCTCGATTGCCACCCCTACCTAGCTATTTGCTTGACCAAGTTTCTATTTTGAAAAATATTGTCTATCCATAAACAGAAATACACTACAGCCCTGATAAGAAAAGGATCACCTTTGGAATTTTGTTCATATCGAGGGTATACTATATACATATCTACAATCTTCAATCTGCACCAACCATCAAAATGATCTTTAAAAAAAAGAAAAAAAGGCAACACTTGCTTCATTTAACTTGAAGATACTTTTCCTTGGTTGATTTTAGTTGTTTTTCTGATTGCAGACTACAAAGCGGACAGTTCCATTCCTATTTGTCAGGGGAGATGGGGTGATATTGGTTTCCCCACCACTGAGGACTGCATAACAGGGACTGATGATAAGATTATGTAATCATTTTAAGGACAACTATCGCACAACTATCACAAAAACTGTATATCTTTTTAACTAGTGATCTCATTGCTTATGATTATAATACCTTCAATTGGCATGTTTGCTAGTATTTTCTCCTAAACATTTAATTTTTGTGTTCTCTTTTTATCATGGGAATGAGAATCATGGAATGCTCTTCATCAAAGGTTTTGGCAGCTTGGAGCTTTTGTCACATATTAGTGGCTCCATAATATTAAGTCAATGATTCTTGATTTAGTGTATTTTCTTTGTTCTTTTTTCACTTCTAAGTTATAGCATTTTGGTGTATTCATTCAAAGTTTGGTTTAGCGTTTGCCCAACACAACAAATTTTTTTTTTCCTAAATCAATTTTTTTTTAACAAATGTACAGAATCACATGTTTTTGTATGAAGTATTTTGCAAGTTTGGTAAGACAAAAAAAAAGAGCTTTTAGCTTATAGCTTATAGCTTTTCAGTTCATATTAATGAAAAAGTTTTGTATGGTAACTGTTTTCTTTAGCTTTTGACTTGTAGCTTTTAGTTTCTCTTTCAAAAGCTTTTGAGCTTTTAGCTTAAACTCAGTTTTACCCTTTATATTATTATGATTTAAATTAAAATAATTGTGTTTTAGTTGAGAAAAGAAAAGTTTGTCATTATTTCTACCAAACAAATTCATCTGCCATTTTGTTATTAATGAAATATTTTGATTCATTATATTGAATTTTTTATTACTTTTAAATATTATTTTAATTATTTATTATTTGAGTTTTTATTATTAATATATTATTTTTATAAATATGATAATAAATGAATATATATTTGTTTATTAGAAGGCATATCATGAATTTTGAGAGGAAAAAAGAGAAGAAAATATATACTTTATTAGAATATAAGATCAAATTACAATATTATTATTTTAGATATTTGTGTTTATATATTTTTGTGTTATGTTTAATTTTATATTTATATTTAAAATGTTTTGTATTTGATTGTTAATATGTTTATTTTTATTGAATTAAAATTAATTTAATAAATAAAATCACTAATTTTTTAATTAAAATTTTTTTATATCATTTTGCACTTATCAACTATTGTAACCGTTAATTTACTAAACATTAAAATTAGTTTATCAGTTAAAAGTCATCAACTATAAATTATTAATTATTAATCACTATAAATTATTAATTATTAATCATCAGTTAATTTATTAGTTATCATCATCAACTAGTTTATCAGCTATCACCTAATTTTATCAAAGAGAGTTATAATAAGTCATCATCTCAATGTTTTTAAAAAAGCAATTAAGCATAGTGGGATGTCAGGATCCAGGAAGACTTAAACATCCTTAGGGAGAAAGAGGTCAAGATAAATGTAGTTATGTTAAGGTTTGTTTCTGTTTGAACTAGGTTTTTATTAAAAGTTCATTAAGCCAGAGACTGACTATTTGGTATTGAAAATTATACTTTGATTAGATGAAAATATATTATGCTATTGGGAGTTCTAGTATAGTAGATCGTTTTTATAAAATGTCGGTTGTAGATAATGATAGTTTTTGAATTAAATTTAATTTAATAATTAAATTAATTTTTTTACTTAATTAATCATTAAATTTATAATTTAAAAATAATATTTTAGAATAAATTGTTCATATATATATATATATATATATATATATATATATATATATATATATATATATATATATATATATATATATATATATATATATATATATATATATATATATATATATATATATATAATATATATATATATATATATATATATATATATATATATATATATATATATATATATATATATATATATATATATATATATATATATATATATATATATATATATATATATATATATATATATATATATATATATATATATATATATATATATATATATAGCCCAATATTGTCCCACCGAGCCCAGACCAGCCTGGGCACAGCACCGGGCGTCGGGTCCCCGACGAGCAGGGACGGTCTCCCCATGAGAAGGACCTGCATCGACCACATCGGGCAGGGAACTCCCATCACGACCAAACACCGCCCTCCGCGGGCAGAACCTGCTCCCTCGCCGGGCAGGACAACGTGTCCTTCACACGTTTTCCACGTGCTCCCCTCCGCCGGGGCACGTCACTAACCAAGTGCCCACCTCCGAAAGGGCAGGTCAAACCCACCTTCTGGAGATCGCGGGACAGTTGGACTAAGGCGAAGACCATGTTCTGGTCTTCACTACGCCACGTAAGCCCTAGCAGTCACCTGGGTTGGGCCTGACAATCCAGCTCAATGCAAGTGACAGTTGGCCCAGCGCTGGGGTCTCTCTATAAATACCCTCTTCCACAAGAGGGTCGGGTAACACACTTCTTACCCCTTTTATGTGTTTTGCTCTCACTCTGCCAAATTTCATACCTTGGCATCAGAGTGTCTTGGGGGTGTACTTTGGCATCGGAGTGTCTTGCAGGTACACCCCCCTTCTCCTCCTCATCACTGGTGTACAGGTAGCAGTCCAACAGAGTGTGGTCAGCCCGTGATCCCCTTCTGATCAATATATATATATATATATATATATATATATATATATATATATATATATATATATATATATATATATATATATATATATATATATATATATATATATATATATATATATATATATATATATATATATATATATATATATATATATATATATATATATATATATATATATATATATATATATATATATATATATATATATATATGAGTGGAAATCGACTTATTACAAGAATAAGTTTTTTTAATTTACTTCACATCGTAGACTTTAAATTGAATCTAATCTAGTAGTTAATTTATCATTTTTATTTATAATTATTCGATTAAATATAATTTAAAGGCTATAATTATAAAGTAAATTATAAAAATTTATTTTTGGAATAAGTAGATTCTCAATATATATATATATATATATATATATATATATATATATATATATATATATATATATATATATATATATATATATATATATATATATATATATATATATATATATATATATATATATATATATATATATATATATAAATAATGAACGCATTATTTTTACATAAGACGGAGATTATTTACGTTAACACTAACTCAATTGAGAATAAAAATGACCATTAACATATACTTTTACATGTTAACTTTTTATTATTGTGAAAAAGTTGTCTATATTCTATATATTAGATCAGATAAACCAAAACATTGAATAGATCTAAGCAAAATAAAGTTTGATTAAGTTAGAGGTGGCAATGAATCAAATCAATTCGAAAATAGTTTGAAATTTGATTCGATTATTAATTCGTTGAATTTGGTTCATGAATTTAATGAGGTGAATATGAACGAAAAACTAAATTCGTTAATTAAATGAATTGAACTTGAACTATACATAGTTCGACTCGTTAGATTTATGAATCAAATCGATATATGAGAAAGATTATATTGTCTTTAAGAGTAAGTTTAAAAATTTAATATAAATTTTAACCTTATATTTTATTTTAATTTTAACTGATAATTTATATTCTTAAATGAGCAAAATATTTTTAAAAATAATTATACAAATAAAATTAGTATCATATAAATTAATTAATTTTTGAATTAGGAAATTTTTTAGACATTTAAATTTCAATCTAATAAGTTTTTATTTATTTCAATACTTTCTTTTAAAAACAATATTAATTAAAAATATCAATTATATAAAAAAAATAGATTTAAAAAATACCTTTTAAATTTATGAATCAAACGAATTGATCTTAACGAGACGAATCTAACAAGTCGAACCGAATTGCTCATGAACTTATAACGAGTCAAGTTTAAACTTTAAACAAATCGTGTCGAACACGACTTAAAATTTGAGTTGAAACAATTCTTAACAAGTCGAATCTAGATAGACAAGTTCGACTCGACTTGACTCATTTTCAATCTAAACTAAATACAGCGGGATGTCTAAACAACTAACATTTTTTATTAAGGGATCATTCCCTTTTGCTTTCGTGCCTTCCGAGCCTAGAGTGGTTAGGTCATCATCATCTTTGAAATATTTCTTTAGTCGTTTGACCTTTAATTTTATTTATGTAATTATACTTTGATTCAATGAAAATATATTATTGTGAGTTCTACTATAGTAGATCGTTTTTATAACTAGTCTATTATAGATAGCTAATTATAGCATTTGAATTAAATTGAATTGAATGGTTAAATTAATTTTTTTACTTAATTAACTATTAGATTAGATTTAATTTAAAAGTTACGATTTAAAATTTAAAATATTTACTCTTTGATCATATATATATATATATATATATATATATATATATATATATATATATATATATATATATATATATATATATATATATATATATATATATATATATATATATATATATATATAACAGTTTATGATTCATATTATTTTTTACGGATAAGGAGGAGATTGTTTATGTTGAGACTAGCTCAATTGAGAATAAAAATGACAATTAACATATATTGCTTTTTTTTAAGAGAAAAAGTTGTCTATATTCCATACATTAGACCAGGTAAACCAAAGCAGTAAATAGATCTAAGCAAAATATGGTTTAACTAAGTTAAATACGGTCTGATGCCTAAACAATTAACATTTTTTTAATAAGGGATCATTCCTTTTTGCCTTCGTGCTTTTTGAGCCTAGAGTGGTTAGGTCATTTTTCTTAGGAGATTCCTTTAGTTGTTTGGCCTCCAATTTAATGCATGTAACATTCACATTTACGATCTTAATTTTTGTTGTTGTAGGCTCTCCACAAAGGACTTTATGGTGCTATCATGATTTTCTTGGATGATCCTTACTCATTCATCTAAGAGTGAGTATTTCATACAAAAATATAATGTAGATAAAACGAATTCAGATGGTTGAAGACGGGTCGCTCTATAACCATGTTATATGAGAAAGGTGTATCTCTAATAAGACATTTTACCTTAATTCACTTGGCATTTTCCTCCACTCCAAATGTGATTTTCAGTGTTATATAATCCTTTACTCGTACTTGCTCTTCTGAAAATCCCATAAATCATCCTAAAAAATACCTTTTAATCTCCCAGTCATCACACCTTACAATGATGACCATGGGATCATCGTTATGCAAGTGAATGTCTATAGTGTCCTTCTTAGAGAAGGCGATTTCAGATTTTAGAACTTCTAACTCGCCGAGCTGGTGGACGTGCCTTCGATGGTTAGCATTTGGCAAGCGTATTTTCACCTTTGGTGAATCCTCTTGCGATGGTATTTAGGGTGTGGTGTACAGATCTATCACCGCTCTCCCTACTTGACTCCTTGCCTTTTTTAGACCGAGGGTTCCCAGAAGATGTTCCCCGATGAGAGCCAAATCCGCCTGATCTTTATGCGGAGTATCCCTTATGTACTTCTTCAGGTGACCTTCTTGGATCTGGCGCTTTATCTCCTTCTTGAGTTGGTAGCAGCCTTCTCTATGACGCCCTTTGACTTTGTGGAACTTGCATCATCTACTAGGCTCAAGCCCCCATGACATCCGACCTAAGAGCTGACAATTATGAAATATCATGTGTGTGAGGCATTCTCGCCATATCTGCTCCCACGCGTGTTTAAAGGTGTGAATTCTCTACATATTTTCTGCTTTGTTTCAGCGTCGTTCTTTCTCTTGTGGGCGAGGTGTAATGACTCTTCTGAGACTAATGTGAGCTGTCGGGATTAGAGGTACGTTCTTTTGCGTCTCTATCCTTATTTTCATCATTGCTTTCTCCCTTTATATAACATTTCGTATGTGTCACTATGTTAGCCAAGGAAGCACCTGACCTCTGGGCGAGGATTCTTAAAATGTCTCACCCTAAGCCTATTCTAGAATGCTCGTAGGAATATTTTCTGGTTGAGATGGACACCCATGATTGTTGTTTCATTAAAATGAGCAAGGTACTCCACCAGAGATTCGAAAGGGCCTTGTTGAATGTTGAAGAGGTTGGTGGCAGTCATCTTTCTGTGTTTGCTTACTACAAGATGGTGGACTAATTTCTTCATCAAGGCTTGGTAGTTGGTTATGGAGAGGCGGACATACCCATGTACCACCTTAGAGTCGTATCTCTGAAGGTTCTAGAAAGAAGCTTGCACTTAAAGGAATTAGGAGCCCTAATGATTGTCATTTGCATGTTGATGGAGGCGATATGCTCATATGGGTCGCTACAATCCATCAAACTTAGCCAACTAATGCGACTTGAAGTTCTTGGGAATGAGAGCCTCATATATCTCATATTTTAGGGGTCCAATATCTCCATCAAAGTCTAATTTATGTTTATGGCAACACACATCATTGCCATGGTGCTTTCCTCACCATTAAACTCATTAGTGGTTGTAGTTGTTGTGGTTTCAAGTGGTGACTCAAGAAAAGAGTGGTTTATGGATTCTGATTGCACTTGGCACATGACTCCAAACAGAGAATTGTTCGAGGAGCTATGTGATTAAGATGGTGGGTCAGTGTTGTTGTGAAATAACAAATCTTGTAAAATTGCAGGTATTAGATCTGTGAGATTCAAGTTTCATGACGAGTCAACAAGGTTATTGACTGAAGTCAGGTATGTACCTGATTTGAAGAGAAATTTGATTTCTCTTGGTTAATTCGACAGGAAGGGATATGGTTTTCAAAGAGAGAAAAGTATCCTAAGAGTCATAAAGAAGTCGAAGGAAGTCTTGAGAGGCGTGAAGAAACAAGGCTTGTATACCCTTGAGGCTGAGGTTGTAAGTGGTTCGACAAATGTTGCATCCACGGAACCTGTGTCGAAGACAAAATTATGGCACATGAGATTTGGCCATGTTAGCGAAAGAGGCCTGGTCGAATTGGGGAAGCAGAACCTGCTAGGAGGTGACAAGGTCGAAAAGTTGGAGTTTTGTGAATCTTGTGTATTTGGTAAATCCTGTAGGGCGAAGTTTAACAAAGGCAAACAAAGAACACATGGATCCCTGGATTACATTCATGCTGATATTTGGGGGCCTGCAAGGAATCCTTCACACTCAGGTGCAAGGTATTTTCTATCCATCGTTGATAAATATTCTAGAAAGCTATGGGTATTCATCCAGAAGACGAAGGATGAAACTTTTGAGAATTTCAAAAGTTGGAAGGTTCTGGTCGAAACTCAAATTGGAAGAAAGGTTAAGAGGTTGAGAACGACAATGGCCTTGAGTTCTGCAACGAAGAGTTCGAAAATTACTGCGTTGAGTCTAGGATTTCAAGGCATAAGACTGTAGAAAGTACTCCTCAATAAAATGACTTAGCTGAGAGATTCAATCGAACAATCCTTGAAAGGGTTAGTGTATGTTGGTTAGTGCTGGACTGAAGAAGGTGTTTTGGTCGAAGGCTATTTCAACAACAGTCTATCTAATAAATAGACGTCCCTCGACTGCCTTGGGAATGAAGACACCTGAAGAAGTTTGGTCGGGACATCCACCTAGTTTCGGAGAGTATTTGACTGTGTGGCCTATGCTCATATTAGGCAAGACAAGGTCGAAACTAAAGCTCTGAAATGCATGTTCATGTGATACCCTGAAGGAGTCAAAGCTTATAGGCTATGGTGCCTAGAGCTAGGTCACAGGAGGTGTATGTCCAGTCGAGATGTAGTTTTCAATGAAGCAAAGATGGCTTTCAAGGAAATTGATGATGCTGACGAAGAGCTGGAACAAGGAGAGATTCCTGTTGAGGTGGAGCATGTTGCTTGCTGAATTGTATATCCTAGATGAAGCCGAAGAAGACACAGAAGATATTGTCAAAGATGAGGAGACTGATAATGACTACCTGCTAGCAAGAGACAGGTCGAGGAGAGTCATTAAGCCACCTCAGAGACTTAGGTATGCAGATCTTATAGCTTATGCCTTAATCTCTGCAAGTGAGGTTCTAGACGAAGAACCTAGAGACTATAAGAAAGTTACGAGGAGTCGAAAGAATACTGAATGACTGAAGGCCATGGATGATGAGATGAAATCTCTTTATGATAACAACACCTGGGAAGGGATCAAGAAACCTGCTGCAACCAGGTTAGTCAATTGTAAATGGATTTTCAAAGTTAAGGAAGGAATCAGAGGAGTGGCGTCGAAGAGATACAAGGCAAGATTGGTCGCTAGGGGGTTCACTCGGAAAGAAGGTGTCGACTTCAATGATGTGTTCTCTTTTGTTGTGAAGCACATATCCATTCGAATGTTGCTTGCCATGGTGTCACAGTTCAACTTTGAACTGGAACAGATGGATGTGAAGACTGCGTTCTTGTATGGTGATCTAGATGAAACAATCCTTATGAGGCAACCTGAAGGGTGTGTTGAAAAAGGGAAGGAAGATTATGTGTGCAAGCTGAATAGATCTTTATATGGACTAAAACAATCTCCTCGACAGTGGAATAGGAGATTCGACAAGTTCATGGCACGCACAAGTTTCATTAGAAGTCAGTTCGACCACTGTGTTTATTCAGATTTTGACCTGGTAATTTATTTGTTATTATGTTGCTTTATGTGGATGATATTCTAATAGCAAGCAACAATGTTGAAGATGTAATGAGGGTGAAGGCTGAACTCAATAAGGAGTTCGACATGAAGGATCTAGTTGCGTCCAGGATTCTTGGGATTTACATCCTAAGAGATAGAAAGCAGTCGAAATTATGCTTATCTCAAGAGGCATACCTACGGAAGATTCTCGAAAAGTATGGTATGTCAAATTCAAAGCCTGTTGTGACTCTGAAAAACCTTCAATTCAAGCTAAGTATAGATCAGTGTCCCAGTATTAATGTCGAAAGAGCTTATATGAATAACATTCCATATGCTAATATAGTGAGTTCTTTGATGTATGATATGGTTTGTACTAGACCCGACATAGCATATGCAATAAGTCTTGTAAGCAGGTACATGGCGAATCCTAGAAAGGCCTACTGGCAAGCATTGAAGTGGATTCTAAGGTACATAAATGAGTCTCTGAATAGAGTACTAATTTATGGTGGAGTCTTGAGTGAAGATAGTAAAGCAGCAATTGAAAGATATATCAAATCTGATTATGCAGGTTGTATGGATTATAGAAAATCTATTTCTGGATAAATGTTCACTATGTTTGGGATAACAATCAGTTGAAAAGCTACACTTTAAAAGGTCGTTGCCTTATCAACCACTAAAGCGGAATATATCGCCCTAACTGAAGCTGTGAAGGAAACATTGTGGTTTGGAGGATTTACAAAGGAGCTGAAACTTCAAGGTCGAGTTATCATTGTTAAATGTGATAGTCAAAATGCAATACACATGTCGAAGAATTCAGCCTATCATGAGCGAACCAAGCACATTGGTGTGAGGCTACATTTCGTCAGAGGGGTAATCGAGTGTGGAGAAGTCCAAGTGCTCATATCATAATGTTGCTGATATGATCACCAAGACGTTGCTCAGTAGCAAAATTTTCCACTATATGCAGTTGATAAAGCTGCATGAAGAAATCTAGTTTCTTGATGTTATAGAGTTAGATCCAAGGTGGAGATTTGTGAGATATTGGATTGAACTCTAGTATGGTCGAAATTTGTTCGCGAGTAATGTGTGTTGTAGTCGAAGTTTGTTCTAACATGCATTAGTCAATATTGTTAGGTTTGTTAGCATGTTGAATTGGGTCTTGTTTGTAAGCCCAATTGTTTAAGTTAGTTTGTAATGGGTAATTGTTAAAAAACCTATTAGCTTAGTGTGCTAGTTTTCTTATAAATAACATGCTAGTTTCTCATCTTGTATAAGGAAAAATAGGAAGATAAAATCTTAATTCAAGTGAGAGAGGTTATTTGTTATTCTTGTATACTTGTTATCTTGTTCAAAGAGAAATGAAAGAATAACAGTTTGTAATCAATCCTTGTTGTTTTTTTTTTTTTTTGTTAACCCTAACTCTTGTGTGTTTTTTAATCATAAAATAATTATTTATATTTTATTTCAAAACATCCTATTATCACATATAAATAGTGATTGTTAACCATATGTTTAAATGCATTTTTATTAAACTTTGACTACATAAATTACAACTTCATCCTATAAAGAATACCACCAATAAGCTACACTTTCTAATATTCTAAAACATATTGTTTTAGTAAAGATAGTATATCGAAAATTATTATGGAGAAAAGTTGAGAATCATGAAAGGATACTATTTTTACTATTTTCTATCCTCCTAAATTATATTAATAATGATTGTTTTATTTTTTTTTCAATTTTTAATTATGTTAAAAATATAATTTAATATCTTTTATAGCAAACAAAGTATTACATTTTTGCTATTTTTTGTATAAAAAATATACTAAATATAAAATATTATATAATTTAAATATATTTTAAATTATTTCTTTAAATTAAAATATTTATAAATGTTAATTTAATAAAAAATTTATCCATGCATCGCATGGAAAACTACTAATAATATAAAATGTAATACTGTCAATTTAAAGAATTAAAATGAACTCTTTAAATATAAATGCTCTTATTCTTATTTCAAACAAATAATATTAATATATTATTTTATTTTGTTAGTTTATTCAGAATGTAATAATCAAATTCATAACATTTTTATTATTTTTTTCATCCTTATCATCAAGCCAACAAACATTATGAAGTTCTATGGGCGGCCGTCCCTTTCCTTCACCAAAAGACAATTTTTGCGATGCTTATTTTCGGATAAGACATACATGTGAAAATGGAATGGGTCTTGGGTAACTATAATACTATTATAAAGTCATTTAGAATATGTAAAATAAAATGATAAAATAATTAAAACTTATATTTCTATTAACATAGAACATGTACGTTTGAATTCAACCACAATTTATGTAAAAATTTTATTCAATTTTAATTTTAAGATTGTTATCAATCACACAACGGCAAACGGTAGAAATTTTTTTATTCACTTACAACTGCAAACTCTGAATACAATGTTATGAGTTAGTTATAAAATAAGAGTTATTCCTTATTTATAAATTTATGTTAGCTTGCATTCCAAGGCAAAATCCAAAAACTATAAAAGCCCAAAATAACTAACATTACTAAAATATGCCCAAGTCAAAATCATGTGTGAATCAACCTGTTTCGACACATCGACACACTAATACAACTCGACACATAGATATTTCGACACAAAGAATTACATTCTCAACACACCACCTAATTCATTGTGTCTAAACTATCTATATTCATCATGGCTCTAAGTCTTCTGAAAACTTTGACCCGCACCCCATTCGTCATGATATCTGCAATCTAATTCTCAGTTCTGCAGTGTTCCGAGTTCATCTTCCCTTTTGCTACCTGCTCACGAATATGATGGAACCTCATTTCTATGTGTTTGTTTCGTCCATGTGCTATTGGATTCTTCGCCAAGTTGATAGCTGACATGTTGTCGATCTTCATGGTAATTGCTCCATGACTCTTTGTAGTAATCTCTTCGACCAGGTTCACCATCCACGTTGCTTGACATGCACAAAGAGAATCAACTATGTACTCTGCTTCGCATGATGACAATGTCACTACTGGCTCCTTTCTCGAATTCCAAGCAACTGGTGCACCACCTAGCATAAACACATAGCCTGCTGTGAATTTTTTATCCTCAGCATCACTACACCAACTTGAATTAGTGTATCCCACTATCTTGCATTCTTTTCCTTCATCGGCTGCAGAAAACAAAATGCCGTAGTTGAGAGTTCCTTTCAGATACCTCAGTATCCTCTTCGTCGCTGCTAGGTGTGATACCTTTGGCTTCTGCATGAATCTACTTACCATATCCACATTGTATGCTAAGTCAGGCCTTGTGCGACAAAGGTATTGAAGTGACCCAACAAGTCTTCTATATTGGGTTGGGTCGATATCATCTTCATCTGAATCCTTCGACAGTTGCAATCTGGTCTCAGCTGGAGTCGAAGTTAGGTTACAATCTTGCATCTCAAATCTCTTGAGTATTTCGCCTGTATATCTTCTTTGGTGCATCATCAAACCTCTACCACTTTTGTAGAATTCGATGCCAAGGAAATATGAGAGATTTCTCAAGTCTAACATTTCAAACTCCTCACTTAGGTAATGTTTGAAATCTTCGATCTCCTTATTGCAACTCCCTATTATCAACAAGTCATCGACATAGAGACATAGTATAAGTAATTCACTCTTGCTTCTCTTTACATATACTTCATACTCATTTGTGCACTTCAAAAATTTATTTTTCCTTAGAAAGTTTTTGATCTTCTTATTCCAAGCTCTTGGAGCTTGCTTAAGTCCATACAGGACTTTATGCAGCCTGTATACCTTTCTTTCTTCGTCTTGTTTCACAAATCCAACTAGTTGTGCAGCATAAACTTCTTATCTAAGGGGGCATTTTCACATCCATCTGACATGTGTGCCAATTGTTCATGTTTATTAGACCAACAACCAACCTGATTATTTTGATCTTAGTAACAGGTGCAAAAACTTCGTCAAAGTCGATTCCTTCCTTTTGTAAAAATTCTTTCGCTACAAGTCTTGCCTTGTGTCACGTTACTTCTCCTTTAGGATTCACCTTCACCTTGTAAACCCATTTTACATCAATTGCCTTCTTGCCTTAAGGAAATTCGACAAGTGACCAAGTGTTGTTGACTTTGATGGACTCTAACTCCTTATTCATTGCTTTCACCCACTTTGAATCTTTCAATGCCTCAGCTGCATTGACTGGTTTGACATCTGCGTATAAAGTATATTGTACCAGCTCACCTTTTTCAACGACCACATTATATGATGTAATCACACATTCTTGCAACCTTGCAGACATGTGTCTTGTTCGTTGAGGTCTGCTTGGGTCTATTTCACCTCTGACTTGTTCTGGTCGAACTTCTCTTTCGACTTCACTAGCTGATTCTTCACATAAGATTCTCACTGAATCCTTCTTGACATTCTCAGTCCAATATCATTCCTTAAGCTCATTTATGATCACGTCCCTGCTAATCATTACTTGCTTGTTCACTGGGTCGAACAACTTGTATCCTCCAATCAAATGATATCCTATCAGGATCATTTAACTCGACTTGTCATCAAGCTTTCTTCTCAACTGATCTGACACATGTATATGTGCTATAGATCCAAACACCTTCAAATGACTTAGGCTAGGTTTGACACCAGACCATCATTCTTCTGGTGTGATTCCTTCTAACGTCTTCGTCGGACATCTATTCAGGATGTATGTTGCTATTCTTTGGGTAGATGCTTGCTTTTCAACATACTTCTCACCATGTTCACGATGGTTTTATTCTTCCTTTATGTTGTTCCATTCTACTGTGGAGTGTAGGGTGACACCACCTCATGCACAATCCCTTCTTTCTCACATAATGCATTAAAATCTTTCGACACATACTCTCCACCACCACCAGTTCTCACAATCTTTATCTTTCGACCACTTAGTCTTTTGATCTTAGATTAAAAAGTTCACTTTTCTTCTTGATCAGGTAAGTCCATAAATTTGACTGAAATCATCTATGAACGTGACAAAGTATTTGTTGCCTCCAATTGAATCCACTTGGATAGGACCACATACATCAGAGTATATGACTTTGAGAATTGCCTTCGACTTTCTTCCTACATCTTTGCTGAAGCTATTCTTGTATTGTTTCGCCTGAACAAATTCTTCACATACTTCGTTTGGAATGTTGAATTATGGTAATCCTTAAACCATATTTCTTCTCTTTAAGTCTCTGATGTCTTTGAAATTGAGATGACTAAGTCGATAGTGCCATATCCATTCATCTCTGATGGTTGCAGTTGCAATGCACTTATTCTCCATCACATTAAGTTCAATCTTGAAGGTCCTATTTTGAGACATTGGAGCCTTCAAGATTAGCATACCTCATGAGTCAAGAACTCTCATCATCTTGTCTTCGATGGACACCTTGTAGTTCTTTTCGACCAACTGCCCTATAATGAGCAAATTGCTCTTCATGCCTAGTATGTACAATACATTGGAAATTGTTGACTTCTTTCCATTTTTCCTCGTAATCAGAACATCACCAATACCTTCAGCTGCTAGAGTATTATCATTTGCAAATTTCACCATATTCTTCATTGAGTGCTTCATGTTGACAAACCAATCTTTCCTTCCAGTCATGTGTGATGAGAATCCTGAGTTCAAGTACCACTGATCCTGGAATCTTTCTTCATCTCTTGTTATTACCATCAGCAACATCTCTTATTCTTCATGTTTCGCCAGCTTTGCATCAGTTTCTTGAGTCTTTTCCTTTTCTTGACACTTACTAAAATAGTGATCATACTTTTGACAATTGAAACACTGAATGTGACTTTTGCCAGGCTTTCAACCATCACATTTTCCTCTACCTGCAACATCACCTCTTTGGTTGTCTTAGTTTCAGGGTTTTCTCTAATTCGGCCAGTTTCCTTTCTGCTGATTTTGACCAGTCAAATTGTTGTAGTCTCCTCTACCTTTGTTGCCATTCCAGGTTCTTTTGACTTTCTTTTCCTTTTCTGAATGCGCCTGCAAATTCATATCACTCTTCGACTTTCCTGTAGCTCTTTCAGCCATCATTTGTTCATGAGACTCAAACGTCCCTTGAAGCTCTTTCTTTGTCAATACTGACAAGTCTTTCGACTCTTCTATGGCTACTACCACGTGGTCAAAATTTGGAGCCAATGACCTCAAAAAATTTGTAGCAACTGATCTTGATGTTAACTCTTCTCCATATACATTGATTTGATTCACCAGTTTAGTAACCCTAGTGAAAAAATATGTTATACTTTCACTTTCTTCCACCTGAAGCAATTCATAGATTCTCTTGTGAGTTTGTAACCTCACCTCTTTCACCTTTTATGCTCCTCCAAACGACTTCTCCAGAACTTCTCATGCTTCCTTCGTTGATTCTACATCACTAACATTTTCAAAGTTATTTGGGTCAACACATTGATGGATTATAAAGAGAACTTTATAATCTTTCTTCTTCAATTCTTTATATGCAGCATTTTCTTGATCCATCAAATTTTCTGCAAGCGGTGCTACTCATCTCTTCACAAGATTCCAAAGATCTTGATAACAAAAAATCACCTTAATCTGCTTGCACCAATTCTCATAATTATCTTTCTTGAGAATCAGAAGGTTTGCCAAAAAAATGCTCATTTGGATGATTCATCGCCATCACGATTTTCCTTCCTTGAATCGCAACCGAAGCTCTAGATACCAAATATTCGAATTCAGCCACAACCTTTGGAGAATTCCTATTCAATTTTGATCTCAAGAATGTTATCAATCACACAATGACAATGAAAAGATTAAGAAAAAATAAGTAACGTTGGAGAAGAAGATGAAAATTCTGCAGAGTTCTCTCTGCCCACAAACTGTGAAAATTTTTCTTTTATTTACTTGCAACTGCAAACTGTGAATACAATGTTATGAGTTGTTACAAAATAAGGGTTACTCCATATTTATAGATTTAGGTTTGCTTCTATCCCAAAGCCAAGTGCAAAAATTATAAAATCTCAAAATAACTAATATTACTAAAATAAGTATAAGTCGAAATCCTGTGTGAAACAACCTGCTTCGACACTTCGATATACTAAAACAATTCGACACATAGATATTTCGACAAAAAAAATTACATTCTCAACAATGTGTTTTATAATCATATATTTAATTTTAAAATACTAATATGACATGATAAAATATAATTAGATAAAGGGGTAAAACTAATTTACACATACAGGTAAATTATTTTTAATTTTTTCTTTTAATTGTGATTTTGTGAAACTACTATTTGTAACTTCTCTTTTATCGTGATTTGCTATTGTGATTTCTCTTTTCGTTAAATATATACTTAAAATCTTTCACTTTCTCTTTTTTAAAATAAAATAAAAAATAAAAAAAGTTAAACTTAAGTTTCACCTATTTAACGATTTTCATTAGCTTTACTTTAGAGCATCACAAATATACAATATACAATCACAAATATACAATATACAATGTGTTTCTTTCATATCATTCATATGGTTCCATTCGAATCACTTTTAAATATGTTTTATTTAGAGTATCTTTAATGGGAGTAAAGTAAATTGTTAAACTAAGATATTTTTGTGGGCTCAAAGTGATTTGTAGGATTTAAAATATTTATAATTGATTTGAGTTGTTTTTACTTTAATAATGGTTGCTTGTAAAAAACCAAAACTTGACTCCACATTTTATAGTTGTTGGAGTTTTATTGATATTTTAATAATATAAAACAATAATAAAATGATAATAAGAGTCATTGAGAATGGATAGTGTGCGTTGGTTATATAGTTTACTCCCACTAATGGTTAGTTCACTTACTGTCATGTCATTTTTATTCCAATGCAAATTGTTTATAACTACCGTTACTATTAAAGAATTTAATACTACATAACCTATACTAAAGATGCTCTTAGATGTTAATTATGAATATTGCAAGTTAAATATATAAATTTTAAGTATGTTAAAATAATATTTGACATGTGGTTGGAGAGTAATGTTAAAGAAATTTATTTAGATTTTGATATAATGATTTTTACCATGTTTTAATTTGTATAAAAAATAATAAAAGTGTACTCAGATTTATGATGACGATTTTAAATTTTTTTATTTGAATTTGATTTTGTGATTTCTTGATTTTTGATTTAAAATGTGTTTATTTTATATGTATTTTATTTCAACAATTAGGTTTCATTCTCGAAAGTCACGTCTCAATAATAATGAAGAGAAAATAGAAATTTAAAATTTATTTTAAATTTTTAAATAAAAATATTATTAATTTAATTATCCATCAAATCCAAATAATCTGAATCTTTTATTTTAAGCCAAATTTTTATTTACATGAGTGATACTTCATGGACTAATAAGTTAATTTAAGAGTCTCTCACTTAACTTAAATGACAATTTGATGGTTCAATTTTATACCATAATTATACATCCATCATTAAAAGTATCAAATCATTATCTTTAATGCACCAAAAGACCAATCAATGTGGTTGCAAGTTATCCATCAACTTTGTTTCTTTCATGTATCACAAATCAATTAAATTCAAATAACTTTAAAAAATACAATAATGTATCTTTCATATTTCTTCAAAGACACTCGTGTTGGCACATATTCACAAGTGTCTTAAAATACAAACATTAAACTCTACATGTACATGTAGTGATAATATTAAAATATCTTGGGAGGTACTCCCTCTATTCCTATTTATAAACAAATTTTAACATTTTAGATTCATTAAGTAATTAATGCATCTACAACACACACACACACACACACACATATATATATATATATATATATATATATATATATATATATATATATATATATATAGTCCAAATACATTATTTATTGAGTAAATATAAAAAGTCAAAATTTACTTATAAAAGAAAATAGAGAGAGTAAACCTTTAGTTAACGGATCCATTATTATTAAATTTGTACCAATGTGTTCAAATGGCATTTTGTTTATGTACTTCTTTCACCGATAAGTACTTCAATTACATGTTGTAGCACCTTTAGAATACTTATCATTCTTAGATAAAAAGACAGTGGCAGAATTATCACAATAAATCCTTAACAGTTTAGCTATACTATCGACAATACCAAACTCTAAGGTAAAACTCCGCAACCACAATGATTGAATTGTGGTCTCAAAAGCATATTATAAATTCGACCTCCATAGTAAGTAGCAATTATAGATTTTCCCACTCTTGCTCATCTAGAATGATGTGAACTTTCCTTGAGTATACACATCCACAAATTTAAAATTCGATTAGTCAGTCACTTCAATGTGATTCAACCTTCTGTATGTGAGTATGCAATTTTTGGTATTTTGTAAATACTTAAGAACATTCTTTGCAGTTTTTCATGAATTATATAAACGAGATTGAACCTTCATTAATACTCAAGTCACATTCGCACTTGAATAAATAATATAATCTTTTAAGGGTAATGTTAATTTATGCTCTAAGGGCACATGTTAAGAAATTCATAAATAAAAAATTTGTATGGAAAAAATAATAAAAAAATTAATTATAAATTTTTGATAAAAATAATACACAAGTTCCAAAAAAACATTTTTACATTTAGTTCTTCACATGTGTCCTTAGGACACAAGTTAGCATTATTCTAAAATGTGACGACTGAATGATGAATATCTTTATCTAACTAAATTCAAATGTACCTATTTTTTTCCCTTAAATAACTCGATTACAAAATAAAGAATAATAATAATAAGGGTCATGTTAACCAGTGCCCTCAGGGCACTAGTTAAGAATTCCAAGCCCCTAGAACACTAGTTAAGAATTTTAAATAAGGAAAATATGTTATATTTAGTTTATTCAATACACACAATATTCTTTAAAAAATCTGATTATTTCTCCTTTCAGGACATTAAATACACATATATTTAAAAAAATATATATATTTTCAATCTCTTAAATAATGTCCAACTTACCATTTTAATCTTTTAACCAATGTCCTGCACTGGTTAGGCACTGGTTAGAATTTCCCTAATAATAAATGTTAGAGATGTCATAATTAAGGAGAAGAAGTGTGGGAATCGGAAACAATAGATCAATCGGCGTTCTTTTGGTAATCCACACGCCATTATCGCTTTCTCCTTCCTTCACATGACTTCACAGACAGCAGCAGACACCATGTCGAGCCTCAACCTCTGCTCCATCCTCTCTGAATCCAAACGAATCATCAACGCCCACTCCCGTCACTTCCTCGCCCTCTCCGTCATCTTCCTCCTCCCTCTCTCCTTCTCCCTCATCGTCTCCCCCACCATCTTCCACCTCATCACCACCTCTTCCAACTCCCCAACCATCCACATCCTCGTCCGCCTAGCCCAACCTCAAATCCAAACCCAAACCCAAACTAACTTCAATTTCCCCTTCCCCTTCCCACTTCTCTTATTCTCTCTTTTCTTCCTCTTGATATTCTCCCTCTCCGCCCTCGCCACCATCACCCACAGCGTCTTCCACGGCTTCTTCGGCCGTCCCGTTAAGCTTCTCTCCGCCGTCACCTCTCTCTTCTCCTCCTTCCTCCCTCTCCTTGTCACCTCCATCCTCTCCCACCTCATCCTCCTCTCACTCTCCCTCCCTATCCCCCTCCTCTCTCTCCTCCTCCGCCCCAACCTCTCTTTCTCCCCAATCACCCTCACCGCCTCCACTATCCTCCTCCTCGCACTCATCTTCTTCCTCTTCTACCTCCGCATCTCATGGACTCTCGCTTCAGTCATAGCAGTCGTCGAAAACACATGGGGAATTCAACCTCTCCGCCGCAGCTCATCCCTTATGGCTGGAATGAAATACACCGGAGCTTCTTGCTTTCTGTTCTTCGCTTCTTTGGAAGGAATCATGCTGTGGAGCGGTTCACTTCTCGCTGCGGTCGCTTCTGATAGCGGGTCCTGGAAGGATTGGGCTTTTGTGGTTCAGATTGTACTGACTTCCGCCGTGTTGACTATACTTATGCTTTACCACGCCGCTGCAAACACCGTCTTGTACATGTACTGTAAGGCGGTTCACGGTGAACTGGCGTCGGAGATTGCTGAAGAGTTTGCGTGGCAGTATGTGAGTTTGCCTTTTGATGAAAGCAAAGTTCCTCATGTTGTGTCTGTTGTAAGTGTGTGAAATGTAAATAGTTGGTCGTTTTGATTATGGAACAAAAATACATGTTATGTGGTTAGGTTGTGCAAATATTAAATGTGTAATGTGTTTGGATACTATTGCTTATTGATTATGAGCTGCAAATGTGAATTTTTAGGAATATTTCACTTGTTTGTTTACTACAAACTCATCTCAAACATAGTAGAATATGAACTAACACATGTAATTAAAGAGCGAATTCAAGAACACTAACTAGTAAGAGAAGATGATGGTCACATGATACTGGAGTATCTCAAATTCAAAAATCAATGAACAATTACCATCTAAATAGTCAGAATTATAGTTGTCTAATTCACACACCTATGTTAGTTGCAAATTACTAGTTTCTACCATGACTAACGTTGGATGACATTGGAGGCCTAAATGGCCTTTCATCGTGATCACCTCTGAAAAGAACACTACTCCAATCTGCAATTCTCTGAACAACCCTACTAGGAACTTGGTCACTGTCTTCCCCGCCGGAGGCATCGTACCCATCGCTTGTTGACCTTGAAAGTGGGTTTTCGGTCAGAGTTGCAGCACCAGTAGCTGAAAGTCTGGAATTGTTTCTTATTTCTTCGGTTCCTAAAGCCTCAAAAGGGTGAATATCAGGAGAGGTGAAACTGCTTTCGGACGATGATGGAACAATGCCAGCTGAGCTAGACATAGCTTGGCTTGTTTGAAATTCCCTACGTAAATGAGGAGGGGCATAGCTAGACCTTCCGTTGAATCCCATATCGGTATTGTTGGAAGAAACTTTTGTAATGGATTCCATGGATATGTCAGGAGGAAGGTAAATACGCTTATTATCCCACTTTCTATTGTTCTCAATCGTTGGAACCATTCTTTGGCCAGTACTATCAAATCTGGTGCCGGGAACCATTCTTTGGCCAGTACTATCAAAACTGGTGTCTGGTTCTAGCCCGGAAGCCTGATCGTGTCTTATCACAGGCTGCAGAATTTTGGACTTTTTTCGTGCTTCAGCAGCCGCCTTAGCAACCTCTTCTGCATTTAATCGTGCCAATGTCCAAGGACTAATTTTAACTGCTCCTGGGTTCTTTTTCTTCAATGGCTCTTCTCTCATTGACTTCTTTCCCAGGGAACTCACAGAACCTGTTTCCGGGGGCACTACATCAAACTAGAACAATGTCCCATCCCCCAAAAGAAGAACATGAAAAAACAAGTGGTCATCAGTAAGTAAATTCAAGAAAGAAAATAGGAAATAAGAGAAAAATAAATAATATCATGCTATCCAATGACAAAATTCACGTAGCTTAGTTAGTCCCTTATCCCTTAAATATATAATAGTACTAAAATAGTTCAAAAAACAACTAAATTAAGACATAGCAGTATAGCTTCACTTTGCATTCAGTTAGAGGAAGTATGATAGGAGTGGACCGAGCCCCACAAGTGACGAGGGGACGTGTTAGTTAAAAGAGATGACGTTAAGCATAAACAATGGAGACTAGAGTATATGTGATAAAGAATAAGAATTGGAATGCAAGAAAAGCATCATTGCCCAGCTGACACGACACAGTTACTTAGCATTTCCCTAATAAATAGGAATGTAAGGGAAAGTAGTTAGTTACGTTATCATTTTTGTTTTCACCTTAGAGATTGGGCCGTCAAGAAAATTGTTTTCTCTGACTGGAATTATTGTCTGTTATCATATCCATTAATACAATAATTTTCTTTATCTTATTCTATCTTTCTATCAATTGGTTCGACCTAGCATTTGGTGCTGAGATTTGATGGGCCTCAGTCAAGTCAAGCGCTGCGACAGTTACCCACCATTGTTTCGTTTATAAACGAAGGTGGAATTGCCGACATTTATTGGCGGTGATCCGGTCGTGTGAATCACTCATGTGAAAACGTATTTGAAAGTACAACGCGGATTCAGTTGACAAAATTGACCTATGTCAAGGGAGAACCTCCGTGAAGCAATGATGGTGCTATTCGGAGGTGATTGTTTGGAGAATCTTTTTGAGGAATTGAAGGAACTAAATTGGTGGAAGATTACATTGCTGAATTTGAACTGTATTCTTCGGTGTGACCGTTTACTAGAGCAACAGTTACTTGGTTATTTCATTGGTGATATATTCGTTCTCGGGTGCTTACCTTTAAGCCTAGTAACAATTACTTAACAATGAAATTGGCCGGTGATGCTGAAAGTGAATTTGCAGTGGTTTCAGGTCAAGATTTTGAATCACGTTATGGCTTTTAGGCCCGATTTCAAAAACCTAATTGGGCTTTTTGCAGAGAGGTTCGGATTCTGGATCTCAAACCGGGTTAATGCGCCCTACCAACTCTATCTTCTCGCCCAAATTCGGTTGACGTTTCATGCCGTCAATCCCATGGTGTTCTCAATTTACCAAGTGCAGAGACTAATGACTGTTGTGCAAAGGGACTCTGTTTCCGTTGCAATGACGATGTGATCCCACCATCAATGTGCAACAAAACAATTGTGATTGATTATCTCGGGGATGATGAAATAGTCAATGATGAAAAAGAGATTGTGGTGTTGGAAGCTGAGTCGGATGAGATTGTTTGGTGAATCCTCTATTGCAAACCATGTCCGAACAATGAAACTAGAGAGATGTTTTGGTTCTTATTGACATCACATAACTTCATAACCCTTAAGGTTGTTGAAGCTCTTGGGTTGCTTATGGTGCCTTTTAATCCTTGGGTGTTAATTTAGGATATGATCACCGTGTTCTAACTGTAGGCAGATGCATGCAGCGTTGTTCATTTTGTTGCAAAGTTGTTTGGATGCTTATGTGCTGGAGTTAGGAGGCGCGACTTTGATTTTGAAAAGGTGACCATGGATAGGAAAGCAGTGTCTGGGGTTCAATCATAAGGGAAATATGATGAAATTCCTTGGTCAAGCTTTAGATGAAAAAATGACTACCTTCCAAAGCATTCTCACTCCATCCCGAATGATAGCATGCTCGGAATGGCCTACCTTGATGGAGGAGATAGGGTCACAGTTGTCAGCCGTGTGTCTCTG
This sequence comes from Lathyrus sativus, assembly GCA_963859935.3. Taxonomy (NCBI): domain Eukaryota; kingdom Viridiplantae; phylum Streptophyta; class Magnoliopsida; order Fabales; family Fabaceae; genus Lathyrus; species Lathyrus sativus. The sequence goes on from OZ012741.1 coordinate 551,435,638, forward strand.
ATCAACAGATTAAGGAGTTGCATTGCAATTGTGTTTAAAGAAATACAGGTGTCTCTCCGCCAAGAAACACTTGCCATTCCATTGAACGCTTAGAGGATGCTGGTCCTATAAGTGGATGACCTTGCATATATCCTCATTTACACAAGATGAAATTGAAATACAGATTTAGAGCCATTTGCAATAAGGATGAAATTGAAATACAGATTTAGAGCCTTTTGCAATAAGGAGTGGTTAGAAACAGCACCACCAGTGCTTTCATTAGTCTAGTTATTTTGGTCAAGAAGAAGGATCGATCTTGGCACATGTGTGTAGATTATCGTGCACTCAACCAGGTTACAATTAAAGATAAATAACATATTCTTGTGGTAGAGGAATGGTTAGATGAGTAAGATGACTCTAGTTATTTCACTAAGATTGGTCTTAAATTTGGTTATTATCAAATTTATCAAAAGAACCTAAAACATAAAGAAGAACGGATGATTACGTTATTGGGTTTTGACAAGGTGGTTTACAAAGTGGGAGTGGAAACCGTCAACCTTCCATCAGAATAAACCATAAACCTCCTACCTAATGTCTCCTCCAGTGTTGAATATCTAACACTGAAGCCATCAACTCTTTATCATAGGCGGATATCAATAACTTAGATGATTAAGCCTTGCTGAAATATGCAATAGGATTTAGATTGTAACAACACAACACCAACTCCTTTTCCCAAGACATAACATTTGATTTCTAATGGAAACTTGAAAGTAGGCAAGGTAATACTGGGGAGTAAAAACGACTTTTAATTTCCAAAAGGATTCAGTCTGCTGCATTCCATCTAAAACCAAACTTCTTCATCAATTCTGTCAAGGGTTTAGCAATCATTCCATAGTTAGCTATAAACTTTTTGTAATAACCAACAAACCCAAAAAAAAAAAACTCACTCTTGACCATCATAGAAATTGACCTTTGTAACACCCTGCTAACTTTGGCAGGATCAAACAACAATTCCTGCTTTAGTAATGACATGGTCCAAATATTCCACTTGGAGGTGTTAATTTGAATTTGCTCTTATGGTTAAACACCATAGACATTTCTTTTCAGTTCATGGTCACCTACTGCAAAGTTTTCATCCACACAACTCCCAAAATCAAATTCATAACTCCTAACTCCAACACATAAATATCGAAAACAAATTTGCATTGCTCCCATGTTCATATGAATTTCGTTGCATCTACCCATAATTAGGACGCCATGACCATCTCCTAACTTAACACTCTAAGTATTGGAATGCACCATAGGCAATCCAATAGTTTCAATCACCTTAGGGATATGAAACTATGTGTAGCTTCACTGTCAATAAGAACCAAAATAGATGCCCCCTCCAATTTCATTGTTCGGACTTGGTTTGGAATACCCCAAACAGACCCATCAAATCGGGCCCAAGAGCCATGAGCCGGTTTGTAACGTGATCTAGAACCTTGACCCGAAACCACAAAAACTGTTGCTCTAGTAAACAGTGATATTGTGAAGAATACAATTCAAATTCAACGATGTAGTCCTCCACCGATCTCGAAAGTTTTAGTTCCTTCAATTCTTCGAAAGAATTCTCCAAACGACCACCTCCAAATCGCACCATCACTCGGAGGTTCTCCTATGACAATTCCCCGTTGAATCATGCCATAGGTTAAACCAATTGATAGTAGGGTCTTCCACACTCAATTTTGTCAATTGAATACAAACATCCTTAGAAATTCGTTGTATTTCAAAGTATGTCTCCGCACAAGTGATCCATGCGACTGGATTCTCACCGGTAAAGCCGGCAACTCCATCTTAGGAGCTATAGACACATGGAATGTGGTATTGTATGATAGGAATGAGGCGCGCTATTGCTACTCAGTCAGAGAAATCATCCAACAAAGCTATGACAAACTTCCAAGGTTGACACAGAATACTATTCTTGATACATTTATCAGTAAGAATTAAATTTCTCTATGCAGATCTTGATAACAAACAATTCTATACGCATTCAAATGCTCAAGAAGTTTGCATGACGACAATCCAAATGCAGCAGTGTGTTTGCTGGATAGTCATTTAAAGAAAGCCATTTTAGGAAGAAAAAAGCATGTCTGGATTGAAAATGTCACCTGATCCTCAAGGAACATGCGTGGAGGTGTGCACCATGCACCACGATGTAAAGCATTGAAGGAGCTTACACTGCTCAACCCAGTAAATGAGCTAACAGTTGACATTTGGGGACTTTGCTGCCCTTCAACTCCTAGCTGTTCTTGCTCTTGATCCAGCTCCCTCATAGCTACAATGTAATCATATGTGCTGAGTCCCTGAGTCAATCGCAAAAACGATAACATTGAGCACTAATAATGTTGGTATTGTTAAATGGGAATTACGACACAAACTTATATTTTTCAACAGGAAAGCATACTATCTCACCTTTTTAATGAGGAGGATATGAAAGAAGAAAAGCTGAACAACAGGTAAAGTAGCAACCATGGCCAGAATGGTACACGCAGACTGAAAAATTTAGAGGAACAGAAAGAGCAAAGTTAAACTCGTAATAAATACAGTAACAACTATAGCAGTATAGTAATGTGATAAAACAAAACCATGGGGGAGGGAGGAAAGCTCACCACAACAATAACAAAGGGAGCCATAGAGAAACTGCTTCCCAACTTAGAGGATATTTCTTTAGAAAATTGTTTCCTCTCAACAAAACAGCAAACCAGCACAAGGAGCCCAGTTGACCATTGAAGAATAAACTGAATTTCCCGAAGCCCAAGGTTCACAAAAGTAAATCAGAATTATAATAACTTGGAGTAGGTTTAGTTTACCCATGTGAATGATAAGCAAGACGTAAGTGCTTACCAAGAGCATAGCAGCAACCATCAGGCTGAAAAATTGCCTATAGTTCTTTTTCCCAATACAGTTGTTGAGCCACTGCAAAACTCAAAATACACTAGTCATTCAGATCATGTGCCAAACAATGAGTAAACTTGTCGCAATGAGAAACTCAGGATACACTAGTCAATCAGAAAATCATACCCGGCAATGATGATCAAAGTGATTTACACACTTGTCGCAAACTCTACAGTGCTTGCTGTATTTGAAGACCTGAAACAATAATAAACTTTTATCATCTAATCCTTTCAGAGCAAGTATGAATATGACACTGAAAGTGATTGTAAAATTCAGCATCACTATGTTTGAGGTAAAATAATCTTTTCTGTTTTTACAGGCAATAGAGAAAAAATAGGTTTCTAGTCAAAAAGCTTCAACGTACCTCAACTTCACACAAACTGCAATAGAACATGCCATCTTCACTGGTTTGCTTATCAGAAGATTCCTCACTTGAACCAGAGCAGTGGAATATATAAGCACAGGGAGAGCAAACCACAAGGAAACGTGACAAACAAGAAGATGATGAATTTGCCTTCTCAACTGAATTATAAGCATCTTTCATATTTCTTCCAGTACCAAATGCTTCACTATCCATGGAATTTCCTCCAAGTGTTGAAGCATTTGCGTCATGCATTGATGGAGTTGACTCTTCACCTAGTTTAGAACTCTTTAGCCCAACAATCTTTTTACTGCCTGGAATTTTAAGATACTTTTTGGACTTGAAAACCCCAGGATCTGCGGGATCTGCTGCAGCGCACCAAATGTAGAGTCCAAAAACAACAGCAATCTGGCAAGAGGTGAGACATTAGTAAAAGATCATAATGGCCTTCTTGTGATTTTTTTTATTATAAAAAAAGGTGCAATTTTTAAAACAAAACTGTCTTTGCTTAATCATTCTGTTGCAAACACATTAAAATAATGCCGGGCAATAACAGCCCAGGGCATTCATTTATATCAAGAGAAGCCAACAAAGTAACCATAACAAGGAAGAAACTTCAGAGATAGAAACTGTATATCAGCATAGACTAATGTTTCGTACTTAGTTATTCAAGATTATTGTGCTCCCGAGGATGGGTTCATAACTATGCGGTGAAATTGCCCTTAAGATTGGGATGTATTTTGTCATCACAAATAAAACCTGAAACAACCTTTCATTACATCCACTACACTTTAATCCTATGGTTCATTTTATTTCCCCTTAGCAGTATTTAAACTATGAGATGTGTGACATAGTATGGTCTCCAAGAACTTTTTTTTCCTGACAGAAAAATTAAGTACATTTTGAGTTCAAAAGGTCCATTTCTCCTTTGATTGCATTATTAGAAGTATGTCACGAAACCACTCTACTACCCTTAATTCTCTTTTGTGCAATCCGTTACATTAATCATTCAACAATACCCTTATTGCCTCTCTGTGCTGTGTCCTATAATAACAATCTACAAAACATCCAAGCAATTGTCTGTAACTGTTGGTGTTAAGTCTTAAAAGCTGTAGAATAAATTTTGTAAAAAGTTTTAACACTGTCTGCTCTGCTTGGATAATAATAATGTACTAATAGTTAGAGTCACTTCTATCATCCTAGATTTCAGTACAATAAAGCTCAAATGTGCTGCATGAAGAAGTGATAAGGACGTTATAGATTCAAGACTGCCTAATAAAAGGAGTACTGAGCTTGTGGAGGAGAAGTTCTGTTCAATATCCACAAAGCACAATCCTAGGAAACAAGGGATAGTCTTAATCTATGACCTAAGCGCTTTAGCAGAGATTAGTCTTGTAATGGATACAAAGATCATAAGCTTATGGCCAGAGGGATAATGCCAAAAACTAATTACAGAGGATTTATTTCTGCAACAAAAGAAAAACATGTTTTGGCATTATTCCAATTCACACTGCTTTCCTAAAGTTATTTAATTTTACAGAAAAAGCAGGCAAACCGGCAACAAACTGCGCCGATACTCTTTTTTAGATGGTAAAATCAATCCTCTTAAACACTATATTCATTGTCCTAAGCGACAAAACACTGTTAAGCATGAGCCTTTACACTCTCAGAAAAAGACAAATGGTATGAAAGCATGTTTTCTCATGCTTTGCCACTTTACTTGAAGCGACTTTGGGAACTGTTTTTCCCACAGTAAATCCTGCAGTTCTCAGTCCCACCAATTGAGAAACTTCGGTCAAGTCGACACATGAATGTTTCCTTCTTATTGACCCATACACCAGAACATTAACGGAGCTAAGAGTCGATCTCCCTTCTTGTAGGCCAGTCAAGAAATTCACAGGCGCCTCTTTCTTTACAAATACCCTTGCACGCCTAAATATATGAAATAGGACATCCATGACAAAATAGTGTTGGTATTTGAATCCTGGAAGCTCCTTGCAATGAATAGCATGTTCCCAAATGTATCCAAGCACATCTTGTGGCAAACAGGGCAAATCTCATCAACAGGAAATAAAAGAATCATAAGTTGCTATTTAAGGATGGTATGGTACTCTATCGGATATATATGTTGGCCTAGACTGTCAATAGGGATAGCAAGAAGAAAATCTTGCGCATGTGCCACTTGCAAACAACCAAAGACTGTTTTTTGTCTAGCGGTCATGTCAAATTTTACATCTATTTCCTGAACACTTTTACTAAAAAAGGCATCCGCCAAAACATGTGTTTTAGGAAGGACAGTGTCCTTCCTAATAAAACTGCTAAGGTCAAAATCTGGAACCACAACACTAAGACCATCCAAAGCTCTATCGAAATCAAGGTCCATACTAAATATTCCACAGTCTCTCAATATATTATCCTGTAACACACAAGATTGGGCCCTAGAAATCACAAACACGTATGAGACAGCCTCTGCTGCTAAGTACAGACCCAAACCCCCAACTTTAATAGGCAAAAAAGCCACCCTCCATTGAAGATTCCCAAAGAAAGAACCTACACCAACCACGACGCCTTCAACCGCCCTTCACAACTCTTTATTAAACTAAATAGTTGCTTTCACCATATGATTAAGTTGATATGTTCTAAGACCAAGGCGATACCATGTAAGAACGAAGTAGAAGAAGCTCACTCTAAAGATCCCTTAATTGTGGTAGAAGATGCATGAGCTCACCAGCTCCGGCCGCTCTCTTCATAGACAACCTCTCGATAAAGCCTTATCTCAACTAACAATTCTTCCAAGCGATTTTATCCCCTACATCGAACTTCCAATATCCGAAGGAAACAACTCCCCATATAGTTTAATATCATCGCACGAAGGCAAAACATCCCAACTTTATGAATATTCTATTTAAGGGATTAAAGCCATTAAGTTTATATTAACCTATGAATTTTATTCTTTTCATTCTAAATACACGCTAATGATAAATTACATTATTTATTGGAAACAAAAGTTACCCTCCTATCCCTTTCTCTCCAAACACCTCCATTAAAACATACTAAAATATTGAGCAGTGTGCGGAGTTTTAGCTTGCTCCACATAATATGTCTCAGTTTAAGGATATGTTGTCTAGTTTGCTCTCTTTTTTATGAAAGTGTTTAGTTTACTATATAAATAAATATATAAACGTGGGTTGGAACTCGCATCCTGTATCTTGTATCTATGCATAGCTATCAACCTTAACGGGATCAAGATAAAAATGATTTAGTTTTAACACAGATCAAGATAAAAATGATTTAGTTTTAACTGATGTGTTAACAAAATGAAGCACCAATGTAGGTATTAATTATCACACCTCGAACATTGTAGCACAGTGAAAAGGAACAAGAAAAAGAGGCAGAATTAAGAAATCAAACACATGAAGCAGAAAGTAAATACTCTAAAAAGAATCACAGATCTCACTTAACAGAGAAAATTGAAAGATGGAATAAAATAACTACCAGAGGTGTGTAGAGAGCAACGGCAATATACTGATACATCTTGTTTCCAACAAAAGGAGCAAAGAACACGTAGAAAGCAAACCCCAGAGCCAAAAACACAGCAACAGCCACAACCTTCGCACAAAAACTTCAAAATGAGTAAACCCCACATAACAACAAACAAAAAAAACAACTTTAGCAAAAACAAAAACCTGAAGAGGGTGGTAAGGTAGCTGCCATCCATGCTTCCTCATAGTTCTACTTGAGAAGTAACAGTATAAAAAAGCACAATGCAAATAATAGAGAGAAGTAAGTATTAGGGAAATGTTAAGTGTTGTTTCTTTCCTCTAACATTTTCTCTCACTATCAAATATTGTTAGCTTGTAATGAGAAGTAGGTTTGATTTCAAGTTAGATGAGATGTGGTGGTGGTGGTTGTGGAGTGTGATGAAGGGGAGAAAATCTTTGTCTGATTCTGGATATATTGGGTTGGGTGCAAAGCTTTTTAGTGTATAATGTGAGTGAGTAGATGTTTCTTTTTCCGTGACTGTTGTTAACTATAATTATCTTTCATTATTTATTTATGAGACATCCTTTGTTTAGTAGTACTTTCTATGTTATTAATGATGTGCAGTGTTGCCTATAAAATAGAAGCAGTGTTTACCCTTTTTTTTTTTTAAATTGGGAAATCATGTGCAAGAGACGACCGTAACTGGTGGTTGTTTGCTTCTACTTGTCTTTTACTTTTGTGACTGAATGAATGTCAATCCAACAACCACCCCATGGCTTTCTTTATGTTTAATAAATATCTACTCTTCTTCTATGACCATTTACTATCATCGCTAGTATATTGTGAATTTTTTTTAAATAATCAATATTTTTTTTTCAACCACTTAAATGGGCATGCATTAAGAAGTTGTTCCAAGGCGTCATCCTTAATGACGACTACATGTACATGGTGGCGTGTCTCTCTCTCTCTCTCTCTCTCTCTCTCTCTCTCTCTCTCTCTCTCTCTCTCTCTCTCTCTCTCTCTCTCTCTCTCTCTCTCTCTCTCTCTCTCTCTCTCTCTCTCTCTCTCTCTCTCTCTCTCTCTATATATATATATATATATATATATATATATATATATATATATATATATATATATATATATATATATATATATATATATATATATATATATTCTCTAAGAGCATGTGTCACAGACAGTGATTATTATTTTTTTTAGAAATTTTTTTTATTTTAATTAGAAGTATGAAATAAAAAAGAAAATTAAAAACAACTTATAATATTATTTTATAAAATTCAATTACGCAACAATTGGAAAAAAAATCAATGACCTGACCGATCGTAACGTTCCTCGGTTCCACATTCCGACCTATTCACCTACCTTCGTGGTCTTCCACGATTTTTCTGAGGTGTTTGAGATCTTTGAGTATTGACTTGAGGAAAATGTGGTTGGTGTGAGGGTCCTGACGTATTTAACATATTTTCAATCATTTCTCTCCATTAGCCGGAGGGGGGAGGAAGAGGCGTAATCGAGTTTGGTGTCCATGTTGTCGTAGTTGCGTCATTGTGGTTGGGTTATGTGTGGGCAGAGATGATTGGTTGAATTGGGATATTAAATCGTTTTAGAAACGAAACAATGATTCTTGTGGTGTAAGAAAGTCATATGGTGGTTGGGTGCTTTGGCGGTGTGATGTTTGGGTGTACATTGGTGGGGATTATGGTGGAATGAGTTGGAATCATATGAGTTATCAGGACTATAGACAGATGTGGTGGCGACATATGGTTGTTGGTAGTATGAATCATGCTATTAATTTTGTGTTTGGGTGTGTGGCATGTATTGGTTGTGAGGTTGGGTGTTTGATGGTTGGGTGTATATGATATGGTAATGTTGTGAGATTGGTCGTTGGGTTTGCGTGGGTTGACATTGTTGTTGGGTTTGGTAATGGTGTGAGATTGGTTGTTGGGCGAGGGTTTGTTGCTGGACATATGATAACGAAGCTCGTTGGCATGGGTCGATCAAATACCTCGGCTCAGACACAAACTATGTCGTTGTAACCGACCTAAACCAATTCATATAATTTTAAGTTGGTCTAGCACCTTGTATGACGGGCTCGTTTAAGACGTATCGACGTTGATTCCTCCATTGACGACACATCTCTTTAGTGAAGTCTTTCCAATCGGAATAACCCATTGGGTATCAACTCTTAGTTGATGCAAGTCTCTCAAACACGTCGGAGGGTCTGGAATTTGTTGTCGCATGCCGAACTATAATTTTACACAATCACTCTAGTGCATCTTCACAATAGTAAACCTGTTGATTGGTGTTTTTGTTGTCCAAACTGCAGCATCCTCGGGTTAACCTCATGGTTGAGACCCAGATACGGTCTCCAGATAAATTGTATAAGAAAAATATATGATTAGAAGATTTGTGATTTGGTAATATTAAAATCAAATTTATAGTTGTGTAGTTGTAATACATCGCATGGTCTAAGGTGGTCTATAAGATTGTGATAGACTATTATAGTGTGTTTTGGACATCTTTTGTTGTTCAGCAGACTACCGAGAAGGTGAAGCTGATTTGGAAGAAACTGAAAGCTTCACAAAGTAGGCAGAAGAGTTACCATGATAAGAGGAGAAAAGATGTTGAGATTAAAGAGGGAGACCATGTATTCTTGAGAGTCACTTCGGTGACCGGTGTCAGACGTGATTTGAAGTCGAGGAAGCTTACTCCTCAGTTTATTGGTTCGTATCAGAGTTCAGAAAGGGTTTGAGTTGTTGCTTATAGAGTGGAGTTGCCACCAAATTTGTCGAATTTGCATGACGTGTTTCATGTTTCATAGCTTCGAAAGTATGTTTTGGATCTGTCACATGTCATTCTGAGGAATGATGTTTAGGTAAGGGATAACTTTACAGTTGAGGCTTTGCATGTGAGGATTGATGATCGTGAGATGAAACAGTTGACAGGAGTTGAGATTGTTGTTGCCGGTGGAAATATGACTTAGGAATTGGATAGTAGGATGCGAGAGTCGTATCCAAAGTTGTTTACATCAGGAAACTTTCGAGGGCAAAAATATTTTAAGTGGGGGAGAGTTGTAACACCCCGATATAGTTTACTTTATTTTTCTGTAATTTAATTATGCGGTAATTGTGTTTGTGTTGTGTTATTGATGTGTTAAGTTGCCCTTGGTGTGAGGTAGTGACCTTAAGAATAGACTTTAAGGTGTTATAGGGGTGTGTGAGCAATGATGTAGGACTTGACGGTGTGGTGAGTAAAACTAATTAGATTATATTAATTGATAATTATTTAATAATTTAATATTAGATGGATGTTAATTTAACTAAATAACTGATGGAAATTATTATTATTATTTTTAGTTTATTAAATGATAATAATAATAATATAATATAAAAAAAGGTATTGGAAATACTTAAAGACGAGAGAAGTGAGAAGAAAGGCTAAGGAAAAAGGGAAGAGAAGAATTCATTGTTGAGGTAGAAGAAGATTTGCTAGAACTCTAAGGTAAGAGTGGGGTTCTAATTATCTAAGGGTCAACATGATGATGGCAGATAGACTATGTATGTGCTTATGTTGTATTTTCTCTTCTCAATACCATGATTATTGTTGCAAACTTGTAATTGTTGGATTGATTGAATTGTTTGAAGAACTATGTGTGGTATGTTAATGTTATGAATGATACTGAAATGGTTAATAGTTGTAATTATTGTTGTTGGAATAATGTAATTGATCAAATTATATGATGTCGTGTATGGTTGATGTGGTTGCAAGTCAGAGTCGAAACTCAAAGTTATGAGCAATTTTTTGTGAAAGAGTTGAAGTTTTGATGTTTAGAAAAGTGATTTCTGGAGTAAAAATATGCGTTAACCGAATGGTATGAAACATGGGGTTTTGAATTGGATTAAAAGTGATTATGGTTTTGAAAAGCAATAGAAAAATGCTTCTGCTACAGGTGTAATCGGTTACCTGGATTGTGGTAACTAGTTATACTGTGTTAAAACGTGTTTTTGGGCAAAACTGGGAGGGTGTAACAGGTTACTTGGTTTATGTTAACCCATTAAACTAAGAGGGAAAGGCGAGGGATATCTGGTTACACTAGGACCATTTTTGAAAAATCTTTGAAAATTCATAACTTTAGTTCCGGGAGTCCGATTTGGGTGTCGTTCGAAGTGTCAGGAAGCTGACGTAACGAACTATATTCAGAAATTGGTTTTGTACCAGATGATGTATATTTTTCTATGTAATAGTGCAAAAAGCATTGTGATGCTTATGTTATAATGTGACATGTTCATAAATGCATTGTGGTTGATTGTTATATCGTTGCATTATTATTGTTGAACTGTTGTAACATGTATTTGGTGCATGATGGCCAGTATTAGCGGAGTACTTTGACCATGGAAGTGTTGGTCATTATGCTCGATTTTGTTGTTGCATGTATACCATTTTGCATGCATTCATGAGGTTTGGCATTTGTCTGTTGTTGTTGAGCCATAATCTCAGGAGGTGGAGATTGAGTACCGGTAGCTGATTTCGAAGGTGATGGAATCAGTGAGGCATTAACGGAAGTGATGATAACAATTGGTGAGGTCTGATCCTAGGAGGTGAGGATCAGAGTGGTGAACCCGAGTGTTCACGTATTTGGTACCGCATGCATTGAGTCGAGTTTTGAGTCTTATTGCATTGCACATTGGTTGTATTGTTGTTGTGTTGATTGTGTTGTAGTGTGTTGTATGATGGGTGATGCGCATGTAATAATTTGTTACTTAGTTATTATCATGCTTTCCTTTATATAATTATGATATCTCACCTCTTCTGTTTGAATGTTGCATTTACATGGGCATCATGCAGATAACTCGTAGTAGAAGAGTTGATGTGAGTGGAAGATGGAGTCTTCTGTTTTATTTTTAGTGTCAGCGTCTGCTCTGATGTGTAACACTGGGATTTTGGAACATTTATGTCTGTTATGTTTTGTTGGAGATTTTTGGATATCTCTTTAGTTGTAGTTATTTATGTTTAATTGGAAAATATGGTTATGTCATGAATAATTATTTGATAATGATGTTTCTGTTGTTTCAATAAAAGTTGATGCTTCAAACATGTTTTGTTGTTATTATTATTAATAACAATATTTAAAAATTTATGTGTTACATATCATGTTATATGAGCAGATGTTTGTTGATTTATGACATCCTAAATGTTATTGATTTAAATTTACTCTGACAATTTATTTAATTTACACGAGGAATATTTAGGGTATTACATTAGTGGTATCAAAGAAGGTCAGTCTGTCAGACCAAGTTGTTGAGTCGATGATGGTGTGATAGTTGAATACTATCAATGTTGTCTTCTAATCATTGTTGTTGGTGGTGGTGGAAAAACAGAAATGGCTGGAAGAAACGATGTTGTTATTGCTTCTGCTTTGCAGGCTATTGCTCAGGCTGTTCAAAATCAACCATGCTGGTGGAAATGACGAGTTTCCTCTCTTGGAGAAGTTCCAGAAGAACAATCCGCCTACTTTCAAGGGTATGTATGATCCTGATGGAACACGTGTTTGTCTCAAGGAGATTGAAAGTATATTTTGTGTTATGGATTGTTCAAAAGAGCAGAAGGTACAGTTTGGTACTCATATGCTAATGAGGATACTGATGACTGGTGGATCAACACTCGTCAGATGTTGGGGACTTCAGGTGAAGTTGTTACCTGAGTTGTGTGTCGTAGGGAGTTTTTGAAGAATTATTTTCTAGAGGATGTTCGTGGAAAGAAGGAGATTGAGTTTCTGGAGTTGAAGCAATGTAATTTGACTGTTACCGAGTATACTGCTAGATTTGTGGAACTTGCTAAGTTCTATCCGCATTACAATGAGGCGACTGCTGAGATCTCAAAGTGTATCAAGTTTGATAATGGCTTGTGTCCTGGGATTTAGCAGGTGTTTGGATACCAACAGATCAGGAGGTTTCTAAAGTTGGTGAATAACTGTAGAATTTTTGAGGAGGATAGTAAAGCCCGGTCAGCTTATTATAAAAGTCTGAGTGAGAAGAGGGGAAAGCAGAACGTAAACTATGGGAAGCCTTACAATTCTCCAACTGATAAGGGTAAATAGAGAGTTGTTGATGGTAAGAGGCCAAGTGGGGGAGGTACTCCCGCTCCTCTTAAGTGTTATAGATATGGTGAAGTAGGCCATCGCGTCAGTGAGTGCACGAGTGACGTGAAAAAGTGTTTCAAGTGTAGGCAGATAGGACATTTGATTGCTGACTGTAAGAGCAATGCGGTGACCTATTTCAACTGTGGAGAACCAGGACATATCAGTACTCGTTTTCAGAAGCCAAAGCAAGATTCAACTAGAGGAAAGGTGTTTGCTCTGTCGGGGACTCAGACTTCCAGTGATGACAGGTTGATCAGAGGTATATGTTACATTAACTATACGTCTTTGATTGTTATTATTGATACCAGTGTTACTCATTCTTTTATTGCTGCTAATTATGTGAAAAGGCTAGGCCTTGTTGTTTCTTCTATGAAGGGAGAAATAGTTATCAAAAATCCTGCTAAGGGATTAATGACTACTTCTCTGGTTTGTTTGAATTGTACTCTGTTTATCTTTGATAGAGATTTTGGTGTTGACCTTATTTGCTTTCCGTTGGAAAATCTTGATGTTATCTTGGGAATGAATTGGTTGAAGTTCAATCATGTTCATATCAACTATTATAACAAGTCGGTGTGGTTTGTTGATCCTGATGATGAGGAAGGAGCTGGTGTTTAGTTTGCTAGAGAGTTGAAGGAGCTTTTAGAAGGGGAAGCTCAGGTGATTGCGTTGTTCGCGTCTTTGTCTGTGAAGAGTTAAGTTGTGATTAATGAATTGCAGGTGGTGCGTGAATTTCCAAATATGTTTCCAGATAAAATTTCAGATGTACCTCCAGAGAGAGAGGTGGAGTTATATATTGATCTTTTCCCTGGTACCAGGCCTGTTTCTATGGCACCAAACAGGATGTTGGTGCCAAAGTTAGCAGAGTTGAAGAAGCAGTTAGAAGAATTGCTGGAGAAGAAATTTGTGAGACCAAGTGTGTCGCCTTGGGGAGCTCGAATGTTGTTGGTAAAGAAGAAAGATGGTAGTATGAGGTTGTGTATGGATTACCAACAGTTGAATAAAGTGACAATTAAGAACAAGTATTCGTTTCTAAGAATAGATAACTTAATAGACGAGTTGGTAGGGGCACGTATGTTTATCAAAATTGACTTGAGGTTGATTTATCATCAGATTCGAGTGAAGGATGAAGATATTCAAAAGACGACTTTCAGGACTCGGTATGGACATTATGAGTATTTAGTGATGTCGTTTGGCATTTCTAGTGCACCTGGTGTGTTTATGGAGTACACGAATCGTATATTTCACACTTACTTGGATTGATTTATGGTGATTTTCATTGATGACATTCTGATATATTCTAAATCAGAGGAGGAACATGTTGAACATTTGCGAATCATGTAGCAAGTGTTGAAAGAGAAGAAGCTTTAGAAAAGTTGTCGAAGTATGAATTCTGGTTGCAAGAGGTGAGTTTTCTTGGTCATATTATTTCCGGAGATGGTATTGTTGTGGATCCGTCCAAGATAAATGCAGTTCTACAATGGGAGGCTCCGAAGTCAGTTACCAATATTATAAGCTTTTTGGGCTTGGCGGGTTATTAACGCAAGTTTATTGAAGGCTTTTCTAAGTTAGCACTTCCATTGACTCAATTGACTTGCAAGGGTAAAACATTTGTGTGGGGTATTCACTGTGAGAAGAGTTTCAGAACCAAATGTACCGTTTGTAGTGTGTTGTGATGCGTCATTGATGGGTTTAGGTGGTGTGCTAATGCAAGATGGCAAGGTTGTGGCTTATGCTTCACGATGACTAATAGTTCATGAAAGAAATTATTCTACTCATGATTTAGAGTTGGCTGCAGTGGTTTTTGTATTGAAAATTTGGAGGCATTATCTCTATGGGTCCAAATTTAAAGTGTTTAGTGATCACAGGAGTTTGAAGTATTTGTTTGATCAGAAAGAATTAAACACGAGGCAGAGAAGATGGTTGTAATTTCTAAAGGGTTATGAATTTGGCTTGAATTATCATCCCGGTAAAGCTAATGTCCTGGCTAATGCTTTAAGTCGAAAGTCTTTGCATGTGTCTGCTATGATGGTTAGAGAGTTGGAATTGATTGAGCAGTTTAGAGACTTGATTTTGGTCTGTAAGCTGACACCGTAGAGTGTGATGTTGGGTATTTTGAAGATCAATAATGATTTTATTAATAATATTAGAGAGAGTCAGAAGTTGGATGTGAAGTTGGTGGACTTAATCGTTGAGGGTAATCAGACTATGGATAGTGACTTTAGAGTGGATGGACAGGGTGTGCTGAGGTTTCGTGATACAATTTGTATTCCGATAATTCTGAGTTGAAAAAGACGATTCTAGAATAAAGTTATAAGAGTAGGTTGAGTATCCATCCAGAAGCTACAAAGATGCATCGGGATTTGAAGAAGATATTTTGGTGGTCTGGAATGAAGCGCGATGTAGCACAGTTTGTGTATGCTTGTTTGACTTGTCAAAAGTTGAAAGTTGAACATCATAAGCCGACAGGGTTGATGTAACCGTTAGATATTCTAGAGTGGAAATGGGACACCATTTCGATGAATTTTGTAACTGGGTTTCCGAATACTCCGAGAAGGCATGATGTTATTTGGGTGACTGTTGATAGAATGACGAAGTCAGTGCATTTTATTCCGATTAATATCAATTTTTCAGTGCAGAAGTTGGCAGAGATTATATCCCTGTGATTGTGACGCTGCGTGGAGTTGCATTGAGTATTGTGTTAGATATAGATCTGAGGTTCACTTCCAGATTTTGGGAGAGTTTGCAAGAGGCTTTGGGTTCGAAGCTGGGGTTAAGTTCGACTTATCATCCACAGACAGATGGTCAGACAGGGAGGACTATTAAATCTTTGGAGGACTTATTCAAGGCTTGTGTTCTTGAATAAGGAGGTGCTTGGGATAGTCATTTGTCATTGATAGAGTTACTTATAATAACAATTACCATTCTAGTATTGGAATGACACATTTTGAAGCTTTGTATAGCCGGAGGTGTAGGACACCTCTGTGTTGTCATGAATCCGGTAAGAGTGTGGTGCTTGGACCTGAGATTGTTCAGCAAACTACTGAGAAGGTGAAGCTGATTTGGGAGAAGATGAAAGCTTCGCAGAGTAGGCAGAAGAGTTACCATGATAAGAGAAGGAAAGATATTGAGTTTCAAGAGGGAGACCATGTATTCTTGAGAGTTACTCTGGTGACTGGTGTCAAACGTGCTTTGAAGTCGAGGAAGCTTACTCCTCGGTTTATTGGTCCGTATCAAATTTCAGAGAGGGTTGAAGCTATTGCTTAGGGAGTGGCGTTGCCACCAAATTTGTCGAATTTTCATGATGTGTTCTGTAACACCCCGTTTCCCAAAATAAAAATAACACAAATAAATAATCACACATCAGAGTTCCCCCACAACGAGATGTCACAATTCTCATCAAAAATTTTTACAAAACATTTTTTCAAACTAATTTTCAATAAAGTTGCAACGGGAAAATGAATATAGTTTGTCGTATCACAAAACAACATACATACATCATCAATGTCATCAACATCATCATATGTACAACAATCGGCCAACTGCCCAAAATATATATAGTATCATCAGCAATCATAACTAAACAGGATACGCCACAGGGGCACACAAAATCAGCAGTAACTAATAAAACTCCCAAAAGGCCCCGGTGTTACGTATCAGAGCAGTCCTACGGAGACACCACAATCCAAGCTAGCTAAACACCTAGATTATATGTACTTCCGAAGAAGCACAGACCACAACAACATCAAAGGGGTGAGATTCACGATCAAATAATAATGGTATAGTTGTACATGAAATAAAAGGCAGAAAATCATATAAATATCATTTCATATACAACACATCTGGACCTACTGTCCCATCATCAATCTCAACATAAAATCATGCAACACATGCACACCCACACAACCCATGAATATGCGGTACCGACTCGCAACAACAATGGGCATCAGGCCATCAACCCTCCACACAGGAGCACACATCAACGATGGGCACTTGGTCATCAACCCTCCTCACAGGGAGCACACCACACCGATGGACACCTGGCCATCACCTTCCTCCATAATGGGAGCATAATAATAATATCGATGGACACCTGGCCATCACCCTCCTCACAGGGAGCACATCTCCGATGGTCACCTGGCCATCACCCTCCTCACAGGGAGCACATCTCCGATGGTCACTGGGACATCACCCTCCTCACAGGGAGCATCACACCGATGGACACTGGGCCATCACCCTCCTCACAGGGAGCACATCATCAACGTCCCCCACCTGGGACACGGGAGGTCGCATACACTCCATTTGAGCAACGATCCAAATCCCGTCCGCGCTCCCCACTAGAGCACGTGAGTGTATCATACCTCACGTCCACTCGCTATGCAAGACACTACGCATAACCACACAACACACACGGTGCACACGACCCCACTGGTCCATCGCATCATAATATGCATACATACACAAGCACACAAAGTGCATCGATCCTACCGATCAACTCATCACACAACATATCACATACAATGCACACAAGGCATGTCGGTCCTAATGACCCAAATATATCACGTAACGACATATAAATGCAACGCATAATCACCGTATCGATCCTACGGATCCACTCATCACAACACATCACCATAACGCACTCAAGGCGTGTCTATCCTACTGGTCCATATATCTCACACACTTAGCACATCGTTCACACATCTCACAAAACACATCCACACTTATCGATACTTAACACATAATTCCCTGATTATGTCAAAGGCGATAAACGCCGGCCACACAGCCCTACAACCTTCAGCATACACTCGCCTCAGCTCTCCAGCAAGCTCATCATCAAACATGCCCAACAAGGGTCCAAGTCCACAAAGGAAACAACACAAAACATCAGCAAAAACATAAACTACTGTCGGGCTCGCTGGCACATTCGCCCAGCGAAGCCCCGCAGCGAACACTCGCTGCCATTCGCCTGGCGAAGCCCCGTAGCGAATACTCGCTGGGACTCGCCTGGCGAAACTTCTGGCGAAGCCAGACAGTAGCTTCTGCCAGCACTCGCTGGCCAGTTCACCTGGCGAAGGCTCGCTCCCCCATTCGCCCAGCGAAGGCTGGCGAATACCTACAGAATCAGAAAAGTTCTGCGCAGTAGAATCATCACCCACACCGATTCCACCCGATTAAGTCGAAACTCACAACCAACAACATACTACAACTTGGTTATGGGGTCTGTTCCCGATTCTATCCGACAATTAATCAACTTATCTCTAATAACCAACTTCCGACTCTACTCCGAACTCAATCGGAAACCCCAAAATTCACTCAAACAATCGAACCCAACCACATGCAACGGATTAACACATTTCAACACAATAATAACAACTTCAACAACATGCAATCAATCATCAGATCATCAACAATCATTGGGGTTAGGGATTTTCCCCCTTCTCTACCTATATTCATGCAATACCAATTTAACCGCTAAATCCCCCCTTACCTCAATTGAAGTTCTGATGTTGATGAAGCACCAAAATCTTCACGAATTCTGCTTGCTCTAGCTTGCTTTCACGATCGAGCTTCTCTTTCCCCTTCCGTGTTCTTCGTACGCGTTCCTTTCTTTCCTTCCAATTCTAATTTCCACAAATGACAAGCTTGCCCTTAATCCCAATAATTCTCTTTTATTCTCAATATTATAATTCTCATAATAATAATAATCCTCTTATTTCTTTTAATTCACAAAAATCCATGTAATCATATTTTCTCATATATTAGTATTAGTAATAACTATGATAATAATTAATAATAATATTACATTACCATTAATTATCACTTTTTATCACTGTATACTAATATTATGAGTTCTTGATCCTCCAAATAGTTTCTCAAAACACATCCACGAATAAAATAACTCAGAAACCAAAAATAATTAAAATGGACGTTACATGTTCCATGGTTCACAACTTCAAAAGCATGTTCCAGATCTGTCACATGTGATTTCGAGAAATGATGTTTAGGTAAGGGATAACCTTACAGTTGAGGCTTTTCCTGTGAGGATTGATGACCATGAGATGAAACAGTTGAGAGGCAAGGAGTCTGCTCTTGTGGAAGTAGTGTAGGAAGGCCCTGCCGGTGGAAATATGACTTGAGAATTGGAGAGTAGGATGCGAGAGTCGTATCTATAGTTGTTCGCATCAGGTAATTTTCGAAGACGAAAATATTCTAAGTGGGGGAGAGTTGTAACGCCTCGATTTAGTTAAATTTATTTTTTCATAATTTAATTATGCGATAATTGTGTTTGTGTTGTGTTATTGGTGTGTTGAGCTGCCTTAGGTGTGGGTTAGTGGCCTTAAGAATAAACTTTAAGGTGTTGTAGGGGTGTGTGAACAATGGTGTAGGACTTGTATGAGCAATTTTTTTTGAAAGAGTTGAAGTTTTGATGTTTAGAAAAGTGACTTTTTGGGTAAAAATATGCGTTAATCAAATGGTATAAAACACGGGGTTTTGGGTATGATTAAAAGTGATTATGGTTTTGAAAAGCAGCAGAAAAGTGCTTCTGTTGCAGGTGTAATCGGTTACCTGGATTGTGGTAACCGACTATATTGTGTTAAAAACATGTTTTTTGGAAAAACGGTGAGGGTGTAACAGGTTACCTGGGTTATGGTAACTAATTACACTGAGAGTGGAGGGGAGGGATATTTGGTTACAGTGAGACCATTTTTGAAAAATCTTTGAAAATTCATAACTTTAGTTTCGGGAGTCCAATTCGGGTGCCGTTCGAAGCGTCGAGATGCTGAGGTGACGAACTCTATTCATAAATTGGTTTTTATACCAGAGGATGTATATTTTGTTGTGTGATAGTGAAGAAAGCATTGTGATGCTTATGTTGTGATGTGACATATTCATAAATGTGCTGTGGTTGATTGCTATATTGTTGTGTTACTGTTGTTGAACTGTTGTAATATGTATTTGGTGCATGATAGCCAGTATTGGCAGAGTACTTTGACCATGGAGGTGTTGGTCATTGTGCTCGATGTTGTTATTGCATGTATAACATGTTGCATGCACGTACGAGGTTGGACATTGGTCTGTTATTGTTGAGCCTCAATCCCAAGAGGTGGGGATTGAGTGTTGGTAGCTGATTTCGGAGGTGATGGAATTAGTGAGGTGTTACCAGAGGTAATGGTCATGATTGGTGAGCTCTAATCCTATGAGGTGGGGACCAGAGTGGTGAACTTGAGTGTTCACGTATTTGGTACAATATGCATTGAGTCGAGTTTTGAGTCTTATTGCATTGCATATTGATTGCATTATTGTTGTGTTTGGATGATTGTTGGGTTGATTGTGTGTGTGGAATGGGTGATGTGCATGTAATAATCTGTTGCTTAATTATTATCATGCTTTCCTTTATATAATTATGATATCTCATCCCTTCTGTTTGAATATTGTCTTTACATGAGCATCGTGCAGATAACTCACAGTAGAGGAGTTTATTTTTAGTGTCAGCGTCTGCTATGATGTATAACACCAGGGTTCTGGAACGTTTATGTCTGTTATGTTTTGTTGCATATTTTTGGATATCTCTTGAGTTGTGGTTTTTTATGTTTAATTGGAAAATATGGTTATGTCTTGAATAATTATTTGATAATTATGTTTCCGCTATTTCAATAAAAGTTGATGCTTCAACCATGTTTTGTTGTTATTATTATTAATAACAATTTTTAAAAATTCATGTGTTACATATCATGTTATATGAGCAGGTGTTTGTTGATTTGTGACATCCTAAATGTTATTGATTTAAATTTACTCTGATAATTTGTTTAATTTACGCGAGGAATATTTAGGGTGTTACAGGGACGAGTGATGACATTCTCGACCAACCCTATGCTTGTAGCAAAAAGGCGCAAGAAAAAAAAAGAACAAGTATCCTTTTTTTTCTTTTCATTTTTACACAACGAACGATATAGATGGGACAAAATAGTTAAACCTCAATTATATGTTCCTATTTTATTTATGTTTCTTAACAACAGCAAATACATAATATTTACTATATTACTAGTAGTTTCAGGAAATAAAAAATTATCAAATAGAATCATAATATAACACCGAGCTTTAACTATTTTTTCATACTCATTCAAATCTTCGATTAATGTTATACTTGAATAGTATTGTTTAAGATATTTTAGATTAATACCTTGACACCTAGATTGACCCGTAGCTTGTCCTGTGGTTGTGTCTTCATACAAAGGGGCACCCAAAAATTCTTCACATATTGAATTATCTTGGTTAACTCTACAATTAACAACCTTATCATTGATAGGTATATCCAACAATATGTACACTAGAACAAAATTTGTTCATGACATATTTTCCTTGGGTTTTGGTGATAAAAAAGTATTGAAAGAACAATGGTTTGTTTAATGTGTGTTAGATGTGTGCATGTTCTAATACTTGTAAATATTATAGTCATAATCTGTTTTACATTAGCACACTTTGGGAGTTGCTGAATTGCTAACTTCTGCTGGAAAAATCTGAAGAACACTTGCTAAGTGATGTCTGGCGTAGACTCTGAAGCTGAAGGTCTTAGTATCAGAAGAAGCAACATAATTGCCTATACACTTAGTGAATGCAAATTGGCTTCTAGTACCATTCAGATTTGGTGATAAAGTTGAAGTTATTCGTACTGCAGAAAGCAAGTTGTATTGTCAAATCAGTTTATCAGCGAGAGTTTATAGATTGCAAGGCTCAAGAAAGGCTGATATGCTTTATGGATATCTACTTTCAACGGCTCTAATACTACATAATCTCTTGAAGACTCAAAGTTTAATTATATTACACATTGGATCAAGATCTTCTAGTGTATCTATCTTCAACGTCTCTTGTACTATTGAGTAACAACAAAGACTCTTGATAAAGGTATCTCTTCAATGGCTAGTTTCTGAAAAGGCTATAAATATGGCTTAAGGTTCAAACTAAATCTTTAACAAGGATCAACTAGAAGAATAAGTAACAAGATCAACAATTATCAACACAATTATATATGCAGATTTTCTGTTGTATGTTGTAATTGTAAAAGCCTTAAGATTTCTTTCACATTGAATATCTTAGAAATCTTAAGTGCTTTAGGTCTTTTTTATGGTGATTTCCCATACCTCTGATACTTGTATCAAGTACACCTTATTCTCTACTTGTTTAGCATTTTAGATGGGAGTCTTGTGTCATTGGGATACAAGCAAAGAAGTCTCGAGTCAAGATGCTTGAGCCACATAAGTATCTTGCCATGTGCTTGAGCTGTAAAAATCTTAATCAACTAGGTTGATTGAACATAAATCTTATGTCATTGGGATATAAGCAAGGAGTTCTCGAGCCAAGATGCTTGAGCCACGTAAATCTTATGCTATGTGTTTGAGCTGTCAAAGTCTTAATCAAGTGGATTGATTAAGCAGAAGTCTTCAGCCAACGTGGCTTAAGCAAGTTGGCTCGGTACATGAAACTGGAGCAGTAAGTCTTGAATCTGTGGGGTTTAAGAAATGAGGCTCGTTCCATGGGACCTGGAGCAAAAGTCTTGAGCCAATGTGGCTTGGGAAGAAGAGCTTATTACATGGAACTGGAGAAGTAAGTCTTGAACCTGAGGGGTTCAAGCAAGGAGGCTCGTTTCATAGGACTTGGAGCAGAAGTCTTGGGTCCAAGGGACTTGAGCAGAAGTCTTAGGTAGAGGGCCTAAGCAAGGAAGTCTTAGGTTTGTGGAACCTGAGAAAGAAGTCTCGAGTGTAGCTTGAGCAAGAAGTCTTGGACCTTGGGTCTGAGCATTTGTAAAAGTCTTATGCAAAATGCACAAGTGATTGTAATTATGATTTGATTATAGTGAAAATCTCTTGTGAAGCAAGAGGATTGGACTACTCTCAATTTGGCAGGAACCA
Source organism: Lathyrus sativus (assembly GCA_963859935.3). Taxonomy (NCBI): domain Eukaryota; kingdom Viridiplantae; phylum Streptophyta; class Magnoliopsida; order Fabales; family Fabaceae; genus Lathyrus; species Lathyrus sativus. The sequence continues at coordinate 551,458,463 of OZ012741.1, forward strand.
ATATAAATCTTTGTGTCTTTTTCTATTACTTATTTGCTTCTGTTAACATTCTGCTGCTAAGAATTAACTAGAATCTGAACACCAGTTTAGATTTTAAACTCTAATCAGATGCAAACTAAGAAAATGGAAAACACAATTCAACCCCCCTTCTTGTGTACTTTTCTCACCTTCAATTGGCATCATAGCATGGTCTGTGATTAACACTTAACAATGGCACATATTATGATCCAATAAGAAAAGTATGTATGCCAAAGACTTTCCTTCAAGAAGGATTCAAGGTCCACATGAATAATATGATACTAATTTTCCTACCATATTAAAAGGGTGATTCCACAAAATTCTAATTATGGAAAAGAAAAACATGTTTTTAAGTCATTGGTCTTGATAAAAAGGGTTTCTGAAGTTCTATAGAATGTCCTTGAAAAAGGTATTACTATAGAAGTTTATGGTGTAGAAATGATCTGTTTGAAAGTCTCTATCACCAGCTCAGAAGAAGCTTATTGAATATCTTTAGAGGTAGTTGCATTCTGGTAGGTGCTCTATCTCAGTTCTGAGTATGTCAACATCATTGATATGTCTGATGCTCGAACTATCTTTGAAACCTTGTGCTCAAATTTGTGGGAATCAGTTTTGAAGCTTGTCTAGTTACACTTCATTTAATCCTTCAAGCAAATTCTAAGAATGTTGGTTTAGACTCAAACCTGAGGTCACAATTATTCAAGAAGTTATACAACTTGAATTTATTGTGCTCTGTTGGGTTTTCTTCCAAATATTCAAAGAAAATAAATGAAATTAGATGATGAAAATCTATCTAATAGATCACCTTTCCTAAAGCTTGTTTCTTTGGAAATGTCTGATGATGAGGGATTTATATTTCTTGTCAGAAGAACTTCTTAACCAACTGAATGGGTTGTAACATCTGTTGATAGAAGAGTAACTTCAGAAGCTTCTGAAATACTTGTATTTCAACTGATTTTCCAAATCTAAAAGCAAGGAGAAATACTACCAAAACTTAATGTCAGTTAATCTTCATTGCATAATCTTTTGAAGATGACATTAGTGCAGGATTCAGATAAAAGAGTAATTTGGCTCTGCTAGTCATTACTGCTTGTGAAGAAGCATCTGAGTCCTGAAATAAAAATCAAGTATTGAAGAGAAAGAAATCATTCCAAATTTATCTTGCTTCAATATTTGATAATAAGGAGTTTACTTTTTAACGTGATATCTTAAGAGACTCCGTTGCTCCTTGATTGAGGGTCATCATGTAATTTGTATTAAAGGACAAGTCTATGAGAAACCTTCAATTTTTATTTGTGTTATGCATGCAATTAGATGATGGTGCTTTAATTTGTTGAATACCATTCTGTTATATCTAGCTAACATCATTTGGTTCTTTGCTTATGAAAGATCTCAAAGTCTTGAGTTATGACAATGAAATTAATAATTCTGCTAAGAACAAGATCTTGTTCATATTATGATTTATTCTAGACTGATACTCTGGAGTGAATCATGGTACTGCTATCAAAATGTGGCATAAGGCGAAGGAAAGCCTGTCTGGACATTTTTGTATGGTCTCATAGAAATATGAGTGTCATTATTTAAATATATTTGTTATAGATATCAAAGAAAGGAGCAGAGACATCTTCCATAGCATTTATCAAAGGTTGTTTACAACATATGATGGAAGAGGAGCCCATAACTCAAACTCAAGTGCTAGATGTACTTAGTTTGGTGAGAGAAGTGGAGTCATTAGTTTAACAAGCCATTGAATTAGAATCCACTCAAAGTGGTGTTCATACTTTATGGTCAAGTCTGAATACTGATATGAGTATGGCCGAGAAAATAACAAAAAAAAAGGGTATGCTTGTTCTTTTCTGGCTTATCTCTTGATTGAATGAGATATTTGTGTAGGTGTAAATACAAAGTTTCTGTTAGATTTCTAGAGAATCTCTTTTGAAAAAGGATCTTCAGAAATCTTTAAGAAGAAACTCTTTCATATTTATCTATTATGAATATTTTATTAAGCTAGATGATGATCATATTTATGGAAACAATTTCCTCACTTTTTGTGATGTTACTGTTGTTTATTAGATGTCAAAGGAAACAAAATTCAATATTCATATATCATTCACGACTCTTGTTTCAAGAGGAAGTGTTGGTTCTAAATAAAATCTTGGAGACTAATGACTGACAAAAGTTCTCTCTTCTCTCTCTCTCTCTCTCTCTCTCTCTCTCTCTCTCTCTCTCTCTCTCTCTCTCACACTCTCAGTCTAGTTCTACTAGACTCTGATGGATGCTAGCTTATGAAAGTTGTTAGATTCTAAGATTTAGAAGATGATTTTTTACTTCTGATAAAGCAGTTTAAGTAAAAGGTTTTCCAAAACTTTTATAATACTTGAATTTTTATAAAGGTGAAATTCATCTAGTAAATTCAAGAAATCTATTGGATAAGAACCTTTGGATAATGTTGTTTTCTTTTTGGATTCTTATTGTCACTATCCTCTGTCTTGTGAAACATCATTTTGTCCTTCTTCTGACAAGATTCTTATTCCTTTAGGAATCTTTTTCAGTTCTTTTCTTTTTATTTTCTCTTTGGTTGTATGTTGATCAAGCCAAACTTGAGATGAGTTTCCTAGTCAATTCTCCTTTAAATCAACTAGTTGTCATCAATAAAAAGTTTGTGGATTTTGATGAGTTGCTTAAGCTAGACTTTAACTTCTGGAAGATTGTGTATGAATAAGGATGAAATGGATACTTTGAGATGCTCTGTGGTTTCACTTATCTAGATCTTGTCAAAGAGTTTTGGATTAATGCTTCCATTGTTGCGCTGAATTTTGAGTGTGCTATTCTTTCAAAAGCAACTGGTGTTTCTATAATTGTAACCTCTAAAGCAATTGCTAATGTGATCAATTGTGAGGAGATTGGAGAAACCCCAAGAACTCTTGTTTGGGAACACTATCTTCCTACTTGGAGTATTTTTGTAGATCCATCTAATACATCAACAGTCTCAAATCTTCGTCCTGATGTAGTTGTTTGGAATCAGATTCTGAATTCAAACTTACTTCCTAAGGATACAAATTTAGAGCTTGTGGACCCTATTTAAAAGGATCCGCTTCTACTTCTCAATTAAGACTTGTATATTGATCTTCCTTAAGTTATGTTTGACTATTTGAAGAAGACTCTTTCTTCCTTTCACAAGGGAAAGATTTTCTTCGTTCCTTTTGGATGAGTTCTTTCAAAATTACTTGTTCAGAAGGGAGTTATCATAAGTTTAGATGTTGATTTGTCTAAAATCTAGAGAGACAAGTTTGAAGCTATATATGAAAGATTCTGATGTTAGATTTATGCCTAGTTATGCCTTGTAATTGTTAGAACCTTTATATTAAATTATCTTATTATTAATTCAAAGTTTGTTCATGTTGTTGTGCAGTTTAACTGTTGAATATATTTATTTATGGTTGTTCAAAAGAATTAAAAGTAATGGGAGTAAGAACTCAATGTGTGCAACTTTTATCATTAATAAAATGGAAGGTATTACAAATTATTTAGACATTCTAGTATGTTGGATTGGCTCTAAGGTATTCCCTAGGATCATCTGACATGTCCAGATTATCTAAGTAATCTTGCCATTCTTCCTTGGCAAACTCCAAAGCCTCATTTCTCAGTTGATTTCTACATCTGGACCTAAAAGATCTTCTTCTTCGGTGTATCTTCACAAATGATGCTGAAGAGGTGAACGTTTCTGAAGTCACCTCTTGCTAGTAGATCTTTCAGCTGTTGTTTTGCTTTCATTTTCCTGAGTTGTTGCATTCAGTATGACTGTCTTTTTGAAATCTCTCTTTGGAACCCATATTTGTTTATGTTTATACATCTTGGTGTTTTGAGGATTAAGTGATTATGAAAGTAAGTCTTCTATGAGTCCTTATATAGATGTGTTGCATACATTGTTCCAAGTATCTGTTGTTTTAATATTGATTAAGTCTAATCAATATCTTAAATGATAAATCTTGGAAATGTTATCTAACAGTCTGACCTATTAAAGATTCTTTAACAGCTATGAATATTATAGTTAACATGTTTAACTATTGCTTCTGGTGTTAGTTTTACTTCATTAATGTTTATCAAAAAATCAAAAGGAAGTTATTGAGAGTATTTACATGTAATAAATAAAATTTGGTTAAAAAGTATTTTTTTTCATTAATTGAAGTAGAAGGATTACAAAATATTGTTCATAAGAATATGCATGTGCTTAGTATAGATCCATATCTAATTCATCATGAGCCTTATGATAATAACAATTGTCATAATCTATGTCTAGTTCATCCTCATCAGCTTATTCCTCTTCTACCTCTGGGATTGGATGGTAGAACATCTGGTTGGACCGTCTTCTTCTCTTTGACCTCTTCATTATCTTTCTTCTTGGCTTCCTTGCAGCTTCTGATGGACCTACTCCTGTAGGTTTGTATTAGAGTTGTCGACGTCATCTTCAGAAGTGAGCTTTGCAAAGGGCACAAGCCCAGTTGTGGATGACTCAAAAACAACTCGTTTCTATATGTTCTGAACATTCTGTCTTGTAGAGCTCTTAGAGATTTCTGTCACGACACAAGTCTTATGACTCTCAGCTGATGAATTAATGACTTAGTATAAAGTCTACAAAACTCAGCTTTGGACTATTAGACTCAGGGGGGAGCTTACAAACCTCATACCCTGATGTTGCAGAGAAAATTATAACTGCCTAACATTGTCCTTTAAATACTTGTGTTTATCAACATAAAAAAGGAAGGTTGTTAGAACACGATTTTTTCATGACATATTTTCCTTGGGTTTTGATAATAAGAAAGTATTGAAAGAACAATGGTTTATTTGATGTGTATTACATGTGTGAAGGTTCTAATACTTATAAATATTATAGTCAGAATCTGTTTTACATTAGCATACTTTGGGAATTGTTGACTTGCTAGCTTCTGGTGGCAGAATCTGAAGAACACTTGCTAAGTGATGTCTGATGTAGACTCTAAAGTTGAAGGTTTCAACATCAGAAGAAGCGATATAGTTGTCTCTACACTTTGTGAATGTAAATTGGCTTCTGGTACAATTCGGAGTTGGTGATAAAGCTGAAGATGTTCATACTGCAGAAAGCAAGTTGCATTGTCAAGTCTGTTTGTCAGCTAGAGTCTATAGATTACAAGGCTCAAGAAAGGCTGAGATGATTTATGGATATCTACTCTCAACGGTTTTAATAGTACAAAATCTCTTGAAGACTCACAGGTTAAAAATGTTTTACATTGGATCAAGATCTTCTGGTGTATCTATCTTCAACGTCTCTTATACTATGAAGTAACAACAAAGACTCTTGATCAAGTTACCTCTTCAACGACTAGTTTCTGAAAAGGCTATAAATATGGCTGAAGGTTCAAACTAAATCTTTAACAAGGGTCATCCAGAAAAAGGAGTAACAAGATCAACAATTATCAACACAATTGTATATGCATATTTTCAGTCGTAGGTTGTAATTGTAAAAGTCTTAAGATATCTTACACATTGAATATCTTAGAAATATTAAGTGCTTTAGGTCTTTGTTATGGTGATTTCCCATACCTCTGATACTTGTATCAAGTACACCTTGTTCTCTATTCTGATGAACTTGTTTAGCAGTTTAGATGGAAGTCTTTTGTCATTGGGATATAAGCAAGGATGTCTCAAGCCAAGATGCTTGAGCCACGTAAGTCTCTTACTATGTGTTCGAGTTGTGAAAGTCTTAATCAACTAGGTTGATTGAGCAGAAGTCTTGTGTTATTGGGATACAATCAAGGAAGTCTCGGGCCAAGATGTTTAAGCCACGTAAGTCTCTTGCTATGTGCTTGAGCTGTGAAAGTCTTTATCAAGTGGATTGATTGAGCATAAGTCTTAAGCCAGTGTGGCTTAAGCAGGTTGGCTCGGTCCATGAAATTGGAGCAATAAGTCTTGAATATGAGGGGTTCAAGCAAGGAGACTCGTTTCATGGAACCTGGAGCATAAGTCTTGAGGCAATGTGGCTTGATCAGGAGAGCTCAATATATGGAACTAGAACAGTAAGTCTTGAACCCGAGGTGTTCAAGCAAGGAGGCTCGTTTCATGGGTCTTGGAGCAGAAGTCTTGGGCCCGTGGGACTTAAGCAGAAGTGTTGGACTGATGGCCTAAGCAAGGAAGTCTTGGGTTCATGGAACTTGAACAAGAAGTCTCGAGTGTAGCTTGAGCAATAAGTCTTGGACCTTAGGTATGGACATTTGTAAAAGTTTTATGTAGAGTGCATAAGTCATTGTAATTATAATTTGATTATGGTGAAAATCTCTTGTGAAGCAAGGGGATTGGACTACTCTTAGTTTGGGAGGAACCAATATAAATCTTTGTGTCTTCATCTATTATTTATTTGCTTCCGTTAATACTCTGTTGCTAAGAATTAACTAGAATCTGAACACCAGTTTAGATTTTGAACTCTGATCATATGCAAACTAAGAAAACGAAAAATACAATACAACCCCCTCTTTTTGTGTACTTTTCTCACCTTCATACACTTCCTCTAGTGTGACGGTACATTCACCGAATGGAAGGTGAAATGTGTGTGTCTTGGTTCTCCATCTTTCTATCAAAGCAAGGATAAATTTGCAATCAACAGAGTATGAGACTATGTTGAGTAAATTACCAAAACCGCCTGCTCGTAAGTATGGTTCTATCAATGGGTTGTGTGTTACATATTCATGTACACGACATTGAAATCTCTTTGGTTCATAATAAAATATAATTAAGGAAAATAAATAAGCTTTAGTATTCACGGGAAATTTTATAATACATTATAAATAGTAACTTACAAACTTCGCAATGTTGTTGATAATTCCTCGATGCTTATCACCCATGGTAAGTAGAGACATTTTTTGGAATGCTTTTGAGTGTTTGTTGCTGACAAAGTGGATAGATTCAGTGTGTTTGATGGAAATGCTGAGTAACATAACCATATTTATAGATTGGAGATAGCATTCACGTGACATTTTGTTGCATGTGACCTCCAATGTATGTGTCATACCCAATGACGCATGGGTTACTTTTTGAGAGCATGCGTCAGTTAAAATGGCACCTCCTAGGCTCATGTACACAAAGATTCTTGGCAAGGGACAAATGATATGATCCTAGACTCATGCATGCAAAGATTAATGGTAGGATGTGTCACTAGGCTCATGCATGTAAAGATTAGTGGTAGGATGTGTCACTAGGCTCATGCATGCAAAAAAAAAAGGACAAGCCAATGCAAATGGCGCATGGGTGAAGAAAAAAGAGCATGCGTCATACCCTATGATGCATGGGTTACATAATTACCAATCTGATGCAGGATCATTGCAAACTCAACTCTTAGTTAATATGCGATGAAATTTTGTTTGTCATTAGCAATGATCCATTGGTGAAGGTGAGTACAATAATCTCGTATATCGTTACACGATACAATTATACTCTCGTGTACAGGAAGGCGCGGATAACTATGAATAATACGGTTGAACACGTATTCAAAAATTAGGAGGATTCATACCAAGAACTTTCATAATACATGGTGACATTTAAAAATTATGCCTTAGGGACTGTTGCCATTTTAGAGATCTTGTCGGCATATATCTCAGACAGGACTTGTGTTAGTGAAAATGACATATTCCACCGACTCTTTTGGGCGTAGGAATCATGCATCAAAGGTTTTGCTTTCTGTAAACCTATTATAAAAATAGATGAAACATGGTTGTACGAGAAATATAAAGGAACACTACTCATGGTAGTGGCACAAGATGACAATAACAACATTTTTCCAATCGCATTCACTCTGTTTGAAGGGAAGACTACTAATGGAAGGAGTTGTATCCTAAGATTCTCTGATTACACATTGCTCCTCAGCCTAACTTATGCTTGATTTAAGACAGGTACCCATCAATTGAGAGTGCCTATAAAAACCTTAATAATGGTTGGCAGGACCCCCTTCAATGCATGTTTACTGCATTAGACACATTGCTCAAAATTTCATGCAAGAGATAAAGACAAGACATTACGGAAAAAGGTTGTGAATGTAGGGTATGCATTAATAGAACCTTGCTTCAAACACTACCATGGAGACATCAGATTGACAAATGTAGATACAGTAAGGTAGATCAATAACATTCCATTCGAGAAGTGGACCAGGGCATTCGTCAATGGTCAACGATGAGGCCACATGACAATAAATCTTGTGGAATCAATGAACTTTGTCTTCAAAGGAATCTGAAACCTACCAATAACCACTTTGGATAGAGCAACCTATTTTAGGTTAGGGTCGATATTTGAGATCAGTCATTCAAAATGGAGTTCAGTGTTACAATCGGGGCAGTTGTTCAATGATATTTCAATGAAATTCATTAAGGAGGAAGCTGTCAAAGCTAACACATATGTGGTCACAATGTTTGACTGTCATAAAGGTTGGTTTAGTGTAGGTGAGGCAATGGATCATAATGAAGGGAGGCCAAGGAGATACTTTAAAGTTGAAATTGATAGAGGTTGGTGTGATTGTGAAAAGTTCCAAGCCTTCCGTATGCCTTGCTCCCATGTCATAGTGGCATGTTCAAAGGCTCGACAAGACCCTTTCAACTTAGTATTCGTCATTTGCAAAGTCATAAACCTATTTAATATTTACAACAATAGCTTTTCGTTGGTAGAGAAGGATGATTATTGGTCTGCATATCAAGGGAGATAGTCTGACACAATGAAAACATACGAAGAAGGAAAAAGGGTCGTCCAAATAGCACGCATATTTGAATCAAAATGGATACGGTGAACAAATTGGTTAGACTATGTAGTTTATATTATCAACCCGAGAACAATCATATAAATCGTCCCAATGTTGAACCAAGCACAACAACATAAATTTATACATAACTATTTTATTTGATTTTAAAAACAACGTTCATTTCATTAATATTAATACATTAGGTTACAACAACTAAACAAAAATTCAAACAAGAACTAAACAACAATACAAACAAATACAAGGACTAAACAACATAATTATGTGATTACAACCATCAGGAAAATTTCCTAAGAAATGTGCATCATAATGCGAACATCCCTATCAGTTTTAACATTATCCCAAAAATGACTTTTTCTATGTCGTTGTACACAGTAACAAGCCTATGAATTCTTATAATCTTTTCACCATCTACAATGTCTCCATCTAACCAATAGATTAAGCTCCTATTAAGATGCTCGAAGGTTTCTGTGTTCCAATGTTAGATATTCATCGGAGGCTACATCTCTGTGTTTTAGAGTCGGATCTTCATCAGAGGCTTTACTGTCGAATAAATTAAATCAACATTTCTCTTGTGAATATAAGAACACATATATGAAGACATTTTGAATAAAAATTGAAGGAGAGACTTAGATAATATGTGAAAAATGATGGGGAAGGGATTCATTATTTATAGAATTCCTAAATAAAGCAGTCACCACTGCTTGTGGTGCATGCTCATAGAGGATGCGTGCATTCGCCACTTGCAGTGGCATCATGTACATGCAGTGGCCATAGGGGATGACACCTTCGTACAACTTCTTAATGCATGCGACTTTGAGTGTCTACTCTTCTTGCGTGCAAATTGTTTTGTTTGAAACATGGTTAGTTTGGTAAACTTTTTGAAATGTTGGTTATTTTGGTATATTATTTGAAAATATTAGTTTTTTTAATAAAAAAAACAGGTATTGTAGTTGTAGACTCTATCTTTATGTTTGGTTTTATTTTTGTAATAAAAAGTGATTCCTAAGAGTTTATAATGTCAAATTATAAATTAACATATTCGTCTTGTTTTTTACATATTTGTTTTCTCAAAAATATAATTAGATTATACTTTTAAGAATTGATGTTAGTTGAAGATAAAGATTTGTAACTTTAACAAGATAAAATAGAGAAGATATATGGAAAATAAAGTGTCCTAATTTTTTTTCTTCTCTAAATAGGAGGAAGAGAGAATATGCAAACCTTGGAAACAAGGTGTGATTGTGAAGCTTTTTAGGTAGGAGAATTAGTTTTAAGTTTTGGAAACTGGACTCCAACAGACATGGGTGCGAAAAGAGGGTAATTAGTATTAATGATCTATCCATGATTACTCCTTTGTTCATTTTTCACACCCGGATGATCGTTACAATGTTGTAATAAAGTGTATGTGGTTAACTTATGACCATTATTTGGTGGTTTATAAATGGCGCCCAAACTTCCAACTAGCTATCGCTGGCATAGAAAGTGTTGTTATTTAGGTTAGAGTATCACGATTGTCAATCAAAAACTAGGATGCAAAGGTACTTAACTTCATTGATAATAAGATTGAGAGGACGGCTAAAATGGATAAAAACACTTTGAATTAGGAGTAAAGGAAGTATGTCTGTTTGTATGTGGAAGTAAACTTGACAAAACTGTTGTTTGCTATGCTCTCTTTAAAAAACAGAAAATATTATGTGGAGCATGAAGTTCTTCATCTTCTATGCCTCACATGTGGTAGATTTGTTCATTATAAGGAAGGGTTTTTGGATAAAGCGATAGTGATGGAGAATAACCCCGAAGATATGTGTTGCTATGTGAAAAATACTTGAGCGTACAAACGCTCGAACTACAACTGAGTCGCCACCATAATTTATTTTTCAAAGGGAAAACATCGATAAGACCCTAAAAGAATAAAAATATGGTCATCACAACCAAAATCAGGTTTGAGAGTCGTTTATACGCGAGGGTGATATTAGCACCCCATGTATATGTTGTATTCAACGGTAACCGTTTAGTCAGCTTTACGAATACGGGTGTTAGCTTAGGATATTTGATTTCTTCCAATTATTAAAATTAATTATATGAAATGAAAGAAAGACAAAAAAAAGGTTATTAGGGTGTTTGGCAAGATGTGAATCTTGCTTCTACGTATCCTCTGGTGCGATGAAGAATTCAAAGCTACATAGTTATTTGTAGAAAATGTTTGTATTTTGATTGATTTTAGTTAATGATTTTTAGGTCGTATTTTCAAGCGGTTAAAATTTTTTAGTTACTCCCACATGGGAGGCTAAAAGGTTTGTTTGTATGTCGCGTCAGAATAGATCATGTTCTTATCGCATTTGAATGGTTAAACATTGCTTGTTGCTCACGCATGGGAGTCTGAAATGTTTGTTTGTATATCACGTTAGAATACATAAAACGCCACTCGTTTGTGAAAAGTTTGATTTTTGATTGCACTTGAGAAAAAATGAGTTTGACTGGTTGAGTTTGTATTTAGGTGGAAGACGAGTATTCAAACGACAAGCTACTACGACTTCTATCCAAATACTCGGGAACTAGGATGGATATTACATCCAAATAATCCTTTTTGTCAAAGTTATCTATATAATTTGTGAGGCAAATTAATCCATGATTCCTTAACGGGAGACAAGTATTCTTTCATCTATTTTTAATTGTAAAAAAGATTTTAAAGTAACTAGTCGAGATCCCTCGAAGATAATGAGTAATCGAAAGACAAGCTATTTCGGCTTGTATCCAAGTACTCGAGGACTATGATGGATATTACGTCCATTTAATCCTCTTTTCATCCACGAAGAAACAAGTTGAATTTGATTGAGATTATTAAGTTTTTTAGAGGAAGACAAGTTATTACGTCTTGTATCCAAATACCCGGGGACTAGGATGAATATTACGTCAAACTAATCCTTTTCATCTACTAAATAACTGACTAAGTTCGGTTAATTATTGTGTTTTAAACGAAAGACGAGTACTCGAACCACAAGCTATTACGCCTTCTATCCTAGTCCCCGGGTATTTGGATATCACGTTCAACTCTAAAAAACTCTGATGGATATCACGTTCAACTAATCCTTTTTCATCCAGTTTTAATTATGAAAAAGATTTTGAAGTATCAAGTCGAGATCTCTCAAAGATGACGAGTACTCGAAAGACAAGCTATTACGACTTGTATCCAAGTATTCGAGGACTAAGATGGATATTACGTCCAACTAATATTTTTTATCCATGAAGAAATGAGTTGAATTCAATTGAGATTATTAAGTTTTTTAGAGGAAGACAAACACTCGAAAGACAAGCTATTACGACTTGTATCCAAGTACTCAAGGACTATGATGGATATTACATCCAACTAATCCTTTTCATCCAATTTATTTGAGAAAGAGGTTTTAATTTAATTGGGAAATGATTTTGATTTTTAAGTTTCAAAATAATATAATTTTATTAGAAAATAGATATTAGTACCCAAGTTAATAATAAAAGGAAAAAAAGCATGCAAAATGAGTGCAAAACAAAAATGGGAGAGTTTAGACTAGAAAAGTGCTATGTGGGCTTAAGGCCCTAAACTTAACACAAAAAAAAAGAAAGGGAGGCGTGCCTGGGCCTCAGGAAGAAGGCCCATCTCTAACATCTCACACCAACAGGGGTTGTGAAGATGAAAAGAGAGGTGTTAACCAGTGAATAGGGAGATAGCCCCAGATTCGGAGGCCCAAAGCTCCAAAGTCAACAGAAAAATGTTGAATCAGTGTATGGCCATTTGGTTGATCTACTAAGAGAGTCAAACATGTTCCAATGGCCAGGATCAAGGGCACAAGGGGTACCATGTGTCTCTCAGTTAGGCTCCTTGTTGGTGCGATAAAGCGGCAAGTAATAAAAGTTTTTGGAAGTATTTATCCGAGCAATTATCGTGTCCACATAGATTAGTGTTATTGAATTGCCGTTTGATAACTTAAATGTTATTGAGTTTGGGTTTAAAATGAGTTTAAATTAAATGCGGGAAATAAAACTTATGAATAGAAAAAGAATTCATTCTTTGGAGAGTAGAAAACTCTCGGGTTTACATTTCATCTACCCTATCAAATACTTAAACTTACTACCCAGTTGTACACCACCTAAATCCCTCGTCAACATTATCACATATCTTTCACACAGAGGTTATCTCTAACACAGAGTGAGACAATGACCGTATTACTCGCATCGACGATCTCTCAATGCAACGCAAACAATACATAAGCATTAAGTTCCAATACCCAAGTGAATATTAAGCTTAAATTTATCTCTAGAATCCAGAACCTAATAGATGTTCATCCTAAATCCAAATTCAACCCGTCCATGTATACAATAAATCAAACCCAAATAAAGAAAGCAATCATCAATATTAATTTGTAAAATTAGTTTTATACAACACCATGAGCAATAAATATACATATAATCAAGGTAAACTTACATTCAAACTCACAACAAATGGAAACTACAAAGGGAAGAGAGAAGATGAATCAAAATCTCTCACGGTGTCAATCACGATCCAAGAATCATCCACCCTCAATCATCGAGTTGTAACCTCCATTGATGCTTTTCTAAGCTCTAAACTATAAAAAATGAAGGTTTGATGAATTAGGAACAAATACCACAAAACATAACCTAAAAAAAATGTGTTTTTACCCCTTTAAATGTGTTTCTTCCCAGACTAATTCACCTGGCGAAGTAACGGTTCGCCCGAAAAGCAAAGGCGGAATTTTCTACTGCTTCTGAAACTTCTAGTTCGCATCTGGCTTGCCTGGCGAGCTCAGAGCGAGAGCTGACAATAACAAAAAAATTCAGCATCTTGTTTTCTTCCTAACTTTTGAACCATAACTCCGTTTGAGGCCTGGTCTGAAGCGTCAGAAAGCTTATTCAATGCTCTATCTAAAAATGACTAAATATCAATGCTTGAATGTAACACCCCCTTTCTATACCCCAAAATAATCAAATAAATCATTTAGGCACATATAACAATTCATTTATCAAAGTATATTTAAAACATGGTATAAAAGAGGTATATCACATTATCCATGAACTTAAAACATACAACACCTGCTCAACAAGATATGCAACAATGGGGAAACTTTCAAAACGTAGGAATTTAGTCCTTACATCCACATCTCAATATTTAGAATAAAAGCGGAAAATCTAAACATTGAATCACTTCAAACATATATATACATATCATTCAGTTTGATTCACATCATCATTCGACATGTTTTCATAAACATTCATCAGCAGATACATATATAACGTATCACAAAAGAATTATATACAATCCTAGCTACCCGGTGCTACATATCAGAGCCAACCGACCAAAAAGAATGAAGTCATACTTCACAAAAGACCTCCAGCAATCCTACTCTGCAATGCCTCATAGAGCATCATAAAACAGCAGAAGGGTGAGAAATATTATCATAATAATCAATGCATATAATCATATATCTATATACATTCATGGAATACACATATTTTCTCATTTCTCACCACAATTCATCAAGGTTTATCACCATTCATCATATACCTCGCATTGTATACATACATAACTAAGCATATTCATCAATCATGCTTCTACCATTCACATCATTCACACATAAACATTTACAATTATGTTTATTTCATCACCAATTCACATAAAAATCTACATTCATGTTTATTTCACCAATGCATCATATAAAGATGATAAATGAAACTCATAGAGACCGACTCACGACTCTATGCAGATGCAAATGCGGTACCGACTCATTCAGCAAGTTCAATTGAAGAACCAAATGGAACCATCGCTTGTTACCGAAGTAACTCCCCGTCGGGCCTACGATGTTCACCTATCGCTCACACCCCACATGAGCACACGATGTTTCAGGATTGCTCACACCCCACACGGGCACACAATCCGATTGCTCACACCCCACATGGACACACAATCCTTCTGCAGATTCTACGCGAAATCAATTATAAACCATCGCTCACACCCACATGGGCACACGAGGTTTCTGCAGATCCTCTGAGGGATTAATCAACACAAGAATGCATATCATGATGCTTCACATGCAAAATGACTCATGACATCCATGAAATGCATACATATTCACAAATATATAATCATGCATTCATCTCATACTAGCACATACAATCTATGTACATTCATATCAATCATGCCAAACGGCATTGAGTATCGCTTTACTATCCACACGGCTTACGAACTCTTATCACACAATCATGCATTTTCATTCAATTCAAACAATGCACATATCATAACACAGCTACCCACAGCATATCATATCATAACAACACACAACTCCTCATTCAGGTCAAGATTGAACGCAATCAAACCAAACAATCAATATTGAATGAAATCACAAAGGAAACAAAATGCTGTCACGCTCGCTAGCTTGCTCGCCTAGCGAGTCCCTAGCGAATGCTCGCTACCTGTTCGCCTAGCGAACAAGCTCGCGAAGGCAAACAAAAGCTACTGACTATGTTTGCGACCTACTCGCTGTAGCGAGGTCCTAGCGAATGCTTCGCTACCTCACTCGCTACCAGCGAAGAATACCATTTCCATCCTGTCCCAAGTCTGGGACCGTTCGCTACAAGCTCGCTACAGCAAATGTTCGCGACTTGCTCGCCTAGCGAAGGTGCTAGCGAGTGTCTGCAACTCAAAATTCTCAATTGTCCAAAACTCCAAAACTCCACAAAACCTTCTGATTCTCACCAAACCAGTTTCTATTGTCTTAGTCTAACATCCCTCGACTAAACTACACAACTTATTCACGATTCTAACCGTTAAAACTTCGATTCTACCAATTAAATTCATTTATGCCCTAGAATGGAAAATGAGCAAAAACTCTCCAACAATCCAAAACAATCCAACAAAAGCATACATAATCATACACATGGATAGAATAACAATATTTCACACCCTTACCCGATTAAATAGACTCCTAAAGGTTGATTCTTGATGATTCCAAGCTTTTCCTCTATTTCTCTTCTTTTCTCTTCCTCCTCTTTCTTTCTCTACTCTTTCTTTCTTTCTCTTATGTTTCTATTCTCTTTTCTCTCCAATTTCCACTTATATCTCTTTCTATTCTATTTCTCTTAAAACATCTATTAATCCATTTTCTCACAAATATCCAACTTAACATTAAATACTAAATGTCTAAAATACCCTCCAATCTATTTTTCCTGAAACTCTCAAAATCGGTAAAATAGCACAATATGCAAACATAACATATTATCACATAAATTCCACAATTAAAATAATAATCACCCAATTAAATCAAAAGACTCAACAAAATATGAATAATCGAAATCGGGGCGTTACAACTCTCCCCCACTTTAGAAATTTTCGTCCTCGAAAATATTACCTAATCCAAACAACTTCGGATACGGCTCTCGCATCCTACTCTCCAATTCCCAAGTCATATTGCCTTCTGAAGCGCCTCCCCACGCTACTTTCACAAGCGCAATATCTTTGCCTCTTAGCTTCTTAACTTCATGGTCCAAAATCCTAATCGGTAAAACTTCCACCGTAAGGTTATCTCTCACTTCAACCTCGTCCATAGGAATAACATACGATGGATCCGGAACATACTTCCGAAGTTGCAAAACATGGAACACATCATGCAAATTCGAAAGATTCGGAGGCAACGCCATACGATAGGCCACATCACCAACTCGTGCAGTAATCTGATAAGGACAAATAAAACGAGAAGTCAACTTCTTCGACTTCAAGGCACGACCCACACCTGTAACCGGTGTAACTCTAGAAAACACATGGTCGCCCTCTTGAAATTCAAGATCCTTCCTTCTCTTGTCATGATAGCTCTTCTGCCTACTTTGAGAAGCTTTCATCTTTTCCCGAATAAACTTCACTTTCTCTGTCATTTTTTGTACCATCTCCGGTCCAACTACCGACTTCTCGCCAGTTTCATGCCAACACAAAGGTGTTCAACATCTCCGACCATACAAAGCCTCAAATGGTGCCATACCAATACTTGAATGAATATTTTTATTGTAGGTGAACTCAATCAACACCAAATAACTATCCCAAGCACCACCTTGCTCTAGTACACAAGCACGCAACAAATCCTCCAACGATTAAATTGTCCTCTCGGTTTGACCATCCGTCTGCGGATGATAAGCCAAACTCAATCTTAGCTTAGAATCCAAAGCACTTTGCAAACTTTCCCAAAATCTTGATGTAAATCTAGGATCTCTATCCGACACAATACTCTTAGGAACTCCATGTAACTTTACAACCACACGAACATAAATCTCGACCAACTTTTCCAAAGGATAACTAATATCAATCGGAACAAAATGAGCAGATTTAGTAAGCCTATCCACAATCACCCGAATAGCATTATGACCTCTTTGCGTATTTGGCAACCCTGTAAAAAAATCCATAGATATACTATCCCATTTCCATTCCGGAATATCCAACGGTTACATCAATCCACTAGGCTTTTGATGTTCCACCTTAGATTTCTAACAAGTCAGACAAGCATATACAAATTGAGCTACATCTCTCTTCAATCCGGACCACCAAAAGATTTTCTTCAAATCTTGATACATCTTATCCGCTCCTGGATGAATACTTAAGTTACTTCGGTGTCCTTCATCCAATATCATCTTTTTCAACTCCTCATCATCGGGAATACAAAGACGACAACAAAATCTCAAAACTCCAAATTCATCAACCTTGAAATCCTTGTTCTCATTCATCATCAAATTAACAAATTTCAAATCCAACTTTTGCTTTTCACATACGGTCTCAAGAAAATCATTCGTAACATGTAGCATACCAAGTTTCACACTTCTCGGCATCATTTTATAAACCAAACTCAAATCTTTAAAATTCTCCAAAAGTTCTCATTCTCTCATCATCAATGCAGACACATGTAACAACTTCCGACTCAAGGCATCAGCCACCATATTTTCCTTACCCGGATGATAATTCAAACCAAAATCATATTCCTTCAAAAGTTCTAACCATCTTCTTTGTCTCATGTTCAATTCCTTCTGATCAAATAAATACTTCAAACTCTTGTGATCACTAAAAACTTCAAATATTACACCATAAAGATAGTGCCTCCAAATTTTCAAAACAAAAACTACACCCGCTAACTCCAAATCATGCGTAGGATAATTCTTTTCATGCACTCTCAATTGTCTTGAAGCATAAGCCACAACTTTTCCATCTTGCATCAAAAAACCACCCAAACTAGTCAAAGAAGCATCACAGTAAACCACAAATGGTTCCATTGGATTTGGAAAAATCAAAACCGGCGCCATCGTCAATCTTCTCTTTAACTCAACAAAACTCTTTTCACAATCAACATCCTAAATGAAAGCCTTTCCTTTACAAGTCAATTGCGTTAACGGAAGTGCCAACTTCGAAAATCCCTCAATAAACCTTCAATAATAACCCGCCAATCCTAAAAAGTTTCGAATCTCCGTAACTGATCTAGGAGACTCCCATTTCATCATCGCATCAATCTTGGATGGATCCACACTAATACCACTACCGAAAATCACATGACCAAGAAAACATACTCCCGACAACCAAAATTCACACTTCGACAACTTAGCATACAATTGTTTCTCTTTTAAAATTTGAAACACAATCCTTAAATGCTCTTCATGCTCCTCTTGAGACTTAGAGTAAATCAAAATATCATCGATGAACACAACCACAAAATGATCCAACTGATCATGAAAAATACGATTCATGTATTCCATAAACACACCCAGCGCATTAGAAACCCCGAATGGCATCACTAAATATTCATAATGACCATACCATGTTCTAAAAGCCATCTTTTGAATATCCCCTTCTTTCACATGAATCTGGTGATATCCCGATCTCAAATCAATCTTGCTAAAAACACACGCGCCAACCAATTGGTCCATCAAATCATAGATCCTTGGAAGCGGATACTTGTTCTTAATCGTCACCTTATTCAACTGCTGATAATCAATACATAACCGCATACTTCCATCTTTCTTCTTTACCAACAATACCAACGCACCCCAAGGAGAAACACTTGGTCTTACAAATCTCTTTTCCAATAAGTCATTCAATTGCTTCTTCAATTCTACCAACTCCGATGCCGACATACGATACAGTGCCATCGAAATAGGTCTAGTACCAGGAACTAGATCAATAGAAAACTCAACTTCTCTTTCCGGCGGTACATCCGTAATATCCTCCGGAAACACTTCTGGAAAATCACACACCACGGGAAACACCTCGAGCTCAACTTTGCTCTCCACCGACAATGATGCAAACAAACCAAACAACTGAGCTTCATCCGCTAAAAGTTTCTTCAAATCTTTAGTGGATAGAAAACTCTCATCTTCATCATCTTCCAAAGAAGGAAACCTCACTAACTTGTGATAACAATCTATATGAACTCTATTAAATTGCAACCAGTTCATACCCAATATCACATCCAAACCCTCTAACGGCAAACACACTAAATCCATAATGAAGTCTTTACCATACATGGTCAAAGGACAACTTACACACACCAAATAAGTAGTTACCAACCCTGAAGCATGAGTCTCAATAACCATCTCACCACCACAAGAAGACATGCACAAATCCAAACGCTTAGCGCACTCAAAAGAAATGAAAGAATGAGTCACTCCAGTATCAATAATAGCAACTAAAGGCATACTATTAATAAAGCATGTACCTTTAATCAAACGATCTGCACTAGTAGTGTCTGAACCAGCTAATGCAAATACCTTTCCGCCCGCCTGAGCTTGCTTCGGCTTAGTACACTTAGTACTAATATGACCAACTTCTCCATAATTAAAACACTTCACCACATTCTTTCTACAATTAGTTGTAGCATGACTAATACCTCCACAGTTAGAACACTTCGCCACGGTCCTTCCACACTCAAAAGACTTGTGACCCATCTCGCCACACTTGTAGCACTTAACGGGACCAGAACTTCCCCCTCCATATCTCTTATCAAAGTTTCCCCTATGCTTTCCCTTATCAATAGGCGTCACATAAGGTCCACTCCTTACTTGTTGTTTCCCTTTCCTCTCATTAACACTCTTATAATGCGTCGAACGAGCCTTGCTATCCTCCTAAAAAATTCTACAACATTCGGTCAAATTCTAAAATCTCCTTATTCTTTGGTATCCCACCGCTTGCTTAATCTCAGGACGCAAGCCATTCTTATACTTAATACACTTAGAAAATTCCGCCGTAACCGCAACATAATGAGGATGAAATTGAACCAATTCCACAAACTTAGCAGTATAGTCCACTACAAACATACTACCTTGTTTCAACTCAAGAAGTTCCATCTCCTTCTTCCCCTTAACACTCTCAGGGTAATACTCTCTCAAAAACTCAGTACGAAATAACTCCCAAGTTATCTCTTCATCATCTACTTCAAGAATTTGTCGTATATCGACCCACCAATCGTCGGCTTCTTCCCTCAGCATGTGAGTCCCAAGTCTCACCTTATTCCTTTCTTCACAACCCATAACTCGAAAGATTCTTTCAATCTCTTTCAACCAAATCTGAGCACCATCAGGATCGAATCTTCCTTTGAAAACCGGTGGTTGATTCTCCTGAATTCATCATTCGCATTCACATTCGGCGCACCCTGCACCGCCCTAGCCATTGCCTCCAATGCAACAACCATCGCATTATCGTTACGACCAGCCATATTCTGACCATTCCCAAAAATAACAACAAGGTTAAACAACCGCTCAACCAACACAACAACGAGACAGACACAACTGACTCAACACTGGCTCTGATACCACTTAATGTAACACCCCCTTTCTATACCCCCAAATAATAAAATAAATCATTTAGGCACATATAATAATTCATTTATCAGAGTATATTTAAAACATGGTATAAAAGAGGTATATCACATTATCCATGAACTTAAAACATACAACATCTGCTCAACAAGATATGCAACAGTGGGGTAACTTTCAAAACGTAGGAATTTAGTCCTTACACCCACATCTCAATATTTAGAATAAAAGCGGAAAATCTAAACATTGAATCACTTCAAACATATATATATATATATATATATATATATATATATATATATATATATATATATATATATATATATATATATATATATATATATATATATATATATATATATATATATATATATATATATATATATATATATATATATATATATATATATATCATTCAGTTTGATTCACATCATCATTCAACATGTTTTCATAAACATTCATCAGCAGATACGTATACAACGTATCACAAAATAATTCTATACAATCCTAGCTACTCGGTGCAACATATCAGAGCCAACCGACCAAAAAGAATGAAGCCACGCTTCACAAAAGACCTCCAGCAATCCTACTCTGCAATGCCTCATAGAGCATCATAAAACAGCAGAAGGGTGAGAAATATTATCATAATATCAATGCATATAATCATATATCTATATACATTCATAGAATACACATATTTTCTCATTTCTCACCATAATTCATCAAGGTTTATCACCATTCATCATATACCTTGCATTGTATACATACATAACTAAGCATATTCATCAATCATGCTTCTACCATTCACATCATTCACACATAAACATTTACAATTATGTTTATTTCATCACCAATTCACATAAACATCTAAATTCATGTTTATTTCACCAATGCATCATATAAAGATGATAAATGCAACTCATAGAGTCCGACTCACGACTCTATGCAGATGCAAATGCGGCACCGACTCATTCAGTAGGTTCGATTGAAGAACCAAATGGAACCATCGCTTGTTACTGA
This sequence comes from Lathyrus sativus, assembly GCA_963859935.3. Taxonomy (NCBI): domain Eukaryota; kingdom Viridiplantae; phylum Streptophyta; class Magnoliopsida; order Fabales; family Fabaceae; genus Lathyrus; species Lathyrus sativus. Next base: position 551,480,109 of record OZ012741.1, read on the forward strand.
AGTAACTCCCCGTCGGGCCTACGATGTTTACCCATCACTCACACCCCACATGGGCACACGATGTTTCAGGATTGCTCACACCCCACACGGGCACACAATCTGATTGCTCACACCCCACATGGGTACACAATCCTTCTGCAGATTCTACGCGGAATTAATTATAGACCATCGCTCACACCCACCATGGGCACACGAGGTTTCTTCAGATCCTCCGAGGGATCAATCAACACAAGAATGCATATCATGATGCTTCACATGCAAAATGACTCATGACATCCTTGAAATGCATACTTATTCACAAATATATAATCATGCATTCATCTCATACTAGCACATACAATCTATGTACATTCATATCAATCATGCCAAACGGCATTGAGTATCGCTTTACTACCCACACGGCTTACGAACTCTTATCACACAATCATGCATTTTCATTCAATTCAAACAATGCACATAATTGCCAAACGACCATATTTCACACTTCACAATTTATAATCTAGGATTCACGCCATACGGCTACCCACAACACATCATATCATAATAGCACACAACTACTCATTCAGGTCAAGATTGAACGTAATCAAACCAAACAATCAACATTGAATGGAATCACAAAGGAAACAAAAATGTTGTCACGCTTGCTAGCTTGCTCGCCTAGCGAGTCCCTAGCGAATGCTCGCTACCTGTTCGCCTAGCGAACAAGCTCCGGAAGGCAAACAGAAGCTACTGACTATGTTCGCTACCTACTCGCTGTAGCGAGGTCCTAGCGAATGCTTCGCTACCTTACTCGCTACCAGCGAAGAATACCATTTCCATCCTGTCCCATGTCTGGGACCGTTTGCTACAACTCGCTACAGCGAATGTTCGCGACTTGCTCACCTAGCGAAGGTGCTAGCAAGTGTCTGCGAACTCAAAATTCTCAACTGTCCAAAACTCCACAAAACCTTCCGATTCTCACCAAACCAGTTTCTATAGTCTTAGTCTAACATCCCTCGACTAAACTACACAACTTATTCACGATTCTAACCGTTAAAACTTTGATTCTACCGATTAAATCCATTTATGCCCTAGAATGGAAAATGAGCAAAAACTCTCCAACAATCCAAAACAATCCAACAAAAGCATACATAATCATACGCATGGATAGAATAACAATATTTCACACCCTTACCCGATTAAATCGACTCCTAAAGGTTGATTCTTGATGATTCCAAGCTTTTCCTCTATTTCTCGTCTTTTCTCTTCCTCCTCTTTCTTTCTCTACTCTTTCTTTCTTTCTCTTATGTTTCTATTCTCTTTTCTCTCCAATTTCCACTTATATCTCTTTCTATTCTATTTCTCTCAAAACATCTATTAATCCATTTTCTCACAAATATCCAACTTAACATTAAATACTAAATGTCTAAAATACCCTCCAATCTATTTCCCCCGAAACTCTCAAAATCGGTAAAATAGCACAATATGCAAATATAACATATTATCACATAAATTCCACAATTAAAATAATAATCACCCAATTAAATCAAAAGACTCAACAAAATGGGAATAATCGAAATCGGGGCGTTACATTGAATACCTTAAAAAATGAGATAAAAACAATTAAACTCAATAATATTTACATGAAAATAGTAGTATACACTAAATATACACTTTTACAAACAAAGTGGGGTTTTATTCAAATAATTCAATACAAATAAATCGATAAGTGTCGCAAAACTACTACTCAAAACACAGAATTTTGGAACTTATCAAACTCTCCCCAACTTAAAATATTATTTGTCTTCAAACAAAGTCAAACAACTTAAAGAAACAAAGGACGATAATCCAAGAATCACGAATCAATATGTTTTTTAAAACAAAAAAACAAATGTATGGTTTAAATAAAAAACGTACAAGCAAAGTAAACACCTACCACCATCCTACAATGACAACATGAAAACAAAACAAATCCTAAGTACAAAAATCATGTCAAACAATCTAAAACAACACAAGCTAAATCATGAATCACACATAGAAAAAATTGATCGAGGGATGAAAAACACACAAAGGTGAGGATTTGACACTCATCCAACAATCTTGCAAACAAAAGACTAAATTATGCATTCATCTAAAAATTCACATTGAACATACAAAGGCAAGAATCACAAGAGGTTTTCAAGGTTGTAATGTGGCTTGGTTAACAAACAAAGGGTAATTCCTAAAGCTAATTGAAACAAAAACTTGCCTAAACCTACGGGAGTGATCAACTCACAAAAGTTCAAACACAAAATTTCAATCAAACTTATTCTTTCAAAACACGACATTTTGGCACTTATCACTCCTCTCACGTGAACAAAAGAGAGAATCACGTGGGATCCCTCTCATTTTACCAAGTTCTCCCTCCCTCTCTCTCTCTAACAAACTTAGTTACGAAAATTATATGCCCTTTTTAGATCAAACACCTTATATTTTCCCAGAAAACATGAATTTCATGAAGAACACTTAAGAACATTTGAATTTTCTTGAGTACAAAGCTCAAAACTCCAAAAATTAACCGTATTTTAAAATTTTCATCAGAAACCCTACATATTTTAATATCCTAAAAACGTTTTCAACATCAAAACAAATGAATCAAAACCAAGTCCTGCCATATCGTAAATTCAAAGAACAAAACCCTAACCTCAATAATTAATCAATTCGAGCGAAACATCAATAATTAATCACAATTAACTTAGGGAAAACACTCATACCATACACAAAAACAAAACACATGAAGAATATGCAAGGAAAAGAGATGGAGTTACCAAATCGGAGTAATGGTGCTCCGACAAAGAACTACAGAGAAGTAAATTTCCAAGTAACGCCAATTTTTCTTTTCTATTTCTTTCCTTCTTTTCTTCTACTTCCTTCTTCGAAATTCTACTGCTACTATGTTTTTGATTGAGGCAGATGGTGAACCGTTGGGAGAAACAATGGATGGGCTATGCTCAACTTAATCAGAGCTTCAAGGAGAAGCTCTAATGGCTTACAAAATTGGAGCTTTAGTGAAGTTTTTGGGATTAAAGGGTTTCTGTAGATTTTTCTCAAAGTGTGATGACTCTGAATTTTTGTGTAATTAGTGGCTCCTCAATGTATGAAGATTGCTTAGATTATATAGGCTAGGATCAGGTTTAGGATGTAAGTGTGTGGGATTTGATCAAGTGTGCGAAAAGTGAATGAAATTTGTGTGCAGTGTGAAGATATTTTGATGTGTTTGTGTGAGTTTGTTATGCAACACGTGAGGAGTAAAAATTAGGAGGAAAATTGAAGATTTATTGATGATTTTTTGGAGAGTGGGATGGAAAACCATGTAGTTAGTTGTTTATTAGGCCATGTGCACAACTTGTATTCTATTTTATTATAACAATATTTTAAATTGAAATGAAATACAAGTGGATTCAAATTTATTTTTTTCAATTGTATTTATTTTTGTTAATTTGTTAAGTTGCGTTTGCACTTTCATGTAGATGGTGATTATGTAATGGTGCATGATGTGGCTGTGTATGGCCTAATGACAATGAGATTAAAATTAATTATAGATGGTGGTGTTATGAGAATGTATTTAACTTTGGCCTAAGTTAAATAATGTATGATGAAATGGTTTGAAAATGGATGCAACAAACTTCTTATTCCATTTTATTTTACTTTGCTTGACTTTTGCAATACACATGAAATGGATGATAAAATGCATATGTATGATGAATGCTAATGCATGAAAAGACTATTTTTGTATTTTAGATGAAAGTAAAGTTGAATTTCTTTGACGTTTTTCAAAAGAAAGCTTCTAGTGCAAGAAAACATTAAACGACCTAAAATTCAAACTAACCTTGCAAATGGATTAATGCAAAAATTGGATAAAAATATGAATGGAAATGAGACGAGTTAAGATGCAGTTAGAGAAAATTGACTTTTAACTGAACCAATGCATGGATGATTGATTAATGATCTGAATCCCTTGATAGATGAATGAAATGCTTGAGGAAAATTTAGGGTATGACAACCGCCCCTATTTAAATATCTTTGACCAGATGATATGAAAGACATCAATCTTCATATAATTATGGTGTAAGATAGTTAAATATAAAGGATCTTAACTTTGTCCCTTGAAATAATAAAATTCTATAAGTTCATGAAAGATTTCTCTTGACGGGGATATGAAAGATCAATTCCAACCCAAGGGTCAATATTTTGCTTTAAACAACCATACTGGAAAATAAAATTCAACCACCTCTCTCTGAAGGTAGATCTCTAGGCAACAAAAAGATCATATTCAACCGCTTACTCTGAAGGTAGATTGCAAAAGAATTATAACCTTATTGGGGAATCAAATCTAGCTGCTTCTTGTTGAAAGTAGATTTACTATGGATTGAAAGATCATATTTAACTATTCCTTATTGAGGGTAGATCTTAACAAAAGTGTAATCAAGTTATGCTACTTTACCAGGGATAGATTCCTAAAAAGATATTATATTCGGCCGCTCCTTGCCAAAGGTAGATCACTTTACAAGGATCGTATCCTAATGCTCATGTCGGGGGTAGAATCATATCCAACCGCTTACATTGGAGATAGATTTTTGAAACCAGAATCATATCCAATCGCTCATGTTAGAGCTAGATCCATAATCAAAATCATATTCAACCGCTTATGTTTGAGGTAAATTTTCCATAATCACGTTCAACTGCTTATGTTTGAGGTAGATTCATAACAAGGTATCTGGAGAATTATATTTATTTGATTCTTACTAAGGGTAGATTACTTAGTATAATCATATCAAGCTGCTTCTCATTAAAGGTAGATGTAATAATAAAATTTGTATTCAGTCATTTCTTGCTGGAGGTAAATGTATTAACAAAATCATATCCAACCGCTTATCACTGAAGGTAGATGTACTTTAAAAAGTTATGGTATTATCATATTCGGCTCCTTCTCACTGAAGGTAGACCACTAGTAAAATCGTATCCAACCGCTTCTCATTTAAGGAAGATGTAATAGGGGTTTAAAATATCATATTCAACCACTTCTTAGTGAAGTTAAATTTATAATAAGGCATCATATCCAGCGCTTCTCGCTGAAGGTATAAATTGCTAAATTGTATCCATCTGCTTCTGCTGAATGTAGATTTACTCATCAAAGTTATGTCCGGCTGCTTCTCGCTGAAGGTAAAAACCGCTAAATCATATCCAACCGCTTCTTGGTGAAGGCAGACTTACAACAAGGTATCATATCTAGTCACTTCTCCCTGAAGGTAGATTTTCTTAACAAAGTTGTGGGATGATCATATTCAGCCACATCTCATTGAGGGTAGACCACTAACATCATCGTATCCTGCCACTTCTCGTTGAAGATAGATGTACTAAAAAGTCGTATCCAACCGCTTCTCACTGAAGGTAAATTTGCTTAACAAAGTCGTGGGATAATCATATTCAACTTATTTTCACTGAAGGTACACCACTAGCAACATCGTATACAACTGCTTCTCACTGAAGATATATGTACTAGGGGTTTAAAATATCACATTCATCCTCTTCTCACTAAAGTTAGACAACTAGCATCATCGTATCTAGTTGCTTCTCGCTGGAGGTAGATGTACTAAAAAAATCATATACAATCGCTTCTCACTAAAGGTAGATTTGATTAACAAAGTCGTGGGATGATCATATTCAACAACTTCGCACTGAGGGTAGACCAATAGCATTATTTTATACAATTGTTTCCTACTGAATGTAGACTTGCAACAAGGTATCATATCCATATAATTCTCATTGAAGGTAGACCATTAACTTCATCATATCCAACCACTTCTCGCTGTAGGTAGATGTGTAACAAGATATCATATCCAACCACTTCTCGCTGAAGGTAGATATGTTAGGGATATACAGAAGACTCTCTAAGGAATGAATACAGGGGAAACTCATTGGATATTAGCTGAGGAAGTCTTATGAAGCCTGTCCACTAGGGAATGTTTTCCAAAGAGACTCACTAGGGAGCATGCTTGCTGGGGAAAACTTTCAAAGGAGGCTCTATGGGGAGGTTACCTACTAGGGGAACCAACAATAAATCTTATTGAGATAAGAAACTCACTTGGCAAGTCGTGAATGAATTTGGTGTGGAATAACCCCGATTTGATGATCGACACCAATGTTAATTGGGTTACTGAAAGGTTGTTGAGATTGACACCCAAGAGGAGAACTAAGCCTCATTTATAATAGTTCTTAAATCTTGGTTTAATTTGGGGAGTAATATGGACTTCTATGAGCGGTCACAGAATTTTGGCTTATGCTCTGCATGTATGCTCTATATTAATACATGATATGCCTTTGGTTACCTGGTGTATTACACCACATATGTGGATATGATACATGTAACACCCTACTCTACCCATTCGTATAAAAATCGAAAATACAAAAATATTGCGGAAATAACTCAGAGTTAATACACGTAGGATGCCAAATTACCAGAAATAATCATCATGAAGTATCAAATCACTTCATGTCTTATTCATTAATAAAAACCAATGCTTTGATTAAACAACATAATTAATTCAAACGGTTTAACATTAAACTCCAATTACATCAACTCTACATAATACGTGGTTCAACAACAATTAAATCAAAACAAATATGTAACAAATACAACATCAAATAAAGAAAATACGAAGTCCCCATTCTTCCCGTGTTACATATTAGAGCGGCTCCTAAGACTCAATCAAAATAACAACACAATGCTCCAAGCACTACTCAAGTACCTGATCATCTGTACTCCCTAAAGAGCACAAACACAACAAATAGAAAAGGGGTGAGAACTACATTAAGTAATACACGATGAAAAACACATGCTAAGAAGTAGTTAAGACTCAAAACACACTAATCATACAATTACCATGCACATACAAGTTCCACATTATCATTCGGTATAATCAGCCCACATTCAATCATATATAAGTATGCAATGCGACTCACTGACATGACACAATGCATGCGGTACCATCACAATTACATACGGTTCACCCTAGAACCCGATTCCCGTCGGAATCCGGATAAGTCGTTTACGTTCCTCTGAACTACAACTTATCTCCACACGACTCCCACATGGAGCCCGAACGAAACTAGGCACCCATCATGGATTCCCACCTAGCTCATCTCCACATAACATGACATGAATGCAAGACACAAATACATAATGTGATTATTATTTAAGCATAATTTCACGATCCTCAATGATCACACATGAGCTACATGCTCACCGTAGTTCTCTTCCAAATTACCACCACAACCCAAGATCGTCCACACCCGTCAATCTTGGCTCACACACATCCAACATGTCTCAACTAGACATCCTCATAAAATCCCACATTTTATTCTATTTCATGTTATTACTAATTTCTCCTGTGTCCAGATATACCATCTTAGTCTTACGGATCATAAGGAATTGTATTACACGCAAATTCATGACATAAATCGAAAAACAGGGAATTTTCACCACATATATGCCCATATGCGTATGGCCCTGCCCCATACGCGTATGGCCAGCTTCCCTCGCCCCATGCCTGCGTATCATACGTGTATGGCCCCACTTGTCGCTACTGCAAAAATCGGCGCCGGCTGAACAGAAGAGTCGCCACCGTGCGTTATTCATCCCAACGGGGGAAAAGGAAACGCTCTAAGTAAACCTACCACAAAGACGGGAAAGGAATGGACATCGCAACCAAATCCTGGATTCGGGAGTCGGTTACGCAAGGGGAAGGTATTAGCACCCCTTACGTCCGTCGTACTCGACGGGATCCACGCTTGTTTTCTGGTACGAATTGTTATTCTATCTATTCTACAGGTCTGGGGTTAAAAGAAAATAAAATGACTCGGCAAAGTATCGCACTTTATGCCTACGTATTCCCGTCTGGAACGAGAAATCAGAGTCAACGTAGTTCGCCTACCTACGGGAAAGGAGGGGAAGGTTGCTCGCTAGGATATCGCATCCTATGCCTACGTACTTTCATACAGCATGAAAGATCAGAGCAAACGTAGTTCGGGCCACGTACGACACAAGTCTGTCTTGATTGTTTTTTATCCTTCTGAAAAAGGTTTTCTCCTGATTACGGGTCCAAGCGGACAAAAATGACTCTTTGATTGGTTTACAGTCTTTTACGCAAGAACTGCCTTTTATTGATGTTTATCCTTTTATTGTATTTTTCTGATTGTTTTGAGAAAGAAGAGAAACAACAACTCTAAAACCTATGGTTGAAAAGGGAATCCAAATCTACCCTAATGTCGTCATGCATGGATGAGAACCTAGTGTCTGTCATATTCCTCTCTTGCGCAGAGAGAAACAGAGATCCTAAGGGATAAACGGAAAAGAACAACATATATACAGTAAAGCAGTAAAATGCATGAATGCAACAGTACAAGCGAGGCAAGGGAGTCTCACTCAACCTCGAACCTAGAAAACAATAGGCAAAGTGAAATGGCTTCACTTCAAACCTAAGGGGAAAATTAACAAACAATACAGTCAAGAAACTCAAACAATACATCAACAGCTCTCAACAGCACCAACAACTCTAAACAACAAAATCTGATAGAAACAGCAACAAGTCACCAACACCTTCAAGCAAGGTCTTCATTCATCTTCATGCTTCAAATAAGCATCCAATCTTCAAGAAAAACAGCAAGCTACAACTAGCAGAAACTCTAAACAGTAGACAGCATCAAACAGCTAAGCAGCAGTAAGTCCTACTTCAAACAGTGGCACAACTCTGACAACACCAGCTCCTTCTTCTAACAGTCTTCAAGGCAATGTACTTCATCCTCAATCTTCAAGGGATTCTTCAAAGCAAACTCTCCAACAGAGAAATGATTATAAGAGGATTGTGAATGTTAAACAGTCTGTTGAACACCAAAGGTGGCCTACAGAAAGTTAACATAATACAGACTGTTTCTCTCAAAGTTCTATCTCCTAGATACAATCACTAATCCTTCCAAAGGAGGGATGTGAGTATTAAGGGGAGACTTTTAATCATTGAGAAGAATGGAGGCAAAAGAAACCATCCATGTTTATGAAGAAAATTTCTATTCTAAGGCTCTACCTATACCCTATGTCCTATGGTCTTCAAACAACACCAAGAAAGCCAAGCAATCTTTGATTTTGATCTTCAGTCCTCCTCTCTCATCCTTGCCAAGCTCCACAAGCTCTAACTAAGCCCACACCCCAAGCAAAAGCCCAAAAAGCCCACACAACAAAATAAACCCCCAAAAATGGGCAAACCAAACAATCACACAATTGTAAAATATACTAAAAAAAGTAATATAATATTTACAAGTCTAATATTAATTCTAAGGGAAATCCTATATCTACCTTATATACCCCATAGGTCCCATACTCTAATTCAATCTAAAAAACCCAAAATAAAATGTTCAAGTGCACCTATGTTGTGTTTGAACCCTAAAACTATCATCCTAATGTTTTCTAATCAAAACTAATCAATATTTATTCACAAAAATATGAAATAAATTTCTAAGGGAACTTAATGCTCTAATCTAGCTACCACAAAAAGAACGGGATCAAAATGCGAGTTTAAATGCCTAAACGAAATTCATCAATATGTAGGTACAAGCAATATAAAAATAAAAGCAATTAATATGTAAAAAATCACCATAAATGGAAAAAAATCTAAAACAATATTTTTATTTTCTTGTAATATTCTTGGGACAATTATTAAAGTGAGGGAAAAAATCCCATGCAAAAATGATCATTTTTGTATTTTTTATGAATTATTTTGTGACTTATGTACAAAAGAAAATGCAATTAAAATGAATACAAAAAGGGGGTGGAAAGAGTAATTAACATAGTTCAGAAATGCCACTGGGCCTAGGATGGGGGTGCAACCAGCAAAGCGCTGGGCCCAATTTTATTCAGAAAAAAAGAAAAAGAAAAAAAAAACACAAACAATAAGCCAACAGGGGGGCAAGCAGCAGCATATCCCTTTGATAATCCACGTTGGGCCTCAACGGGGGGGGGGGGGGGGGGGGGGGGGGAATTAGCAATGGTGATAGGCCCAACCAAACACAACCCAGGGGAAGGGGTTTCACGAGCAGGATGGGAGTATGGTTCATAAATTTGTAACTGGGCCTAAGCCCGGGATCCCATCCATCCAACTTCAGCAAGACCAAACAAAACCTAAAATTCCCCTATACTCTCCATTCCCACGTCACTGTTCATCTTCTTCCAAATTGAAACCCTAGCGGCGCTTACCCACTCTCCCTCTGAAAATCTCCCATTGTTCTTCCTCCATCACCACTCACATCCCCCAAATCTTAGCTCAAACAAACCATAACCTAACGCTCAACTCACCAACGGAGATTCAAACCTAAACAACATCCTCTATCTCATGGTTCCTATTGCTGAACCTAACGCTCGAAGCTACGCTACATGCATGCTTAAGAGTTCGCGAAAGAAGAAAGAGGTACCTGGAGGCTTGATGAAGATGGTGATAGGCCCAACGGGGGGGGGGGGGGGGGGGGGGGGCAATTAGAAATGGTGATAGGCCCAACCAAACACAACCCAGGGGAAGGGGTTTCACGAGCAGGATGGGAGTATGGTTCAGAAATTTGTAACTGGGCCTAAGCCCGGGATCCCATCCATCCAACTTCAGCAAGACCAAACAAAACCTAAAATTCCCCTATACTCTCCATTCCCACGACACTGTTCATCTTCTTCCAAATTGAAACCCTAGCGGCGCTTACCCACTCTCCCTCTGAAAATCTCCCATTGTTCTTCCTCCATCACCACTCACATCCCCCAAATCTTAGCTCAAACAAACCATAACCTAACGCTCAACTCACCAATGGAGATTCAAACCTAAACAACATCCTCTATCTCATGGTTCCTATTGCTCAACCTAACGCTCGAAGCTACGCTACATGCATGCTTAAGAGTTCGCGAAAGAAGAAAGAGGTACCTGGAGGCTTGATGAAGATGGCAGTTCTCAGAACAAATTGTTGAAGGTGACGATCACGCTTGAGGTCGGATGAAGTTCGTTGTAGATCTGCGGATCTTGACAAAGAATTTCTGGAAAATGGTTGAGTGGATGAAGATCTGGGCGCTACTCATGAACAACGATGGAGATGACAAATTCTTGGAAAAAATCTAGCAATCGTTGATGAATCCTGATTGCTGTTGACGGATCTGGAAAAGGGGAACGAAGATCTATGAAGATATTGGTTGAGATCTTGAAGGTCTTCGAAGTTCTGACGCAACGAGCTTGAAGGTTCCTGGAAAGCGGTTCAAGAACGCGATGATCTTCTGAGGAAGGCGATGAAGATCCACGGAGTTCTTCTGAAGTTTCTGGGTGAGGTGCTCGGTGTTGATGATTCTGATGCAGAAAATCGAATGATGATGAATGTGGATCGGAGGAGGAAGAAGAAGATTGAAGGTGTTTGAAGGGATTTTCTGGAAAAATCCAGATTCCGGCGATTTGGCGGTGGCCGGAGACAGTTGAGGTCACCGGAGACGATCAGTTATGGTGGCCGCCGGCAGCTTTGCATGGCCGGCGGTGAGAAGTTCAGGCGAGGGGCAGGTGGCAGAGGGAAGTGATGAGGGCAAGACACGTGTGTGGGAGTGAGGTTTGAGAATTGACAAGTGTGAGGTGAGAGAGGGTGAGGTGGCAAGCATGCAGAGTGAGAGAGAGAAATGAGGTGGGGAACCCTTGGCTGCACGCGTGGCAGACTATTTATAGGACACGTGTCCTCTGCGAAAAATGGACCTTTGACTCTGGGCTTGGACTGGATAGTTGGATAATGGGCCCATTTGAATTAATTCAGACTAATGATGATTAATTGAACTAAACACTGAATTAAACTGAAATAAAACAAAAATTTAAATCTAAAAAAAAACCTAATTACCCTAAAACGAAAATTAAAACTAACCCTGATTAAAACCTCTAATAAGCCTAATTAATCCTAAACAATAAAATCTAATTAATCTGAAAAAACTAAAACAATTATTTAATATCTAAACAACTATTATTATATATTTTTTTTAAAATCCTAATTAATTCTGAAAAAAACATATAAAAATCTAAAAAAACAATTAATCCCCATTTCTCTTTTAAAATCTATTATCATTTTAAAACAAAAAAAAACAAACTAATATCTATCTTTATTATTTTTTATGATAATATCTACTTATCTATCTTTTAAATCTACTCTTTTTCAAAACAATCTATATATCTATTAAAAATAATAAAAAAAACAATATCTAAAATTATTAAAAATCTTTAATATCTAAAAAATCTTTAAGAGCCTATTAATTTCTAAAAAATGAAAAGAAAATTTATTAAACTAAAAAAAAAATTAAAAACTCTATTAAATCCAGAAAAAACCATTAAATGCACTAAAAATCCAGAAAAATGACAGAAAAATCCTAAAAATGCCAGGAAGCCGATTAAATCGAATAACACCCAATTACGCAACCGTAGCAAAACCCGAGCACCAAGATGGTCTGAAAACACGGGAGACGAGCACCAATTCTCAACAGACTTTTATTCTGACTGGCCTGTCCGGCCTGAAACACCAGGGGCTATAATCCTGATAAAATCAATCTCGATTGATAAAAATGCAATGCATGCCGGATGCGAATGCGAATGCAAAGTGCGGTGAAACATAAACCAGATATGGGAACCGGTTGGTCAAATTTTAGGGTGCAACAGCTGCCCCTATTCAAGCGGCTTGGACCCGACTGGCTGAAGAGCGGACGACCTTCAAACATTCGAGGTACGAGACGGTTGAATACCATAGAACCCTGAAATTTGCCAACCGCAGAAATAAACTGCACCACTGCTTGGGGAACGACATTCGTCGAGTGAACCTGATTGTTCGTCGGAGAATGACTCTGATTTTGACTCCCACCACCCGTGTAACACCACAGGTACTGAATTATCTTTGCAACAACGCCTCTGTCCACAACTGGACTAACCTTGTCAACACAAGAAGAGAAACAAATTCATCCACACGAGTAAAGATCCCATCATCATAGGAAAATTCACTCACAATTGCCCTTAAATTTCGTCACCACGAAAAGCCATAATTCGTCATTACGAGGAAATCCTATCATCATAGGAATACAACTTGCCCTCATCAGTACTTTTCAAGCTTGTCCTCAGCAGGACTCCATATTCCATCATCATGGAGAAATAAAACTTGCCGACTCCACTGGGGATGGGTTATTCGCATCTCGTCAGCACAAGGAGATCCTATTAGCATGGGTAATAAAGTTCTTATTTACGTCTTATCAACACGAGGAACTCCTATCATCATAGAAATAACTTGTCCCCGTCAGGACTCACGTTTCGTCACCACAAGGAAAATAGATTCATCAACATGAATAAATCCTATTATCATAGGAGTACCATTCTTGTACATCTCTGAACTCACATTTCGTCAACACGAAGAAATCCTATCCACATAATCATAAATTGTCCTCCTCAGGACGCACATTCTGTCAACACAGAGAGAATAATCCGTCAACACGAATAAATCCTATCAGCATAGGCGTAGATTGTCCACATTAGGACTCTATATTTTGTCAACACAGCAGAATCTTATCAACATAGGCGTCAATTGTCCTCATCAGGACCCCATATTCCGTCAGCACGGAGAAGCAATTCGTCAACATGAAGAAATATCATCATAGGCCTAAATCGTCCTCATCAGAACTTCATATTCCGTCAACACGGAGAAATAGTTTGTCAATACGAATAAATCCTATCAGCATAAGCATAAGTTGTCCTCATCAGGACTCGATTTTCCGTCGGCACGGGAGAATCAAACTTCGTCCTCAACAGGACTCCATAATCCATCATCATGGAGAGATCAAGCTTTGTCCTCAACAGGACTCCATATTCCATCATCATGGAGAAGTGATTCGTCAACACGAAGAAATCCTATGGGCGTAATTTGTCCTCATCAGGACACCATATTCCGTCAACACGGAGGAAATAATTCGTCAACGCGAATAAACTCTATCAACATAGCTGGAGATATTCTGAAAACCAATAACCGACACCCGTTCTGACAACAAGCAACCACTTTTTGCAATTTTGATACATGGAACTCTGAGATGCTACTGCAGCAACATGCTTGACAAAACAACCCGCTGATCGGATACGAGAAAACCTCAATCAGTAACCCTGTGGGGATGATAATGAACTGAATCACAGCATCATATGTCTCACATCAAGACTTTGATTGTCTGAAAAGACTTCTGAGCTTTGTAACTCCATACTCCTGTTGAGAGAAAACACCTGAAAGCGAAAGGTTAACCAACCTGACTTATGTTTCAAAATGCGCATGTTTGACGATGGCGTAATGCTCCATACAACACAGAAATGCTACACGTTTTCTAGGTAGATGCAGACATGATAATGCATGCAAATGCAAATGCAGGTTCGAACTGCTGGGATAGCCCTGATAAGCTCGCTTCATCACGGATGTTGAGGGAAAATACCACCCTGCTGGGGAGTGAACGACTTCTGGCAAAATAAATGCCAGGACACACAACCAACTCTGCCGGGGAAAGCTTTAAACCTTTAATTTCCACTGGGAGGAAAGAAAACACTTGCTGAAAAGAGAGAACTCCGCTGAGGACGAAACGACTCTCTTGGGGAAAATCAACTGACTCCGTTAGGGAGAGTAAATGACCCTACTGGGAAGGGAATCTCTACTGGGGAGAGTAGACTGTCTGAGTACAGCTCACAAGTTTGGAACTATTAGTCTTCTGAGGCTAAACCACTCTGATCGGGATGAGGAATCCTTCTGGGGAACACCACACTGTCTGAATACAATCTACAATCTTGGAATCACCAAACTTGGCTGAGGGTAAACGACGCTGCTGGAGAATGTCCTTCGGATAGGCTGCGACTAGCTGGGGAATTCGATCCTTCTTCCATAAGGAACATTGTTATCTCAGCTTCGGAAAATGAAGCGCGACCTGCATGGGGGTTCACTTCACATAATGATCAAGTCTTTTCGTTACGAGCCTCTGGTTAGGACTGCAATCTTCTGATCGTCCACTTCGTATGGTCAAGAACCCTGCAACACCACAAACGAGACAAGACAAGTCTATACAACCAAATCTATTCAGGTTAGCGTTAGTGACATCATTTTCAGTCAATTCGAAGTTTTAGCAATTATTGGCAAGGGCCAGCAACGTTATGCACTTGCTAGTTTTATTAAACATTGGCGCTTTTCACATACAAAACAGTAAAGAACAGGCATCAAATACTGAATAACATGTTTTATTAATTGGGCCCCTGAATAGGCAGAGTTTTGTACACTGGATGTAACTCCTGAAAAGAGGAAGTTACGCACAACAAATATACAAGTATGCACAGGAAGCATAAATACAGTGACAACTCAAATTTGCACATATGTCGGCAACGTGATGCAGACGAACATCATGAGCTGATCCTCCTATGACTCGCCTGGCTCTGGCGCTTCCCCGGTATTCAAACTTCTGAAGAGATTGTATCTGATAATCGAGCTCTCCGGTATATTCTCCCGCACCAATGTGCAACGTAGTATCAAATTCGGACCGCAGTCATTTGCTTTTCAAATCCCTAACTTTTGCGTGAACCGCCCTTTGCGGGTTTTCAGTTCACCGGGATACCCTTTTTTGCCGAAGCCGCCCAGTGTAGGTTTTCAACTTCGCGGGTGTACATCTTTTCAATTTTATCCCTAATTTTTGCCCGAACCTTTTATTCTGTTTTTGGTTCGCCAGGATGCCCCGTTTTTGCCTGGACTCTCTTCTTTTTTTTTTTTGTCCAGCGGGTCGATTTCAAGCAAAGTATTTTTTAACTGCGTCCGAATTCACAGGCGACGTAAAGTCTTCACCGTCCATGGTGGACAACAACAATGCTCTTATTGGCCGCTTCAACAACGCCATTCATCTTGGATCGATAAGGAGAAGAGTTGTGATGTTCGATCTTAAAACTCTGACACAGCTCCTTCATCATCTTGTTATTTAAGTTCGAACCGTTGTCGGTAATTATTCGCTCGGGGATTCCATATCTGCAAATGATATCTCGTTTGATAAACCTGGCTACCACCTGCTTGGTCACATTTGCATACGACGTCGCTTCCACCCACTTGGTGAAATAATCGATTGCTACCAAAATGAAACGGTGTCCGTTAGATGCCGTTGGCTCAATCTTTCCAATCATATCAATTCCCCACATCGAGAACGGCCACGGTGACGACATCACGTTCAGCGGACTCGGAGGCACATGGATCTTATCTGCATAGATCTGGCACTTATGACACCTCTTCGCAAACTTGAAACAGTTAGTTTCCATAGTTAGCCAATAATAACCTGCCCGCAGCAGCTTCCTCGTCATAGCATGCCCACCAGCATGTGTACCGAATGTACCCTCATGTATTTCCTCCATAAGCAACTTCGCCTCTTTCTCGTCTACACAACGTAGCAGCACCAAGTCGTGGTTTCTCTTGTACAGGACACCGTCCGGATTCAGATAGAAATTACCAGCCAATCTCCTGAGAGTCTTCTGATCGTGACTGGATGCCCCAGCCGGATACTCCTTGTTCTTTAGGAAATTATGGATATCAAAATACCAGGGTTTATCATCAGATGCCTCGTCAATGGCAAATATGAAGGCGGGTCTGTCCAGCCGAGAGATAATAATCCTGGGAGCCTCATTCCAGAAGTTGACTTTATACATGGAAGACAATGTGTCCAGGGCGTCAGCCATCTGATTTTCTGCTCGCGGCACATGATGCAATTCAACCTTGTCAAAGAAAGGCAACAATCTCCTCGCGTAATTCATGTACGGTATCAAGTTGGGCTGACGTGTCTCCCATTCTCCTTTTATTTGATTCACCACCAGAGCTGAGTCTCCGTATACATCCAGATTTTTGATTCGCAAATCAATGGCTTCTTCAAGCCCCATGATGCAAGCTTCGTATTCGGCTTCATTATTGGTAACCGAAAAGGTCAATCGGGCAGTAAATGGGATGTGCGACCCATGAGGAGTAGTGATGATTGCCCCTATTCCGCTACCATAAGAGTTCACAGCTCCGTCGAATATCATCTGCCACTTGGAACCCAATTCTGGTCCTTCATTCGGCAACGGTTCTTCACAATCTTTCATCTTTAGGTACATGATATCCTCGTCAGGAAAATCAAACCTCATCGATTGGTAGTCCTCAATAGGCTGCTCAGCAAGATACTCCGATAACACGCTCCCCTTTATAGCCTTCTGTGAAACATACTGGATGTCATATTCGGTCAAAACCATCTGCCAACGGGCAATTCTCCCAGATAGTGCCTGCTTTTCAAATACGTATTTGATAGGATCCATCTTCGAGATGAGCATGGTTGTATGGTTTAGCATGTACTGCCTCAAACGCTTGGTGGCCCAGGCTAGCGCACAACAAGTTTTTTCGAGTATTGAGTATCGAGATTCACATTCAGTAAACTTCTTACTCAGGTAGTATATCGCATGCTCTTTACGCCCTATCTCGTCATGTTGACCGAGAACACAACCCATACTCCCCTCAAGAACCGTCAAATACATAATCAAGGGTCTCCCTGCCACTGGGGGTATCAAAATGGGAGGCTCCTGCAAATACTGCTTTATTTTATCGAACGCCTTTTGACAATTTTCATTCCATGTTACAGCCTGGTCTTTTTTCAACAGCTTGAATAATGGCTCACACATAGCTGTTAGGTGAGATATGAACCGAGCGATGTAGTTCAACCTCCCTAAAAACCCGCGCACCTCTTTTTCTGTTTTAGGCGTCGGCATCTCTTGTATGGCTTTTATTTTTGCAGGATCAACCTCTATTCCTTTTTCACTCACGATAAACCCCAGCAGTTTACCCGATCTCACCCCGAAGGTGCATTTGTTAGGGTTCAGTCTCAACCTGAACTTCCTAAGCCTTTTGAATAATTTCAGCAGATTCACCAAATGTTCCTCCCCCGTCTGGGATTTGGCAATCATATCGTCGACATAAACCTCGATCTCTTTATGCATCATGTCATGAAAGAGAGTCGTCATTGCACGCTGATACGTTGCCCCAGCATTCTTTAATCCGAAGGGCATCACTTTGTAGCAAAATGTTCCCCAAGGCGTAATGAAGGTAGTCTTCTCCATGTCTTCTGGCGCCATTTTAATCTTATTGTAGCCCGAGAAGCCATCCATGAAGGAGAATACGGAGAATTGAGCGGTATTATCGACCAGCACATCGATGTGAGGAAGTGGAAAGTCATCTTTCGGGCTCGCCTTGTTCAGATCACGGTAATCTACGCACATTCTCACTTTACCGTCTTTCTTTGGCACTGGCACAATATTAGCGACCCATGAGGGATATTTCGTAACAGCTAGGAAACCAGCATCCCACTGCTTTTGAACTTCCTCCTTAATCTTCACAACCATGTCTGGTCTAGTTCTTCGGAGCTTCTGTTTAACCGGCGGGCATTCTTCTTTTAGTGGCAGACGGTGCACAACCATATCCGTATCCAGCCCGGGCATGTCCTCGTACGACCAAGCAAAAATATCATTGTACTCTTTGAGCATTTCAACCAATCTTCGCTTGATGTCGCTCTGCAGCACGGCTCCTATACGGATGTTCTTTTCAACCCCTTCCGACCCCAGATTGACAATCTCAATGACTTCCTCATGAGGCAGAATGGTTTGTTCTTCTTGCTTTACCAACCAAGACAACTCTTCTTGAACGTCGCCATCTTCAACAATCTCTTCTTCGGTCTGAAATACCGGGTGCTCAAAGTCGAAGTGAGTCATAGGCGGTTCATAGATGTCATCTGAAATAGTAATCCTGCAAAGGAAATGGTTAAATGCTTCAAAATACATACAAAGCGAATAACCATGTTGCCATTTTATTGAAAAAATAAAAACAGGAAAAACAGAGATCATAATATTTGTGCATAAAAACGCCTTTTATTAATGATCAAACAGTGCAATGTACATAACAGAACGACCCTAAGCAAAATCACGATGCCCCGGGTAGGACACCGGATTGTTCAACAATTAAGAAAACAAAGTATTACTGTTTAGTTGTCACAGGAACAGTCTCCTGAATAGACCAATTGCAAAGCCCTTGTCCTGGCACGCTCGGCTGAATCCAGGCGTCCATGTCACAGTCGCTGTCTCCTTCTTCAGAATCTGAAACAGCGTTGATGGTCTCGTGATATACCCCACTAGCCGTAATTGTTATTGGTCCTTTGAAACGGGGTGCCCCTGCAGTAGGCGTTGATGATGATGGTTGATATCCCAGCCCAAATCTGTCCATCTTCACGGGAATATCCAGAACCTTGCCCCAACCCTTTGTCTCACCAGTCTTCACTAGAGCCTGAGCCTCTTTGTATGATGATACTGCCACCTCTGATGCTTTACTCGGCCCTGGAACTTTGTCTTTGATGCGCAATCCTTCAAAGGCTTGACAGGGTGTTTCATGAAACTAGCCGTCGACTTCCATGTACTTGAATGACGACAGATGGCTGACCAATATATCCTCCTCTCCGTAAACTGTGACCACACTGTCCCCCACCATGTACTTCATCTTTTGGTGCAAGGTAGATGTGACTGCCCCAGCACCGTGGATCCATGGTCGTCCGAGAAGACAACTATATGCGGGCTGGATGTCCATAATGTAAAATTCAGTTTCAAAAATCTCCGGCCCCACCTGCAGAGGCAAAGTTATGGATCCAAAGACTGACCTCCGTGTACCATCAAATTCCCTGACCACCAAGTCACTAGGCGTACAAATGATCCCCCTGATGTCCAACTTCATCATTGCTTTCTTTGGCAGCACATTCAAGGAAGACCCGGTATCTACCAGCACGTGGGACATGACTGCGCCCCTGCATTCAACTGAGACGTGCAATGCCATATTATGCTCTCTTCTCCTCGGGGTCAAATCAAAATCCGTAAATCCCAAACTATGGCCTGCATTCGCATGCGCCATCACCCCCTCCAACTGATTCACAGAAACATCTTGGGGTACAAACGACGTGTCCAGAATTTTCAATAATGCATTCCTATGGGCCTTGGAACACAATAACAGCGACAATATGGATATCTTCGACGGTGTCTGTTGAAGGTGCTCAACAATCTTATAGTCACTCTTACGGATAAGGCGCATAAACTCTTCTACATCTTTCAGTGCCGTTTCTTTTTCATTCCTCTGCACAGGAACATCCTCATTCACTTTACCTTTACCTTTTGCCAATCGTTCAGCCTCTACCTTAGGCGATATAAAAATTCTCCCACTCCTTGTCATCCCTCCGGCTCCGACGACATTATCCACAACCCCAGCTGGTCGTTTACTGATATCAATTTTCTCCCCATCACAATATGCTTCCAGACCATAAGTCCAGGGTACTGCCTTAGTGCTCTCATAAGGGATTGGCCCTGCCTTTGTGATAGTGATTGTCGGTCGCCTGGCTGGCGCCGTTATAGTTATCGTCTTCCGTGGAATTGTTACCGTAGCTACATCACTTTGCTCATCAGCTAATACTTCTGCAGGTTTCTCAACTGTCGTTCTGTCGAATTGCAACGTGCCTTCATCTATCAAGGTCTGAATACCCTTCTTCAATTCAGCACAACCCCCAGCTTGGGTCCAACACTCTAGACAAAACTCATCGCAGCCCGGATACACACCTCCTTTCAATAACCTGCTCTTTATTTCACACAACGGTGTTTTCAGTTCATCAACCTTCATGATCAGATTCAAACCCTCCTCAGTCAAGATAGCATTTGCCCCATGGTTTGGCATTGGCTGTTGTACTATATTCGGACCTGCTCGTCCAAAATTTATGGCCTTGCTATCCAATAGATCTTGAACCTTATTTTTAAACGCATGACAAGCCTCTATGTCATGCCCGGGAGCCCCGGAGTGGAAGTCACAGTGTTTGTTAACATCATACCCATAAGGAAGGGTTGGTCCCGTGGGCGGTGCCAAGGTCCTCTTTTCAACTAAATTCAGCCCCAACAATGTCTGAAGGAGTTCCGCGTACGTGGACGGAGGCGCTTCAAGCACTCTTTTCGGCTTCGCATTCGGAAATCTTCTTTGGCCAGCATTCTGCCCCTGCTGCAGCTGCGGCTGCTGCTGTTGTGGTATCTGCTGTAGTGGCACTGGTTGTTGATGAAATGGAATTGTGACACTTGCCACCTGTTGCGGATGATTGTACTGATTCCGCCCTCTGCCCCGGCCTCGGCCTCGGCCTCCGAATACTGCACTTGCGTCACCCTGACGGCGAATACCAAAAACTTTTCTGTTACTTCCAACTGAAGTGGATTCCCCAACTTGGAATCTCCCCATTTTGATATTACTTTCAACCTTCTCGCCCATCAAGATTAGATCCGAGAAACTGCCCAAAGAAGCGGGAAACAACTTATCATAAAACATACCGGTGAACGTTCCTATGAACATATCATTCATCTCCTTCTCAACCAAAGGAGGATGAACCTTTGCAGCCATGTCGCGCCACCTTTGCGCATACTCTTTGAAACTCTCATCTTTCTTCTGCGACAACCCCTGTAACTGGACCCGGTTTGGTGCCAAGTCACTGTTGTACTTATAATGAGTCACAAACGCTTCAACCAGTTGTTTCCATGTCTTTATCTGAGTAGGCTCCAACCCCATGTACCATTCAAGGGAAGGACCAGACAAGCTGTCTTGAAAGAAATGCATCAGCATTCTTTCGTCGTTCGAGTAAGCGGACATTCGTCTGTAATAGGAGCGAACATGCACCTTCGGACAAGTATCTCCCTTATATTTGTCAAATGTAGGAGCTTTAAACTTCAGCGGTACCCTCAGGCCAGGCACCAAACCCATTGTGGTCATATCTAAACCAACAACACTTTGATTCACAACACCTTTCATCTGCTCCTCGAGCATCTTGATTCGCTGAGTGTTGTCTGCAGGACCTTCGAAACCCCTACCAGAGAAAGCATCCTCTTGTTGGTCTTCCATCCAGTTAGCATTCTCATTTCCGTACCCGTCATAACCATTGTTACGACCAAATCTAGTCTGATTCATCACAGGGCCCCGTCCCCTGTTACCATACCCTTGAGCGACCCCGACAGGTCCAAAAGACATCATTCCAGCACCATTTCCGTTACCGAATCCGCCATAGCCCTGATTGGCATTACCAAATACATCCTGTCCGAAACCCTGAGCGTTGAAGCCAAGCTTCCCATCCTGGTTAGCATAATCAAACCCCTGGTCGTTATAGCCAAATCCGTTGTTACCAAAACCATTACCTCCATTATTATCACCGCCCAGATTGGCGTCTCCGAATCCGACGTTGTTAATGACAGTCTCATTACCAAATCCTGTATTACCATTCCCGGCGCCAGCGCCATTGTTCACGTTCACAGCAGGTATATTCACCACAGGTGGAGCTACAGGTGTATGAGTACCATCTCTGTGAATGGTATCAACACGTACAAAATTGTGGTCTTCGTGCCCATTCCCGACGTTTCTCGCTAGCAATGGTTGCACCAGAGTTTGCAAGTTTTCCTGCCCTTTCACAATTGTCTCCATCGTTTGCATGAACAGCGCCAGCTTCTCACGCATGTCCTGCATCTCGCTACGCACCTGGTCCATGACTCTTTTGCAGTTGGTACGAGTAAAGTATCGGTGAGGACGTTGACTTTCAATCCTGGAAAGACCTGGAGAATGCAGGAAATGAGACACAGTTCAATAATCACCTGTAATGCAATATGAATGTGTATGCAAATGCAACATGTGTCTGTGCATTAGGGAATATCACTCCCCAATTCTAGTGCTAATGTGCCAGTGCGGTGACAGTGACAACAATAAGAAGTTCGGAACCCAATCATAGAAAAACATCTCATACATTGCAGAGAATCCCATCAAGTCAGGAATACAATATCAATGAGCGTACAATAAGAAGGCATGACCTCGACCAACAATCCTGGTGATGGCCAGCACAATGCAAATAAAGCATACACGTCAATACATGAAATAGTCAAGTGCAACCCTACGCCCGGTACTCCTCCAACAATCTCTTAGTCTCAGGATGATTTGGTTGAGTAAGCAAACCCTCGACAAGTAGCTCTTTTCGCTTGAGGACACGTCGTAAATCACCAGCAGATTCCTCTCGTGTCCCTTCTCCGAAGCGATCCTCTAACTTCCGTTTCTGAGACACAGCCTCCTTCTTGCACTCGATGGCTTTGTTCAATGAATTCTGAAGACTATATCTTGTCATAACCTATTCTTCATACTTTCTCTTGCTAGCCTTCAACTGATCTTCGAGTTCAGAAATTTGCTGCTTCAATTTGTCTTCCTTCTTTTTGTTGTTGGTTAGCGTAGCATTCCACGTTTTGTTGCACGAAGAGATTTCCCGGTAGGCGGCATCGAGTGACTTCTTCTTGGACTCTAGCATATCATGAGAGCTTCTGAATTCTTTTCCCAGGCGTTCATGCTTCTTTTTCTCTTCGGTCAGTTCGGCACCTAGCCTGTTTACCAACTCAGTCTACTGCTGGAAGGAATACACAGCTTTGTTCTTCTCACTCCGCATCTGAGCCAATTCCTTCTCTAACTCTTCATTGATCTTTATCAAGTCTTCTTTTTCTTTCACAACCCGCTCATAGACCTCAATAGCTACAGTAGTGGGTTCCTCCACTGGAATGGGAACAGGACGTGATACTGCTGGAAAAGGCATCTGTACCTGTCCTACCCTCTCCTGAATCCACACCTTGTAAGGCATATAGGCTTGGCAATCATTCTTGCCTAGCAATGGTTTCCCTCTTCTGCAGATATGATTCCAAGTGCGCTGAAGCTTGGCCAATAATTCCCCACTCAGTTCACCAGTGAAATACAGAGATTCCTGTATTTCTTCTTCCTTCGGCGGACTCTTCAAAGCATACCCAAACTGTCGAACCAACAAAGATGGGTTGTAATTAATACATCCCTTTCTTCCAATCAAAGGAACGTTGGGAAACCCAGCGCAACTGAAGATAATCTCTGACCCCAATAAATCTCTGTCGAACCAGATAATGTCTTCTGAAAAAAGCCCCATTAGATGCTCAGACCATTCAACTGTATATGCAGATTCAACGAAAGGACCCTTCTTGGGTAGATGGCTCTCAAACCACATATTCAGCAGCAGTACACAACAATGGACATTTTTCCCCCTTCTGTTTTCATTCTTATAATGCAAGGAATGATAGAAATCTCCAATCAAGGTAGGCACCAGGTTTCCTGCAGCAAACAAGTGGAATGCATCCAAATCGACGAACTCAGGCAGATTAGGGAACAGTATAATCCCATAGATACACAAGGTAAGAACAGCGTTAAACACGATCCAGCAACCACTTTTGGCATATTCTTGAGCTTTGCCAACCAAAAAATTGAGAGAAAACCCAGAAACTCCATTCCAGGAAGTCAATAACAACTCTACAGGATCCATATGCAAGGGAACAGCTAAGTCTTCCAGCTTAGGCTTAGCATCACAGTGAATGAAAGGCACTCTGTTCTGAACTGGCAATCCTAGAAACTCAGCGTACTCCTCCATGGTCGGAGCCAAAATGAAGTCCTGGAACATAAAACACCTCAAGGAGGGATCGTATAACTGCATCAATGTGTATAACCCATTCAGCTCATGTGTAGTTGGTCTGCAAACCAAATTCAGTAGCTTCCCATAACTCTTTCTAAAACTTCTCCTCACATCATCGTCAGCTAGGGAAATCAGACCCAACAGAGAAGTCACATCAAGGGTAGGCAACTTATACGCAACAGTCTTCCTCAAAGTACTCATAATAACAGAGAGAAGTCCGGAGCACTAGAATCGGGAAGTATGCAAATGCACCTGCAGCACAGACACACGTTAATGATATGCACATGATGATGCAAACAATGCAATATGCAAGCAATGCAACAAGGGATTGAATGCCCCTGGCTGAGAAATCCAATCCACAACACTGGCCTCAAAATAGACCCACAAACTGCTCAAGATCATCCACAATGCTCCAACCTGGTCTCTGACAGACCTAATAACACTGTCCTCAAATACCACTGAATCTCAATCAAGGAAACCGGTAATCTGGAGGTCAAGTTACCTGCATATCCCAACCCCTCTCACATGTAGGTGTCCTAATAACTGACACAAGGTATGGCATCCTATGCGGTCGTCGGCGTCACAGACTTTCAAGACTGATGATACGATACCCAGAAGGTGTGGCATCATCATGTCCTGAAGAGGCCTCACTTAGCCAACTTCCAAATGATCGGTCCCCAGAGTCGATAATCCAACTAACCAACAACCCCCTCAACCCAAAGGGTTGAAAAAGAAGTCAACCAGAAGAACCTCGTCCGAGCGTGGATTTCATGAGACACTAGTACATGCAAAGCATGCACGCACCCACTAATTTCCACTCTAATTCTAGGTGCACTCAAGCCCAGGTCCGGCTCATCTCTCAATCATGGAACCCCCTCATACCCACAACAATAATAACAATAATATAATGCTGAATGTAAAATACAGAAAACGTAAATCCATACAAAATCCTCGACGGGAAAACAAGCGCTAGGATTGACTCGCGTAGGGAACCGTTCTAGTCCCCAGGAGAGTCGCCAGCTGTCGCTACTGCGAAAATTGGCGCCGGCTGAACAGAAGAGTCGCCACCGTGCGTTATTCATCCCAACGGGGGGAAAGGAAACGCTCGAAGTAAACCTACCGCAAAGACGGGAAAGGAATGGTCATCGCAACCAAATCTTGGATTCGGGAGTCGGTTACGCAAGGGGAAGGTATTAGCACCCCTCACGTCCGTCGTACTCGACGGGATAAACGCTTGTTTTCATGTACGGATTGTTATTCTATCTATTCTACAGGTCTGGGGTTAAAAGAAAATAAAATGACTCGGAAAAGTATCGCACTTTATGCCTATGTATTCCCGTCTGGAACGAGAAATCAGATTCAACGTAGTTCGCCTACCTACGGGAAAGGAGGGGAAGGTTGCTCGCTAGGATATCGCATCCTATGCCTACGTACTTTCATACAGCATGAAAGATCAGAGCAAACGTAGTTCAGGCCACGTACGACACAAGTCTGTCTTGATTGTTTTTTATCCTTCTGAAAAAGGTTTTCTCCTGATTACGGGTCCAAGCGAACAAAAATGACTCTTTGATTGGTTTACAGTCTTTTACGCAAGAACTGTCTTTTATTGATGTTTATCCTTTTATTGTATTTTTCTGATTGTTTTGAGAAAGAAGAGAAACAGCAACTCTAAAACCTATGGTTGAAAAGGGAATCCAAATCTACCCTAATGTCATCATGCATGGATGAGAACCTAGTGTCTGTCATATTCCTCTCTTGCGCAGAGAGAAACAGAGATCCTAAGGGATAAACGGAAAAGAACAACATATATACAGTAAAGCAGTAAAATGCATGAATGCAACAGTACAAGCGAGGCAAGGGAGTCTCACTCAACCTCGAACCTAGAAAACAATAGGCAAAGTGAAATGGCTTCACTTCAAACCTAAGGGGAAAATTAACAAACAATACAGTCAAGAAACTCAAACAATACATCAACAGCTCTCAACAGCACCAACAGCTCTAAACAGCAAAATCTGATAGAAACAGCAACAAGTCAACAACACCTTCAAGCAAGGTTTTCATCCATCTTCAAGCTTCAAATAAGCATCCAATCTTCAAGAAAAATAGCAAGCTACAACAAGCAGAAACTCTAAACAGTAGACAGCATCAAACAGCTAAGCAGCAGTAAGTCCTACTTCAAACAGTGGCACAGCTCTGACAGCACCAGCTCCTTCTTCTAACAGCCTTCAAGGCAATGTACTTCATCCTCAATCTTCAAGGGATTCTTCAAAGCAAACTCTCCAACAGAGAAATGATTATAAGAGGATTGTGAATGTTAAACAGTCTGTTGAACACCAAAGGTGGCCTACAGAAAGTTAACATAATACAGACTGTTTCTCTCAAAGTTCTATCTCCTAGATACAATCACTAATCCTTCCAAAGGAGGGATGTGAGTATTAAGGGGAGACTTTTAATCATTGAGAAGAATGGAGGCAAAAGAAACCATCCATGTTTATGAAGAAAATTTCTATTCTAAGGCTCTACCTATACCCTATGTCCTATGGTCTTCAAACAACTCCAAGCAAGCCAAGCAATATTTGATTTTGATCTTCAGTCCTCCTCTCTAATCCTTGCCAAGCTCCACAAACTCTAACTAAGCCCACACCCCAAGCAAAAGCCCAAAAAGCCCACACAACAAAATAAACCCCCAAAAATGGGCAAACCAAACAATCACACAATTGTAAAATATACTAAAAAAAGTAATATAATATTTACAAGTCTAATATTAATTCTAAGGGAAATCCTATATCTACCCTATATACCCCATAGGTCCCATACTCTAATTCAATCTAAAAAACCCAAAATAAAATGTTCAAGTGCACCTATGTTGTGTTTGAACCCTAAAACTATCATCCTAATGTTTTCTAATCAAAACTAATCAAGATTTATTCATAAAAATATGAAATAAATTTCTAAGGGAACTTAATGCTCTAATCTAGCTACCACAAAAAGAACGGGATCAAAATGCGAGTTTAAATGCCTAAACGAAATTCATCAATATGTAGGTACAACCAATATGAAAATAAAAGCAATTAATATGTAAAAAATCACCATAAATGGAAAAAAATCTAAAACAATATTTTTATTTTCTTGTAATATTCTTGGGACAATTATTAAAGTGAGGGAAAAAATCCCATGCAAAAATGATCATTTTTGTATTTTTTATGAATTATTTTGTGACTTATGTACAAAAGAAAATGCAATTAAAATGAATACAAAAAGGGGGTGGAAAGAGTAATTAACATAGTTCAGAAATGCCACTGGGCCCAGGATGGGGGTGCAACCAGCAAAGCGCTGGGCCCAATTTTATTCAGAAAAAAAAAAGAAAAAAAAAACACAAACAATAAGCCAACAGGGGGGCAAGCAACAGCATATCCCTTTGATAATCCACGTTGGGCCTCAACCGGGGGGGGGGGGGGGGCAATTAGCAATGGTGATAAGCCCAACCAAACACAACCCAGGGGAAGGGGTTTCACGAGCAGGATGGGAGTATGGTTCAGAAATTTGTAACTGGGCCTAAGCCCGGGATCCCATCCATCCAACTTCAGCAAGACCAAACAAAACCTAAAATTCCCCTATACTCTCCATTCCCACGACACTGTTCATCTTCTTCCAAATTGAAACCCTAGCGGCGCTTACCCACTCTCCCTCTGAAAATCTCCCATTGTTCTTCCTCCATCATCATTCACATCCCCCAAATCTTAGCTCAAACAAACCATAACCTAACGCTCAACTCACCAATGGAGATTCAAACCTAAACAACATCCTCTATCTCATGGTTCCTATTGCTCAACCTAACGCTCGAAGCTACGCTACATGCATGCTTAAGAGTTCGCGAAAGAAGAAAGAGGTACCTGGAGGCTTGATTAAGATGGCGGTTCTCAGAACAAATTGTTGAAGGTGACGATCACGCTTGAGGTCGGATGAAGTTCGTTGTAGATCTGCGGATCTTGACGAAGAATTTCTGGAAAATGGTTGAGTGGATGAAGATCTGGGCGCTACTCATGAACAGCGATGGAGATGACAAATTCTTGGAAAAAATCTAGCAATCGTTGATGAATCCTGATTGCTGTTGACGGATCTGGAAAAGGGGAACGAAGATCTATGAAGATATTGGTTGAGATCTTGAAGGTCTTCGAAGTTCTGACGCAACGAGCTTGAAGGTTCCTGGAAAGCGGTTCAAGAACGCGATGATCTTCTGAGGAAGGCGATGAAGATCCACAGAGTTCTTCTGAAGTTTCTGGGTGAGGTGCTCGGTGTTGATGATTCTGATGCAGAAAATCGAATGATGATGAATGTGGATCGAAGGAGGAAGAAGAAGATTGAAGGTGTTTGAAGGGATTTTCTGGAAAAATCCAGATTTCGGCGATTTGGCGGTGGCCGGAGACAGTTGAGGTCACCGGAGACGATCAGTTATGGTGGCCGCCGACAACTTTGCATGGCCGGCGGTGAGAAGTTCAGGCGAGGGGCAGGTGGCAGAGGAAAATGACGAGGGCAAGACACGTGTGTGGGAGTGAGGTTTGAGAATTGACAAGTGTGAGGTGAGAGAGGGTGAGGTGGCAAGCATGCAGAGTGAGAGAGAGAGAGAAATGAGGTGGGGAACCCGTGGCTGCACGCGTGGACCTTTGACTCTGGGCTTGGACTGGATAGTTGGATAATGGGCCCATTTGAATTAATTCAGACTAATGATGATTAATTGAACTAAACACTGAATTAAACTGAAATAAAACAGAAATTTAAATCTAAAAAAAAACCTAATTACCCTAAAACGAAAATTAAAACTAACCCTGATTAAAACCTCTAATAAGCCTAATTAATCCTAAACAATAAAATCTAATTAATCTGAAAAACTAAAACAATTATTTAATATCTAAACAATTATTATTATATTTTTTTTTAAAATCCTAATTAATTCTGAAAAAAACATATAAAAATCTAAAAAAACAATTAATCCCCATTTCTCTTTTAAAATCTATTATCATTTTAAAACAAAAAAAAACAAACTAATATCTATCTTTATTATTTTTTATGATAATATCTACTTATCTATCTTTTAAATCTACTCTTTTTCAAAACAATCTATTTATCTATTAAAAATAATAAAAAAAACAATATCTAAAGTTATTAAAAATCTTTAATATCTAAAAAATCTTTAAGAACCTATTAATTTCTAATAAAAGAAAATTTATTAAACTAAAAAAAAATTAAAAACTCTATTAAATCCAGAAAAAACCATTAAATGCACTAAAAATCCAGAAAAATGACAGAAAAATCCTAAAAATGCCAGGAAGCCGATTAAATCGAATAACACCCAATTACGCAACCGTAGCGAAACCCGGGCACCAAGATGGTCTGAAAACACGGGAGACGAGCACCAATTCTCAACAGACTTTTATTCTGACTGGTCTGTCCGGCCTGAAACACCAGGGGCTATAATCCCGATAAAATCAATCTCGATTGATAAAAATGCAATGCATGCCGGATGCGAATGCGAATGCGAAGTGCGGTGAAACATAAACCAGATATGGGAACCGGTTGGTCAAATTTTAGGGTGCAACACCACTGCCCAGGCCTCCATATGCGTATTGCCTCCTGTTGTACGCGTATGGCCAAAGGCCATTTCCTTCATATTTCCGATCAAGAATTCACCATACGCATAAGGCTACCCCCATACGCGTATGGACCCATCCCTTACGCGTATCATACGCGTAGGAATAGAAGGCCATGCTGGCTTGGGGATGGGGTGCGTATTATACGTGTATTTCCCCCTGGGAGTGTCCCCCATATGCGTATTACCCTGGGCGTTACGCGTATTGACTTGCTTGCACAGAAAAATACCCATTTTCGCATAAGTGCAATTTTCGTCCATTGGAGCACTTTTAAGCTTCCGATTTCAACCCAAAACAACAACTACACTTGTCTATCATTAGTGGGTTTATTCCACATCATTCTTTCATCATTCGTTTCAACGTTTTCTACCATTATAGTCCATTTTCGTTAATCCCCAAAAACCCTAATTTTCAGATCTGGTTCATATCAGAACCCAACAACAACAGTACCAAAATTGCATGAATTTTCCATTCAAAATCAACATAACACACAGATTTATACACACATTCAGTACACAGTTACAAATTAACAACACTATCACACCACCATAGCAATCAGACAAGGAAAATGAAGAATGTACAGAAAATCCTAAGAGGAAAAGGAACCTTCACTACCTTCTCATGTTATTATCACCATTAATGAATCTCATTCTCCCCCTTACCTAAATTCTGAGCTTTTCCTTCCTTCAACATTGGTAGAAATTCCTTGTTTTTCTTGCCCTAACTCTCTGTCTCTTTCTCTTTTCACGTAGAAGAAAAAATGATCCTCTAACCTCCCCACTAATCCCTCCTAATTATGTTAATGATCATAATAATAATGTTAATGATAATACAAATAATGTTAGTATTAATAAAATGCCTCATTATTCACATTATCATTATTACAATGTTGTTCTAAGACGTAATTTAATTTAATGCATTCTACTAACTCTAACATCTACCCTAACACACATGCCCTTTAACCTAGACAATGCCCAACAATCATTGAAAATAATCATAAAATAACTAAATAGTTAAATGGGGTGTTACAACTCTCCCCCACTTAAAATATTTTCGTCCTAAAAAATGTACTTGACGAGAACAACTCTGGATACGACTCTCACATCTTTATCTCTAATTCCCAGGTCACACTTCCTTTAGCAGCTCCTCCCCAAGCCACTCTCACTAAAGGAATGTCTTCATCTTCTCTCTAATCATTTGAATTATCTCAGTAGTCTGTTGCACAATCTCTGAGCCAAGCATAATGCTCTCACCCGACTCATACCAGCATAGAGGTGTCCCACACCTCCTACCATACAATGCTTCAAAAGGCGTCATTTCAATACTAGAATGATAACTATTATTGTAAGTAAATTCAATCAACGGAAAATGAGTATCCTAAGCACCTCTCTGCTAAAGTATACTAGCTTTCAACAAATCTTCCAGCAACTGAATAGTCCTCTCAAACTGTCCACCTATCTGTGGATGATAAGAAGAACTCAAATTCAAAATAGAACCCAAAACTTCATGCAAGCTCTTCCAAAATCAAAAGTAAATCTCAGGTCTCTGTCCGACACGATGCTCGACGGAACCCCATGCAACTTCACTATTATTCTGCTATAAATCTCCGCTAACTTTGCCAAAGGAAAACTGATGTTAATGGATATAAAATGTGCCAATTTCGTCAGTCTATCCATAATTACCCAAATAACATCAAAGCCTCTCACCATATTCGACAACCTAGTCAAAAAATCCATTGCGATACTATCCCACTTCCACTATGGTATTTCCATTGATTGCATCAAACCAGAAGGTTTTTTATATTCCACTTTTGACTTTTGGTAAGTCAAACAAGCATACATAAACCGAGCTATGTCTTTCTTCATACCCGATCACCAAAACAATTTCTTAAGATCCTGATACATTTTCGTAGCTCCTGGATGAATATTCAAGCTACTCTTGTGGCTTTCCTCTAAGATCATTTTTCTCAATTCAGGATTATCCGGCACACAAATTCTGCCTCGAAGTCTCAACACACTAAAATTATCCACTTTAAAGTCACCTTCCGCATCTGACTCTCATGCGGTCATCAAATTCACTAGCTTCAAATCAAGTTTCTGACTCTCTCTAATCTCACTAAGGAACTCGTTATTAATCTTCAACATACCCAACATCACACTCTCAGAAGTTAATTCACAAACCACACCCAAGTCTCTAAATTGTTCAATTCAATCCGACTCTTTAATCATCAATGTCGACATATGAATTGTCTTCCGACTCAAAGCATCCGCTACAATGTTAACTTTACCGGGATGGTAACACAAGCTAAAATCATAGTACTTTAAGAACTCTAACCATCTTCTCTGTCTCATATTCAACTCTTTTTGGTCCAATAAATATTTCAAACTTTATGATCATTGAACACTTCAAACCTCGACCCATACAAGTAATGTTTCCAAATCATCAACACGAAAACCACTGCAACTAACTCAAGATCTTGAGTAGGATAATTCCTTTCATGTACTCTCAATTGTCTCAAAGCATAAGCCCTTATCATCTTACATCAATACCCCTCATAATCCCATTTCAGACGCATCACAATACACCATAAAAGGTTCATCTGGCTTTGGTAGAATCAATACTGGTGTTGTAGTCAATCGCTTCTTCAATTCTCTGAAACTCTCTTAACACAAAATATCCCACACAAATGCCTGTCCTTTTTTGTTCAACTGAGTCAAAGGAAGGGTCAAATTAGAAAATCCTTCAATAAACCTGCAGTAATAACCTGTCAAACTCAAGAAACTTCTAATCTTCGTCACTGATTTTGGAGGTTCCCGTTGAAGTACATCACTTAATTTGAATGGATCCACTGCTATGCCATCACCAGAAATAACATGTCCCAGAAAACTCACTTCATGCAGCTAAAACTCACATTTTGAAATTTTTGTAAATAACTTATTATCTTTCAACACTTGCAACGATGCAACATTACAATATCAAGGCTCAATCTTCTAGAAGTTCATCCACTTACTTAGTAGACAACGACATCAGCTCCCTACTATCACCAAACCTAGATCCACACTCTGGAGTCAAGTTACAATTATCTTTAGGAAACATTGAGGATTACACACCACTGACCTATCTCTAGCCGTCACCTTGCTTTATACTCCTTGAGAAGCAACCATCAACCATACTTGATTGTTCTCCCCATAAGACACCCCAACTTGACCGACAGACAAAAAAATCGAATTCGCTTCATCTTCAGATATAAGAATCTGCATCGACATTGCCAAAACAATTTTTAAGCACTTGGCTTAACTCCAAACAATCCCCTGTACACACCATATAAGCTGGCAAAACGCATCCATTCCATCCATCATGACCCCGTCTACTATCAACAAGAGGTTAAGGGTGACCAATTCCTCAATTTGTCAATAGGCATTCGACAATCATGACGAGCATAAACCATCTTTACCAAACTATAATGGCATTCACCGACATACTGAGCCATCACTCCATACTTGAGGCACCTTGGAGAAGTATAAGCCTCTCCCCTACTTATTCCATTCCCAACCTGCAAATAGAAGACAAAACAAGCATCGATAGTGTTTTCACACACATGTCGCCTACTAAAGAACAACCAACAATACGGTTAGAAAATTACATGACTATATTCACTTTATAGTCAGACTCTACTATGACACTGACCAGACGGGCTGACCTGCTCTGATACCAACTATAACACCCTACTCTACCCATTCGTATAAAAATCGAAAATAGGAAAATATTGCAAAAATAACTCAGAGTTAATATACGTAGGATGCCGCACTACCAAAAATAATCATCATGAAGTATCAAATCACTTCATGTCTTATTCATTAATAAAAGCTAATTCTTTGATTAAACAACATAATTAATTCAAACAATTTAACATGAAACTCCAATTACATCAAATTTACACATAATATGTGGTTCAACAACAATTAAATCAAAACAGATACGTAACAAATACAACATCAAATAAAGAAAATATGAAGTACCCATTCTTCCCGTGTTACATATCAGAGCGACTCCTAAGACTCAATCAAAATAGCAACACATTACTCCAAGCACTACTCAGGTACCTGATCATCTGTACTTCCCAAGGAGCACAGACACAACAAACTGAAAAGGGGTGAGAACTACATTTAATAATATACGGTGAAAAACATATGCTAAGAAGTAGTTAACACACAAAACACACCAATCATAAAATTACCACACATACAAATGCTACATTATCATTCGGCATAATCAGCCCACATTCAATCATATATAAGTATATAATGCGACTCTCTGACACGATACAATGCATGCGGTACCATCACAATCACATACGGTTCACCCTAGAACTCGATTCCCGTCGAAATTCAGATAAGTTATATACGTTCATCTGAACTACAACTTATCTCCACACGACTCCCACATGGAGCCCGGACGAGACTAGGCACCCATCATAGATTCCCACTTAGCTCATCTCCACATAACATGATATGAATGCATAACATAAAATTATACATACTGTAATTATTATTCAAGCATAATTTCACGATCCTCAATGATCACACACGAACCACATGCTCACCGTGATTCTCTCTGAAATTACCACCACAGCCCAAGACCGTCCATACCCGTCAGTCTTGGCTCACACACATCCAACACGTCTCAACTAGACATCCTCATAAAATCCCACATTTTATTCTATTTCATGTTATTACTAATTTCTCCTGTGTCCAACTATACCATTTTAGTCTTATGGATCATAAGGAATTGTATTACATGTAAAATCGGGACAGAAATCGCAAAAACGGGGAATTTTCACCACAGCTTTGCCCATACGCGTATGGCCAGCTTCCCTCGCCCCATGCCTGTGTATCATACATGCATGGCCCCACTACACAGGCCTCCATACGCGTATTGCCTCCTGCCGTACGCATATGGCCCGAGGCCATTTCCTTCATATTTCCCCTCAAGAATTCACCATATGTGTAAGGCTACCCCATACGCATATGAACCCATCCCTTACGCGTATCATACGCATATGAGCAAAAGGCCATGTTGGCTTGGGGACAGGGTGCGTATCATACACGTATTGCCCACTGGGAGTGTCCCCCATATGCGTATTGACTTGCCTGCACAAAAAAATATCCATTTTCGCATCAGCGCGATTTTCCCCCATTGGAGCACTTTTAAGCTTCTGATTTTGAACCAAAACAACAACTACACTAGTCTATCATTAATGGGTTTGTTCTACATCAATCTTTCATCATTCTTTTCAATATTTTCTACCATTATAGTCCATTTTCGTTAATCCCTAAAAACCCTAATTTTTAGATCTGGTTCCATATCAGAACCCAGCAACAACAGTACTAAAATTGCACGAATTTTTCATTCGAAATCAACATACAACATAGATTCATATACACATCCAGTACATAGTTACAAATTAATAACACTATCACACCACCATAGCAATCTGACAAGGAAAAGGAAGAATGTATAGAAAACCCTAACAGGGAGAGGAACCCTCACTACATTCTCATGTTATTATCACCATTAATGAATCTCATTCTCCCCCTTACCTGAATTCTAAGCTTTTTCTTCCTTCAACAATGGTGGAAATTCCTTGTTTTTCTTGCCCTAGTTCTCCATCTCTTTCTCTTTCTCTTTTCATGTAAAAGAAAAAATGATCCTCTAACCTCCCCACTAATACCTCCTAATTATGTTATTAATTCCTTAATTCTAGAAATAATAATAATGGTCATAATAACTTAATATTCTAAATAATAATAATGTTAATGATTATAATAATAATAATGTTAATAATCATAATAATAATATTAATGATAATACAAATAATATTAGTATTAATAGAATGCCTCATTATTCACATTATCATTATTACAATGTTGTTCTAAGGCGTAATTTAATTAAATGTATTCTACTAACTCTAACACCCACCGTAACACACATGGCTTTTAACCAAGACAATTCCCAACAATAACTGAAAATAATCATAAAATGACTAAACAGTTAAATGGGGTGTTACAATACACGTGAAATGACGCATAGAATGTAATGATCGACCAATGCATTTAATGGGTATTGGACACTTTGATTGCTCGACGCCCGAGATCCAAACAACTTCGAGGTTGTAAGAATGGTCGCGAAGACCCTGATTTTGCTTTACCACCTGGAGGGTTTCATGCTTATTCTTTTCTTTGGAAGAATACGAGATTCTACTTTGCTCAGATCTTGACAATTGTCGAGATGTTTTATGCTTTGTGAATCAGATGCATTGTTGTAGGCTAACAATATTTCTTAGACATTTCAAACATAAAATTAGTTTATGGTTTTCAAGCTTATTTTATTTCAATGTTATAATGCATTATTTATAAAAAAACAATCAACATTTTGCAATCAAACAGGAAAAAAATGATAAAGAAAGTTCAAATGAATGATTTTATTTGATAAGAAATGTGACTCATACATAGGATAATAGTATATGAAATAAGAGGAGTTTACAAAAAGAGAAAGCAAAAATGGCAATGGGAATTTATTCAGGTTTCCATTGAATCATAACACATGTTATCTTCCTTATGACCTTTAAGTCATAATACTTTGCTTCTGAAGGTGGTGATTGGACTGATCCTTTCCATATGAATTCTGTTGTGGTGCAGGCTTGTGTGCTACAGTCTTATGTCTTTTTGGAAATCCTTAACTTTTTCCTGTATCACTCTTTCGAGTTTTTATTCCACCTGGATGATGCCTTCTTTTGCCTAAGTCTCCTTTTCAAGTTTTCGACTTAGCAGGTTTTTTTTTCATATCCCTAATTTTTGCCTAGACCTCTCTTTCGAGTTTTCACCCCACCATAGTTATGCTTTTTTGTGTGTCTAAGTTTCCCTTTCTGGTTTTTGACTTAGCAAGTTTTATTATCCTTTTTTAGGCATAAAACTTCTTGATTGCGTTGGAGTTCACTAGAAGTGGAAACTTCTCTCTGTCCATAGTTGTAAGGATCAGAGCTTAGCCAGAGAAAGCTTTTTTCACAACATATTGCCCTTAATAGTTTGGGATCCATTTCATGTGTGAATCCTTTTGGATGGATAATATTTTCTTTAGCACCAAGTCGCCTTCATTGAACTCTCGAGGAAGAACCTTCGTGTCAAACACTTTCTTGAGCCTTTTTTTATATAACTGACAGTGACACAATGAACTAATTCTTTTCTCTTCAATAAGATTCAATTGGTAAAACCTGGTTTGAAGCCATTATGTCTTTTCTAATTTAGTTTCCATCATAACTCTCAACGAGGGAATTCCAACTTCGATCAAAAGTATTGCTTCCATGCCATATATCTGGGAGAAAAGAGTTGCCCCTGTTGACGTGCAGACTGATGTTCTATAGCCATGCAACACAAAGGGAATCATTTCATGTTAGTCCTTGTAGGCTTTTACCATCTTATGGATGCTTTTCTTGATATTCTTGTTTGTTGCTTATATAATTCCATTTATTTTTGGTCGATATGGTGATGGGATATGGTGTTCAATTTGGAAGCTCTCGCATAACTTCTTCATCATCTTGTTGTTCAGGTTTGACTCATTATCAATAATAATTTCATTGAGAATCCCATAACAAAAAATTATCTCCTTCCTTATAAAACGGGTAACCACTTGTCTTGTTACATTGGCATAAAAAGCAACTTCTACCCACTTTGTGAAGTAATAGATGGAAACCAAAATGAAATGATTTCCTTTTGCAGCTTTCGCTTCAATGAGCCCGCTCATGTCGATTCCCTACATAGAGAATGGCCATGGTGTAGTTAACAAATTAAGAGGAGTTGGTGGTACATGTATCTTATCATTATAAATCTAACATTTATGGCACCTTTTGTCATAATGGAAATAGTAGGTTTCCATAGTCAACTAGTATTAACCTGCTATCAGAATCTTCTTTTCCATCGCATGCCCATTGGCATGAGTCCCAAAGGATCCTTCATCGATTTCTTTAATGAGAATGTATGCTTCGTGTCTAACCATGCATCTGAGCAGAACCATGTCGTAGTTTCTTTTGTAGATCACACCACCACCTAGAAAGAATTTTGATGTTAACCTTCTCAAAGTTTTCTTTTCGCCATTCAAAGCATTAGTTGGGTACTCCTGTTTTTAGAGGTAGCATTTGATGTCATAAAACCATGGTTTGTCATGGTTTCCTCTTTGACTGACTGAAAATATGTCGACTCATCTCGACGCTCATTTTTTATGGATGTTGCCTCATTGGGAAAGCTCACATTATACATTGACGATAACGTATCCAAATAATCTGCCATTTGATTTTCCTCTCTAAGGATGTGATGAAAAGTGATTTCATCAAAATGGCTCATAATTTTTAGAACGTGGGTACGACATGGGATCAACTTAGAGTGATAGGTTTCCCATACTCCTATCACTTGGTGAATAACTAGTGTTGAATCTCCATATACCTCCAAAATTTTGATTCTTAGGTCAATGGCGACTTTAATACCCATGATGCACGCTTCATATTCAACAATATTGTTTGTGTAGTCAAAGAAAAAACTTACCGTGAAAGGGATATAACAATTCCTTATAGAGATTAAGACAACTCCAAATCTATGCCCAAAGGCATTTGAAGCACCACCGAACACGAACGTCCATCTAGCTCCTGGTTTGGGCCTTTTGTCGTCATCTGGAACCATTATGTTCTCATCTGGAAACTTAAACCACATGGATTAGTAATCTTCCACTGGTGGGCGAGCGAGGTGTCCAGACAACACGCTTCCTTTTATGACCTTCTGAATAATATACTGAATGTCATATTCAGACAATAACATCCGCCAGTGAGCAATCCTCCAGTTAGGGAAGGTTTCTCAAAAAAGTACTTGATGAGATCCATTTTTGATATCAATTATGTTGTATGACATATCATGTATTATCTTAAGCAACAAGTAGCCCATGCTAATGCACAACAGGTTTTCTCTAACATTGAATACCTGGTTTCAACATCATTGAATTTCTTACTCAAATCATAGATTGCATGCTCTTTTTTTCCCGTCTCTTCGTGTTTCCCCAGTACACATCCCATGGATTCATCGAGTACTCTCAAGTACATAATGAGGGGTTTCCCTGGCACATGCGGCATCAAGACTGGTGGTTTTCGCAAGTACTCTTTGATTTGATCAAACGCCCCTTGAAACTCTTCATTCCACTCGATAGCTTTATCTTTTCGCAACAACTAGAATATTGGTTCACAAGTGGTTATTAGATGTGATATGAATCTAGAGATATAGTTTAATCTGCCCAAGAAACCATTAATTTATTTTTCTATACTAGGTTCTAGCATATTTTGTATGGCTTTGACATTGTCAGAATCAACTTCTATCCCTCACTAGCTAACGATGGACCATAGCAGCTTTCCTGATCTAATGCCGAAAGTGCACTTGGCTAGGTTTAGGCGTAATATGTACTTCCTCAAGCGTGCAAACAATTCCTACAAATGGGTGATGTGCTCTTCCTCTGCCTGGGACTTGGCAATCATGTTTTCCATATGGACTTCAATCTCTTTATGAATTATGTCATGAAAGAGAGTTACCATTGCTCTTTGATAAGTTGCCCCAATGTTTTTCAAGCCGAAAGACATTAACTTATAGCATAAATTTCCCCATGGAGGGGCGATAAATGTGATTTTCTCCATGTCCTCGGGAGCCATCTTCATTTGGTTATAACCATAGAAACCATCCATGAAAGAAAAGATTGAGAATTGAGTTGCATTATCCATCAATACATCAATGTAAGGTAAAAAGAAGTCATCGTTCGAGATTGCTCTATTTAGATCTCTATAATCCATACACATCCACACCTTACCATCCTTCTTTGCGACATGCACAATGTTGGCAACCCACTGTAGGTATTTTTCAACAACTAAGAAATTGACATCAAACTGCTTCTTGACCTCTTCTCTGATCTTGAGAGACATGTATGATCGAGTTCTCCTCAACTTCTATTTCAATGGCGGGCATTCTATCTTGAGTGGTAGCTTATGTACAACTATGTATTGTCTAGTTATGGCATATCTTGATATGACCAAGTAAACATGTCCATATATTGCCACAACAGTTTGACCAACTTTTTTTTATGCTCTGTTCCAAGGAAGAGCTAACTTTGACTTTTTTCTTGGTCCCCTCAGTTCCCAAGTCAATCACCTCTATTGGCTCCTGGTGAGGCTAGATCACCTTATCCTCTTGCTTTTATACTATGGCTAACTCTTCTAGGAGTTCACAATCTTCCTCACCATTCTCTTTGACTTGGTTAATTGGAAGTTCAAAGTCGCAAGGGATTATAACAATGTTATGGTCAATGGGTTTGGTAATGGATCTGTGTGGGATGGATTTTCTTTTTTTAGAAAAGGAAAAAACTGGAAAGTAAAAGCGTATGGAATAGAGTTTCCATTTTTATTTTGAAAAACTGAAAAATGAAAGACAATGATCGTAATTGAATATAAAAATGCATTTAATTGATGATAAAATCAGTCATTAAAATAACTTGAGTCCTACAAAGCTGTCAATTTGCCTTAGGCAGAGTAAAAGGACTTTTTAAGAAAACGATAAATTACTTTGAACAAGAAATAATATCTAGAATCTCTATAGCTTTCCAACTGTTGATAGCATTGTCTGGAGGGTAGCGATACACCAGATTGGGTATCTTCTCGTTTCCATCTTTGACCATAGCGATTTAATCCTCATGTATGAACCTAAAGTTTTAGAAGATCTCATGCATACTGTGTTTCCACAGTTGTTTACCTTTATCATCTTTGTCCCACTCTAAAGATGGTTGGTATCCCAATCTGAATCGATCTTTCTTTTAAGGCACATTCAACACTTTTCCCCAGCCCATCAGGGTGTCTACTTTCTATTGCTGCCTCCAGGTTCCTCCAGGAGGACATCGGTAACTTTGACCTTTTAGTACCCTATTTTTGGCCAACCGCCAAAACACTTGCGACTTCTAATGCTTGGAAAGAAGTTTCCAAGCTCTCTCTGTCAAATTCAATGTATTTGAATAAAGACAAGTGGCTATCCAACATGTCCTCTTCGCCCGAGACGATTATAAGTTTATTGCCCACAATGAACTTCAGCTTCTAATGGAAATTTGAAGTGACAGCTCCAGCAACATAGATCCAAGGTTGACCCGAGTGACAACTATAGGCTAGATTAATATCCATGACCTAGAAAGTGATCTTAAATATTTGATGATAACCTTCTCTCTCAAAACACAAAACCCTAACATATCTCTCTTCCACATCCTATGAACCCGTCTCTCTTCTTCTTCAACATAACTCATACCATATCTCTATTCCACATCCAAAAAAATCGTCTCTCTTCTTCTTCCATAAATCTTGTCTTTCTTCTTCATACTAAAAGGTATCAAGTTCAACATTGTTTCTTCGTTATCTTTCTTCTTGTTCTTCTTGTTCTTGTTCTTGCTCTTCTAAAAGGTAATCATGTTATTCATATGCTTTCTACCATTTTTCTTTGTATAGGTTTTAATATTCATCGCTTTTAAAGAATTTCAAGGTACGTCAGTCCTCGACCTACTCCATCCATTTGGTGTTACAAAGGGTTGTCATTTGGTATGGTGTTTCAAAATGCTCATGAGCAATTTTAGGTCATTTTTTGTCCACCTTGGTGAATCAATCGGAAATTTGTAGAGGTTTGAATAATGATTACAATGTGACTGTATTTACTCAAATTAGGTTAGTTTATTGATAGTATTGTGTATGTGCTACTATACTTTTCGAGCGTGGGCACTGGATATTTCAACTGTGTGTTCATTGTACTTGGACCTTTTTTCTCATTTCCTTTTTTGACCTAAAGCCATTTCTGGCCTCTTGGATCCCTAAGTTTGACCTTACTTTAAAGATGGAAAACAATGGTATAATATGTGAGCAGTATGTTAGACTCTTAACTAACTTTTGTACATTTTGTTTCATCAAACTATTTTTTGTCAAAGAGTGACTAGTTTTTTTATCTTTACATTTGTCCTACCTAGTGAGAAAAGGCTTTGATCTAGTTACATGTAATTTAGTTTCAGATTTTTCCAAGTATGATTAGGATTCTT
Organism: Lathyrus sativus; assembly: GCA_963859935.3. NCBI lineage: Eukaryota > Viridiplantae > Streptophyta > Magnoliopsida > Fabales > Fabaceae > Lathyrus > Lathyrus sativus. Next base: position 551,522,532 of record OZ012741.1, read on the forward strand.
CTTATTTCTTTTTCAAACTTTCCAAATCTCATTTTTGTTTCTGTTTATGTTTAACATGCTATTTATAGGATTAAATGTCATGCTAGTTTATGTTTTCAAATATGGTTAACATGTTGTTTGTAGGACTGCAACGTCATGCTAATACATTTTAACTTACAGAGAAGGTGAATGAAAAAATTTAACTCAAGAAAGCGCATACTATGGGTGTGGTTCACAAATTGTTTGTGTTGCTATGAAGAAAAAAATACAAGGAGGATGAAGCGAAAGTGAAAGCTGCAAACTTGTTTGAAAGACCCAGAATGACATCCATTCAAACTTAACACAAAATTTGCAGCTCTCACTTCAACTTCATCCTCCTTTTATTATGGATGTCTTTCTGAGACAAGTAGATCATTTATTTATCTTCATTCTCCATGAATCTTTTCAATAAAATGTATGTTTGTAAAATACTTTATGAATTGATATGTTGTTGTTGTTCAAAATGTTTGCCTTGTTCAAAATATTTTATGAATTACTCATGTTCTTATTTCACTAACCCCTCACTGAACATATGCGTTCATTTAAATTGATTTAGAAAATGATAATCTAAAAAGTTAAGTTATATTTGAAAACCAACTTAGATCAATCAATGTTTTTTGAATTGCATGCATCTTGTAATTCATCTCTCGCTCTTTAACATATAGAATATGATTCAACGCTCCAAGTTCTTTGAAGCAACAATTCATTTTCTGCTAGTTTATTTTGAAAAGCATCAATTTGTTTAGAAATTCGGATTCAACGTCATTGCTATCATCATGATTATTTATTTGATGATGATGATTATTATGATGACATTGATGATATTGAGTTCGAATTAGTCAACAAATTGATGCTTTTAAGAATAAAATAGAAGAAAATGAGTTGTTGTTTTGAATAACTTAGAGCATTGAACCAAATTATATATGTTACAGAGTGAGAGATGAATTACAATATGCATGCAAATAAAATAGTGGATTGTTTAAGTTATTTTTCAAGAATAATTTAATTTTTAGATTATCATCTTATAAATCAATTTGAATGATTGCATATTTTTGTTAAGGAGTAAGGAAAAATAACCAATCCACATGTTTTGTAACAAACTCACATACATACCACGACGGTTGGAATATATAATCATGGTAAAAATTTAATACTATGCACAATTTAATTAAATTGATGCGGATGGGTTTCGAACCCATGAACTATATATATTACACCGTGTATTAACTATAACCACTGTGATAGGTAGCGCGCTACCTAGTTTATCACTACAGTTAGACATCAGTGGTGGAAAGCTGCATATTTACAGCCACACCCTTCCTAACCATGGTTGGTTAATCCTCATGGTATCCCTTTTTCAACCGTGGTGAAGTGATTTTTACGTAGTAGTGGATACACACCTACCTTGGAATACTCCTTTTGTTTCTTAAAAGGAAAAGAAGATCCCAACAGTGGTTGTAATATCTAGACCCCAGTAGAGGATATCGAATCCTCAAACGAACTCCCAATTATTCTGATGTAGCTGAGAAGGGGCGACGTTGAGCGCCTCGAGGATATCAGACTTAAAGACCGTGAAGGGACATTGACTTTGTATTCTTCAAGATGCTAGTATAGAAATAGAAAACAAAATCATTTACTATCCCAGAAGGTCACAATATGCAAAATCATTTAACATCAATTTTACTTTCAGTGTTTGACAACTTCATACCCACTCGAAATGCTTATATCCAATAATCTTCTAGACGTATAGAATCTAAACTTAAAACTTCTTCACAAAAGGAGTTCGTGGGAATGGTAGAGAGATCCATGATGAATTCAACAGAACCTGAAGAAGAAGGGACTAAATTAGTGTCATTATCACTAGACAAACTCTTAGGAGAACCTAATCTCTCTCTCTCTCTCTCTCTATCTATCTATCTATCTATCTATCCATCCATCTATCTATCTATCTATTTCTCTCTCTCTCTCTCTCTCTCTCTCTCTCTCTCTCTCTCTCTCTCTCTCTCTCACACACACACACACACACACACACACACACACACACTCAACCATCCGTTCTAAAGCTTTCAGCCATCGATTCCACAAATCGGTTATCTCCAAAACAATTTTGAGTTCTATAACTCTCCCATATACGTAACACTCACAAACATAAACCATGACTACGAATATAATGAGAAAAAAGTCAAGATGTTACACGCAACAGTTAGCAAATGATGAATAAGAGTTAAGAAAAGAAGTTGAAAAGAAGCACATGAAGATGTTGAGTTAAAATGGAGCTCAGACTATTTTGAAATAAGGAAAGGTAACACTTATTTAAGATTGTGAGTGGCAGACAACAAAGTGGTTGCATTTAAGAGTAGTAGTCTAGGGTAATTGAGGTAATGTTAACCTAACCTATAGTATATTTGCCACGTGACATTTAGGTCTCTGTCTCCCAAGCACTTTGTCCCTTTGGGCCTTACACTTGAGAGACTATTTATATCCAGTCTCTCACCCTAAAGCACTGGTATCTTTGAGTCTCATATTTGAGGGGCTATGTACATTCCAGTCTCTTTTTGGGTCGAGTACGAACTCGGGCACGAAGTGTTTTAGACGAGTATGATCCCGAACATGGATTAACCTCAAAAAAAAAGAGTCAAGGCAAACATACTAATCCAAGATAGACTCATCCAATTGATACTAATATACTTCAATACCGTAAAATACTTTGAAGAACACATTAACAATTAACAATCATAAATGATCAGTCTCCGACAAAGAAGGAAAGAGACCTATATCCATCATTGTACTTAAATAGACAATGAGACAAAGAGTAATGAATTAGTCATAAAAGACTCAGAATTTAGAAGACTTTATATAAGCTAACAATTGAAAGACTATTGATTCCATTGACACTTATACAAAACATTGAGACACTTACTATCCTAACATTAATAGAATTATCAAACTACTATACTCTACGTGTACAAGCATAATCTTGCAATAATTAAATTATTCATTTGTGTACAACTATATTAAAGTTGTTTCAAAACAGAAAAGAGACTATATTATACAACATCATATTAGCCGGTGGGTTTGGCTTAAGCGCAACCACAAATTATATTGTTTTGGCGCATACACAAATAAATAAAATTAGAAGAGAAAGTGAAATCATTTATCATCGGTTAATGCTACTTTCTACATACATTAACCAATCACGCACATTTCCCATGCTACTTTCTACTTACCATGAATTTAACTTATATCGCTTGATCAAAACATTAGCCTCATACCAAAAAGAAAACATCAAACCTTAAAAAGATGACTTGTAAGTTGCAGACACATGTGTTTCAAGTCTTATACTATATAATATGAACCCTATGCCATATGTTCTTCCTTCAACCTTAGACGTGCCACTGCTGAAGCCTGCTGCTGACCCCTTCTGTTGAAATCATGAATCTCACGTATGGCATTTTGTGATTTTAGCTGTGATGCATTATTATTGTTGGCAATGGTGTGGCTATTAGTCTTAGCCGCTGGCACATCATGATTATGTTTTCCTTCATATGTTGTCATTACTGCTTTAGGATCCGTTGAAACCCTCTCAATATGCTTCCTAACATTACAACCCGGGCTTGTGCATTTGTAATAGCTCCTACATATCATTCAAGAATGCACATTATCATCTTTTCAATTTCATAAATCATTTCAAGGTTTCGCTAATTTCAAAACTAACTTATATTTCTCGACTCCTACAACTTCAAACATAAAAATCTTGAAACGCTGTTGTCAATTGTCATCATACAGACTTTTGTTCTTGTCACCTTAGAAATCAAGGATGCAGCAGTACGAGCCTATAGAACATATCATGTTCAAGTATGGTTGTACTACTGTATCATTGATTTCTAACAAATCAGGAATTAAAGTTTGGAGGATGACTAACGACTATACAATTAGAGTGTGACTAACGACCGAGATGATATAGTGGTAACAAACTTCAGAGACTAAATCATTGGACTATATAATTAAGTAGTTGTGATTATGTAATCACCTTGGATGCGGATTTCCTTTGACAACTTTCTGCCCGTATTTGCGCCATTTATATCCATCCTCTAACAGATCTACATCACTTGTTGTTTGCACAATGATTCTAGGCTTTGAGACAGCACTCCTATGTGAAAAGTCATATATAGAATGGTTCGCGATTAGTTGACAGTATAAATGTTTTATCTCAACAAGAACATGATTTTACAAACCTAACCCATACCATACCTTCTTTTGCGATCAGGTTCACAATTTTTCTCAGTTTCATGATCTTTTTCTTCGTCGCTGTCACTTGCTCCTGACAACTCTTGTTGCACATTTGAATTATCTTCCGTGAGCTTGCTTGGACGAGGGCGTTCGTGAATGTGCTCTCCTTTGTAAATAATTTGAGTTACATGTCCATCAACAAGATCGCGTTCGACTTTTTTCTTCACGGGACAACTCAGATGTGTACACTTGTAATAGCTTCGAGGAAACTCGCAACCTTTGACTTGTTTCTGTCCATACTTCCTCCAGTTGTAGCCGTCGTCATTAGCTTTATCGACATTCACAGAACAAGACTGTTGTAACGTTTGTTCTAAGTTGGAAGAACAATCAACAGATTTTGCTATTGGTTCCTGGGAGTTAGGTATGTGTTGTTGTGCAATGTTGTTGAATGTAACTGCCTGAAGTTGTGTCAATGAGGTGCTTGTAGGCACTATTGATGAAGAAAATGAATGTTCAGATTGGATTTGAACATTTGAATAGGCTTGTGCTAGTGGTTGCTGTTAGGAGGATAAGGAAACAGAAACAATTCAACTCAATTCAAATTCAGAGTGATTATGTTATTGTTAACCACAAGCAATTCATCTAAACTCCAAAATGAAACATGACATTAAACATTCTAGTTAGAATTTATTTTTAATTTAATATCATTTTAAATTTTTAATTGAATTTGACCAAATCAAAAGATGAAGAATAGTCATCTTTTATAAATTTTATTTTAACTTTATTTTTAGTGGTGGTTTAGTTTTTCAATATTTTTTATATGCTTTATTTTCCTAACTAGTTATACTTATAGTTTAAGGACATTTCATTGTAATTGTCCAATTTAAACCGAAAAGGGTATTTTTAAATAAAACCAAGCAATCAATCATCTTAGAAAATCAACCGATGAAAATGAACTAATCCATGATCTTGCTTTGGCACCCGCTTGTTAAATCAAACACTTACATTCACATGAGTAGATGGTAATAGACCAATCTGAGTAAGAGATACCTATATCCTAACCTACATAATTTTAAACTTTTTTCTAAATCTATTTAATTAAAGAGGATATATCATAAGCTATAAATAAGTTTTTTCTTTTAAATCTTTCGGATTTATCTATTTAAATAAATAAATATATTATTATTATTATTATTATTATTATTATTAAAAAATAGTTAGATTTTTTATTAAATATAAAAATAAAGTTTAATTATTATAAGAACTTAAGAAAAATAAGTTAAAAACTCCTTATAAATTATTTCTAATTCTATTAATTTAATAGTCTCATAAACTTTATGCTATAAAATAAATTCAAATAAGTTAATATAAATAAATCTTTAATTTTATAATTTTAATCTATTTAAATATTAATTATTTATTTATATATTCAAATAAAATAATTTTTTAAATAAACTAATAAACCACTTTCAGAAAGATCATACCGGAACTTTGAAAATAAAGTTATAACCTTATAAAAACTATCCAAATTAACTTTTAATTTTTAATAAAAAATTAATTTAACTAAGTCTTTTCAAACTCGGCCTATTCTCCTTCGGCATGAGTTTAAAACTTTTTAGATTTATAATTCTTTTCTTTTTTTTGATATAAAATATTTTATTTACTACTTTTCTATATATATATATTCTATATATATATATATATATATATATATATATATATATATATATATATATATATATATATATATATATATATATATATATATATATAGAAAGAGAGAGAGAAAGGAGAGAGTAAATATTAATAAATCCTCATTCTTACTCTTTTGATAATTATACTCTAATTTTTTTTTATCAGTTACGCATATTATGCTGGGTTTTAGGGAGGAGGCATTTTTTCTGTCCGGATCTTTCCCATGGCCTTCTTTCTGTGAATCTAATAAATTTGTAATATTTTTATATGATTGTCTATTTTTTATAATATATTTAATTATTTATTATCTCTTTTTTTTGGTAAGACATTTTATTTATTTTGTTTGTACAATAAATAGTTTAAGATATTATTAGACAAAGCCATAAATGAACATTAGTGCAACATCATTTCATCCGGCTAAAGGGGCCATGGATTTTTTGACTTAACCAACAAATGAAACAAAGACAGACAATAATTGAGATGTTGAGGTTCCATTACCTGAGGTGAAGAACTAAACATGGCCAGCGGTGAGAAGCCACCGCCTCTTCCTCCTCCATGCTCCACATCCAACATAGTGCCGGCGAGAAGCTCTGAGAATGTCTTGCAGTCGTCGTTGTCTCCAAACATGCTCGAAATTAGAGTCATCGGACCCGGACTAAACCCCCCACCAGGCCACTCTCCATTTCCACCCCCAACCATTCTTCACTTTATTGATTATTGATTACTAAATGAAACCAGATGAATGAACAAAACAAATAACTACAACACACGATTTCTTTGATCTCAATTTTCAATTTCAGCAAAAAGTCCACGCCTCAAATACATCAGAAAGAAAGATAATACATCTTCTCTACCCTGCCTGCCATTTTCTCTTTCTCTCTTTCATGTATATAATAACTTTTATATATGTGATATTCTTCCATTATCTCTTTCTAAGTCTTGGTCTACTAATTTGTCCAAAAAAAGTCTACTACACCAACAGTGACTCCATCATTAATATATTAAATGTCACTTTAAGTTTTTTTTTTTTGTATAGTTTTAAAAAATTGTATATAAATAAAAAGTCTAATAAATTTATAAAATAAAAAGTCTAATAAATTTATAAAATCGTCTTTATTTATTATTGAATAACTTTTATTAAAAGTTAAATGCGTAGTTGAAACGCACCACTTAAAATATATAGAAAAAGAAAAGGATAACAAAAAAGATGAAGACCGAAATTCTTTATCCTTTATAAGATTTTGAATCTATAACTTGGCATGTTGAGTTTATCCTTTACAATATATGAACAATTAAAATTTAGAGTAATGGAACTAAGGTATTTGCGGTAGAATTCCCTTCCATGAAGGTGGGAGTAACAATGAGATGCATAGATTTAGCATAAGTTGCACAATTTGTCCAATAGTTTCTTAACCTCCAAGAGATGGTGGCTTTGTTCTTAAAGATCATTACAACTAATATTGAATTTGCCTCAAGCCATAAATTGTGCATCTGTAGATGGTATTGGTGAACAAACTCAATGGCACGAAGGGCCCCAAAAATTTCTGCAAAGAAAGTTGACTCCTGGCCTGTCGGTTCCGCGGAAGCACCAAGAAACTCAACTCTAACATTTCTGTATATGCCACCGTAGCTGGCCATGGTGTTGGTGGAAGCTTCATCAACATTGCAGTTGATCCAATTCAGAGAAGGAGGAAACCAAAATACCTCTTTAATAGATGACACTTTAGGAGGATGAATGACAATACTGAAAGACTTGAGCAAGGAGAAATTCGGAACCGATGGGGATGAGCAGATAGTAGTGGAATAACTTGCTAAAGAGATAGAGAAGGTTGCCATAGAAGCATCAGTTTCCCAGGTAATCTTCTTATCTTGAAATCTAAATTGGTTTCTAACATACCATATTGTGGATATCATATTAGTTAAAGTTGATTTGTAGACAATCATACACTGGGGGATCTTTTAGCATAACAAATTTTCCACAAATCCATTGTCCTAGAGACTTGTCAATTGACTCTGAGCTTATTCCCAAGCCAAGCCTAAAGTTTGGAAGCATAATCACAACTCCAAAAAAGATGCATAATTTTTTTCTTTTCTAAGGCATAATGAGCAGACAGAGGAAATGTAACACCTTCTCACCTTTAGATTGTCATCGGTGGCTAGCTTGTTGTGTATGAACTTTTGAGCAATAACAACTAAAGAATAAGGGATATTGTAACACCATAAACCTTGAAACTTATATATCAAGGATTACTCCATAATTTAAGGGGTTATCAACGACAATCCTTCAACAAAACATAGACATTTTAAAAACATGCAACAGAAAGGTAAACAACATACAACATTTGTCATCACATATTCACCTTCACTTAGAATACCATCACAGCTAAATCACATTAATTTAGATAATAAAACATGTTAACTTCAATTTGGGTCTTATAAAGACTTAACTTTCATAAAATAATTCAGATGAATTTTATTATGCAACTCTCAACAATATCAAAACAACTGAACATAATGGTTATTAAACTTCAACAAGACAAATAAGTCGACATCAAACATAATGAAAGAAAACATCGTTTGCCCCTAGTGCTACAGAATTATAACATAGCGACTAAAAATGTGATAACTTATAAAAATGACTCCAAGAGCTATTTCTCACTCATAGCAGCAACTCTAATATTGAGTATCTACAAGATGTCCATGGTGGACAAAATCAAATCAAAGGGGGGGGGGGGGGGGTGGGGGGGGGGGGAGGATGAGAATTCATATAAACATATTCAACAACAATCACACAATATCTTTCTCACACCCACTCCATCGACATACACAAAATAGTCACATATTCATAATTTAAATAAAGAAATGAGACTCACAACTTCAACTAGATTCATATGCATGTGGTATTATATCATCATCAATTGGTTCACCCTGCTCGAACCTTGAATCCACCCTGCTCGGATTCGAGACAAGTCACCTATCTACCCTGCTTGAATTACAACTTGCCTCTTTCATTAACAATAATGACATAATAAATTCATGTTACATCACGTCAATGTGAAAATAACATAATGTTTAAAGTCCCCTCCCGATAATAAACAAAACATGCATTGACCTGACGATAATAGTTCCCCTCCCGAACTATTATCCTACAATTACATACTCATAATTCAACTACCCAATTCATGCTCATACAACAACACATCATCATCATAATTTACAGCAATTAAGATAACATCATCATCACATGTGCACATATCCATTCACTTATTAAATAATTTATTGATTTAATAAAAAATCATGTTTAATTGTTAAGTCATACCAAAACATCATTTGAATAATAGCTAACAGAGCCTAATAGTACCCAAAATATCCACAAAGTTCAAAAGGTCAAAATTTACGACTAAATATCATCAAAACAAGCATCTATGCCTACTAAAGGCTCATGACGGGTTACATATCATGTTGTGGCGTCCGCCACCGACCTCAACACTTCAGAACATCACCTATGTGACGATCGAATTTTAACCTAAGCCTGGGTAACGTGACAGGTTACCCGTCACCAGTGTGATGCCCGTCAGCACCCTGTAACCTGCATAATTCTTCTCTTTTGATGGAGTTTAATGCATAACTCCTAATTCTCACTCCAGGCATTCAAAATCGATCCAAAACATCACACACATTGTCATACCCTAATTTTTAACCCTAAGATTCCACCTCATTTTCATCATTTTAACTTTGTTAGTTCCTGATTGGCAGACATTTTGGTAAAACTAGGTGTAATCACAAGATGTCCTACAGGATGTCGTGACATCTGTTTCTAAGGTTCTACAGGTAGCTTTGTATGTTGTAGCAAGACTTCTCATGATGTCATGTATGATGTCCTGACACCTATGAACAAAACATTCTGTATGAATGTGCTGGTTTGTTTATCTCTTACGTGCAAACCTGTTGCACTTATCTAGAGTAAATCTGCAAGGTTATTGGTATTACACAAAGGCGTTTTTTATTTACTTTTGAGGATCGTGTGGATCTATTCTCAGAAGATTATCTTTGAGATTTAATTAGAGATTTGAAGAAATATTTGATTGGATCTGATTAAACAAATCAAATCTGTTTCTTTGCTACAATTTATGAAGATTGATCTCTTCTCAAATCTGCTGTTACTTTTGCCACAACCCAAGCCCGTTCAGTATTTCTATTTAAGGATGTGTAAACCCTAGCTTTGAGATCAGAGAAGCTATGATTAAAGTGTGTGAATTTGTGTAAGGTTTAGCTTTTGTGTGTTTTAGTAATTTGTGAGCCATTCACTCATTGTCTTAATGTGTGAATTGGACTAGGTTTTGCATTGTAATTTGTTCACTCAAAGCTTGTAAGCAAGAGTGTATTGTACTTGATTGAAGATTTTAAGCAAGATCAAGTTGTATATTTGAAGAGTGCCTTCTAAAGCTTATTCATTTGTTGTTATCACTGATGTGATTAAGGGGAAGTGAGAGGTGTCTCTTATCTAGGTATGTCCTAGGTAGATATTGCAAGGGTAGAGATTAGGTGAGAAGATGGTAAACTAGAGAGAGTCTACTGTATATCTTCAAACTAATTCTACTTAGTTGATTTCCTTCCTGGCTTGGTAGCCCCCAGAAGTAGGTGTGTTTTCACCGAACGGGGTTAATAATTGCTTGTGTTTCTTTACAATTGTTACTTATTTATCCTTGTTTTTATTGATGCTTGAACGAATATTTGTGTCGTAAACATCACCTTTGACATCTAATATCTGATACCAGAATTTTAATTGGTATCAGAGCAGGCATCCTGCTCGGGTTCTGGGTGAGATCTAAGGACGATAATTTTTGGTACCATGGACAAAGAAGGAGGATTTGTGAACAGACCACCTGTTCTTGATGGGAATAACTATGACTATTGGAAACTACGTATGGTTGCTTTTTTGAAATATCTGGATAATAAGGCCTGGAAAGCTGTCATAAAGGGATGGGAACACCCTTTGATTATTGACAAAGATGGAAAGGCTACATCTGACTTGAAGCCTGAGGAAGAATGGACAAAGGAAGAAGATGAATTAGCTCTGGGCAGCTCCAAAGCTTTGAATGCCTTGTTCAATGGAATTGATAGGAACATATTCAGATTGGTTAACAACTATGAGGTAGCTAAAAAAGCCTGGGAGATACTGAGAACTACTCATGAAGGCACATCCAAGGTAAAGATATCCAGACTTCAACTGTTGACTACTAAGTTTGAAAACCTGAGGATGAAAGATGATGAAAGCATACATGACTTTCATATGAATATTCTTGAAATAGCCAATGCTTCAAGTGCCTTAGGAGAAAAGATGACAGAAGAAAAGTTGGTAAGAAAAATTCTCAGATCTCTTCCCAAGAGATTTGACATGAAAGTAACTGCTATAGAGGAAGGCCAAGACACCTGTAAGATGAGAGTTGATGAACTTATTGGGTCTTTTTTAACCTTTGAAGTAGGAATAAGTGACAAAGCTGACAAGAAGAAAAACATAGCCTTTGTGTCAAATACTGAAAGTAGAGAGGATGAATCAGATGAAGGTACAAATGAAAGCTTATCAAATGCCATAATACTTCTTGGAAGACAATTCAACAAGGTTATAGAAAGAATGGATATGAAGATGAAACCTAATATCAAGAACATCTCACAGGACATCAATAGGTCCAATGATGTAGGAAGAAGAATCAGAGCTGAAGAAAAACCCACAAATAGCAAAGGGATCAGTGCCATGGGTGTGAAGGTTTTGGTCACATCAGATCTGAATTCCCAACCTATCTCAAGAAACAAAAGAAAGGTCTAGATGTTTCTTGGATTGATGAAGATTCTGAAAGTGATATTGAAGAAGAGTCAGCCAAACATGTAACTGCTTTGACTGGAAGATACTATTCTGATGAAGACTCCAGTGAAGATGAATTAACATTTGAAGAACTTGCAGCTTCCTACAAAGAGTTGTGCCTGAGAAGTGAAGAGGTATGCCAACAAGGTGAAAAACAAAAAAAACTCATCATCAAACTAAAGACTGAAAAGGAGGAACACCTAAGAGTTATCAAGAAGTTGAATGATGAAGTTGCTGAACAGTTTAGAACTATCACTAAGTTAAATGAGGAAGTTGATCAACTGACTTCCCAACTTGATCAAATGGGAAAGTCTATTAGAATGATGAACAGTGGTACCAAAACCTTGAAAGAGATTCTTCAATCTGGAAGAAGGATGGGAGACAAAACAAGGTTAGGATTTAATACAGACAATAATCCCACTCCTCAGCACAAGCCTTCTGGAACCAAGCAGAAGATGTTCCATTAAATCTCTCAACATCACGACAAAAAACAACCCAGCCAACCAAGGAGATTCTAGAGATGGAGATGTCATCACTGTGGTCGTTTTGGACATATAAAGCCTTTCTATTTTAGACTGCATGGATATCCAAATTTTATACCTTAAGCCAGACTTGATCAGAACATTCAGTCCTGTAGAAAACAATGGGTTCAAAAGAATTATGCTACAAAGCAATGGGTTCCTAAAAATGCTAATGCTTGCTTCATAGCTCATACGTCCCTGAAAGTCTCTACTAAGAAATACTGGTACTTTGATAGTGGGTGCTCAAGACACATGACATGGATCAAAAGTTTGCTAGTTGACATCAAACCTCACTCAACCAGCTATGTGACCTTTGGAGATGGACCCAAAGGTGAAATTAAGGGAGTTGGAAAACTAAACTGCTCAGGAACACCTGATCTTGACAATGTGCTACTTGTCAAAGGATTAACTGCTATCTTGATTAGCATTAGTCAACTGTGTGATCAGGGTTTCAATGTCAACTTCACAAAACTTGAATGCTTGGTGACAAATGAAAAGGGAGAGATAATCATGAAGGGAGTTAGATCCAAGGACAACTGCTATCTATGGGTTTCTCAGGACTCCAAATGTGCTCTTGCCAAAGAAGATAAAGTGAAACTATGGCACCAAAAACTTGGCCATTTTCATCTGAAAGGAATGAAGAAAATCATATATATGGAAGTTGTTAGAGGAATTCCTAAGCTGAAGATTAAAGAAGGGAAAATATGTGGTGAATGTCAAATAGGAAAACAGACAAGGATGTCACACCAGAAGATCCAACATCTCACTACCTCTAAAGTATTGGAACTTCTTCACATGGACTTAATGGGACCTATGCAGGTGGAGAGTCTTGGTGGAAAGAAGTATGCTTATGTTGTAGTGGATGATTTTTCTAGATACACCTGGGTGAATTTTGTAAGAGAAAAATCTGAGGTGTTTGATGTGTTTCAAGACTTGTATCAAAAAAGTTCAAAGAGAAAAGGAAAGCAAAGTTGTCAGAATCAGGAGTGATCATGGGAAGGAATTTGAAAATCAAAAGTTTGTTGAATTATGCTCTTCTGAAGGAATTAGCTAGGAATTCTCTTCTCCTATTACTCCTCAACAAAATGGAGTTGTAGAAAGAAAGAATAGAACCATCCAAGAATCTGCCAGAGCAATGATCCATGCTAAGAAACTGCCTTACCATTTCTGGGCTGAAGCCATGAACACTGCCTGTTATGTTCATAACAGAGTTACCTTAAGAACAGGAACAATGACCACACTATATGAAATTTGGAAAGGAAGAAAGCCTAATGTCAAATACTTCCATGTGTTTAGAAGAAAGTGCTATATACTTTCAGATCGTGATTATAGAAGAAAGATGGATCCTAATGGTGATGGAAAATGCCAGCCACAAAAGAACTCTTGCACCTACCCATCTAAAACTGTCAAAAGATGAAAAAGGAGTTAACATGGATCAAAGTCTGTACAAAAGCATGATAGGGAGCTTGTTATATCTTACAGCAAGCAGACCTGACATTGCTTTTGTTGTGGGAGTTTGTGCCAGATATCAAGATGAACCCAAGATTAGTCACATTAATCAAGTCAAGAGAATTTTGAAGTATATCAATGGGACAAGTGAACATGGGATGCTGCACACTCATGGATTTGGGTGTATGATGTCTGGATATTGTGATGCAGATTGGGCTAGAAGTGCTGATGACAGGAAGAGCGCATCTGGAGGCTGCTTCTTTTTAGGAAACAACCTCATCTCGTGGTTTAGCAAGAAACAAAACTGTGTATCCCTGTCTACTGCAGAGGCAAAATACATAGCTGTTGGGAGTAGTTGCTCTCAACTTGTGTGGATGAAGCAGATGCTTACAGAGTATAATGTTACACAAGATGTCATGACATTATACTGTGATAATATGAGTGCTATAAATATCTCCAAGAATCCTATTCAACATAGCAGAACAAAACATATTGATATTCGACATCATTTTATTAGGGAGCTTGTTGAAAGTAAAATCGTTACCCTTAAGCATGTCACTACAGAAAATCAGTTGGCTGATATTCTTACCAAAGCCTTGGATGAAAATCAGTTTGAGATCTTAAGAGGAAAGTTAGGGATTTGTATTTATGAGGAATTATAGCAATTACTGCTAAGAGGTATTTTTTCTTCTAAAAGATGTTTGTTTCCTCAAATAGAGATGTTCCAACATCCCTCTTTAATGCATATCACACCCTTGTCTACTCAGACACGCTATCCCACTCAAAATTTTCCCTCCAACTGCCCCTTCAACTCCTTCACCCCCACTATGTTTCAGACTGCCTCCCACTCTCTGCGTATTCACCACATTGCAGCTTATTTCCATTCTCATCTAAACAGTTTCTCTCTCAAGATGTCTCCCAAGCATGGTGCTACTTCCTCAAATACTTCCCAATATGATGCTCACCCTATGAACATCTCCTTCAAAGATGTCCTTGACGTGGCTCCTTTGTCCATGCTTCACAGGCATGAAAAGGAAACCCCCAAGACCACACCTACACATGCAACTCAAACTTCCAAAGACAACACTTACGGAACTGCCGTTGACAACATTACAAGAATGAAGAACAAAGAAGGCACTGCTTATGTTGATAAATCGATTAGGGAACTTGTAACTAAGATTCTCTATGGGGGTCGTAATGTGCATGGTATTTCCACCCCTCTTTCTCGCATATACCCATCTCCTAGTTCTGATGATAACCTAGGAAAGAATGCTGAAAAAGCCTCTACTAATGACAACCCTAACACTAAGAACTTGGAGAAGCTTGCTAGTTCTGTGCTTCATGAGGGGAACGAAGATGATGCTGCAGATCTGAATGTTGGTAGGGATGATGCTTCAACTAAAGAAAAGATCAATATCTCTGACAATGTAGTAGATGTTGAAGAAGTTCCTCTGATGATGAACTTATCAAAAATGTTGCCCTAGGAATTGCTAAGAGACTGAAGACAAGAAAAGGAAACACTGTGCTTGAGGAATCCCCTTCCAAAAGCCAGAAGAAAACCCATGTTGGACCCCTTAAGGCTTGGAGTAAGGTTACTCCTACTACCAAAAAGAGAAGGCCAGATTGGAAAACACTGACTCAGATAATGATGTTGTAAATGATGTCTCTGACATTGCCCCTGTAAAAAAAATCTATTGATAAGAAGACCCCAAGACATGTGCCTGCTACACCTCTTGACAATGTTTCTTTCCACTCCATCAGCAGTGTGACAAAGTGGAGATATATGTACCAGCGTAGGATTGCTCTTGAAAGGGAGATAGGCAAAGATGTACTAGACATCAAGGAAGACATGGATTTAATCATTGAGACTGGCTTACTCAAAACTGTCACTGGCTTTTCCAAGTGCTATGATGGGCTGGTGAAAGAGTTTATCGTGAATATTCCTGACTCCATTACAGACAGGAATAACAATGACTACATGAAGGTGTTTGTTAGGGGAAAATGTGTGAAATTTTCTTCTTTGGTGATCAATAGATTTCTGGGAAGGTCGAATGATGGTAAAGAGGAGATGACTGCCTCTGACAACCAAGTGTGCAGAATCATCACTGCTTACCAAATCAAAGCCTGACCTTCAAAAGGTAAGATCTCAGCTGGTCAAATCATTGTAAATACGCAATCCTTCACATGATTGATGCTGCAAACTGGGTTCCCACCAATCACACCTCTACCATCTCTATTGGACTTGGCAGATTTATCTATGTTGTAGGTACTAAGACTGATTTTAATTTTGGCTTATACATTTTTGATCAAATCATTAAGCATGCTACCACTAGTGCCATAAAGTTTCCTATTGCTTTTCCTTCCCTCATTTGTGAAATTATTATGAATTAACACCCTGGTATTCTTAATACTAATGATGTTACTTGCAAGAGGAAATCTGTGATGTCCCTTCATTATAAGTTGTTTGCTGGAAGACATGTCTCTGAAATTGTCTTGACATCTGCTGAAAAGGCCTCTGCTTCAAGGGCAAGGATAATTTCAGAGTTGAAGGAAACCTGTAGGGAACTAGGGGATACAATTAGTACTACTACGACCAGAAAAATTAAGTTGGAATCTTTAATTCAGTGCCTGGAAAGTGAAGATAATGCTGTTAATGATGATGATACTAGTGAGGAAGATGATGAGGCTGGATTTGGGAAGGAATCAAAGGATGATAATGTTGATGTGCCAGTTGATACAGAAGATGTTGTTCCAAGTTCTGAGTCTGATGATGAAGATTAAGTTGCTTGGTTTGCTAGTTTTTTGTTTTTGGGTTCTTTGGTATGTCTACATAGGCAAAATGAACTTTGTTTTTGCACTTCAGGTGCTTTTGGGTTGTAATATTGGGCCTATATGCCCCTAACTCATCTTGTTTCTGACATTATGTTATATTTTGCTATCTCTTAGCCTTGTCCTTAAATTTATGGCTAAAAAGGGGGAGATGCTTGGTATGTATATTGTTTGGTATAGGTATGTATACTGTTTGGTATATGGTTGTGGCAGGTGTGTAGTTGATGAAAGATGATGTTTGCTGGTTTTGCTTGGGCTGTTTATGAGTTTTTGTCCTACAAGTTGCTGTATGGTTTGTGTGCATTGGGCTGTGACTATTTGTGGTTTGTGTGCATTAGGTTGTTGACTGTTTGCGCCCTTGCATTTGTTGAGGGGGAGTTTTACTCCTATGTTACTCCTTGTTTTTTTATGCTGTGCTGTGCTCTGTGTTGGTTTTAAAATTCTTGTGATCTGTCTGTGTTTTAGCCAAAATTTGCCAAAGGGGGAGTTTGTTAGTTCCTGATTGGCAGACATTTTGGTAAAAATAGGTGTAATCACAAGATGTCCTACAGGGTGTCGTGACATCTGTTTCTAAGGTTCTGTAGGTAGCTTTGTATGTTGTAGCAGGACTTCTCATGATGTCATGTATGATGTCCTGACACCTATGAACAAAAAATTCTGTATGAATGTGCTGGTTTGATTATCTCTTGCGTACAAACCTGTTGCATTGATCTGGAGTAAATCTGCAAGGTTGTTGAGCTATTCTCAGAAGATTATCTTTGAGATTTAATTATAGATTTGAAGAAATATTTTATTAAATCTGATTAAACAAATCAAATCTGTTTCTTTGCTACAATTTATGAAGATTGATCTCTTCTCAAATTTGCTGTTACTTTTGCCACAACCCAAGCGCGTTCAATATTGCTATTTAGGGATGTGTAAACCCTAGCTTTGAGATCAGAGAAGCTAGGATTAAAGTGTGTGAATTTGTGTAAGGTTTAGCTTTTGTGTGTTTTAGTAATTTGTGAGCCATTCACTCATTGTCTTAATGTGTGAATTAGACTAAGTTTTGCATTGTAATTTGTTCACTCAAAGCTTGTAAGTATGAGTGTATTGTACTTGATTGAAACTTTTAAGCAAGATCAAGTCGTGTGTTTGAAGAGTGTCTTCTAAAACTTATTCATTTGTTGTTATCACTGATGTGATTAAGGGGGAGTGAAAGGTGTCTCTTATCTAGGTGTGTCCTAGGTAGAAATTGCAAGGGTAGAGATTAGGTGAGAAGATGGTAAAATAGAGAGAGTCTACTATATATCTTCAAACTAATTCTACTTAGTTGATTTCCTTCCTGGCTTGGTATCCCCCAGACGTAGGTGTGTTTTCACCGAACTGGGTTAACAATTGCTTGTGTCTCTTTACAATTGTTACTTGTTTATCCTTGTTCTTATTGATGCTTGAACATATATTTGTATCGTAAACATCACCTTCGACATATAATATCTGATACCAGAATTTTAAACATGACATCAATCATCTCATGTGTGTGTGCTTTATGCATTGCTAACCTATTGAGATTACAAAAGTACGTGTTTTTGTTTTTCTTTGATTGCAAGCTAGGGTTTTGGCACCAAGAAGCTCAAGAAGTTGACCAATACATGGTTTGTATGATCCTCAATCTCCCAATATGATAAAAGGTATCCTTACATCAATAATTAAGTGCAATATTTCATCAATACCATTTCGTCAAGCCCCAAGTCATATAATGCACCAAATTAGGGTTTTGACCTAATTCAGTCCTGGTTTGACTTCTTGAGCAAGGCATGATTCAACATTTCAAGACATGTTCTAAGGACCTCAATGACATCATCTTAGCCCATTCATATGATTGAATTTATTCAAGAAGCTTGATCCATTGGTAATTAAAGAAATCAAGTTCATCTAACAAAAATCAATTATTCATCAGAAAGTCAAAGTTTGACTTTTGAGATTTTTGGTCAAACATGGACTCCATAAGTCAAGGATCATGAAAATATGATGGATTATTGCATTTGATCATGATTAATCAATAAAATCAAGAGTGATTCAAAGTTGGTGAAATTAGGGTTTTGTGATTTTTTCTAAGTTACAAGATTTCATGAATAAATGCCCTACTTTCCAAGACTGAAACTTCTTCCTCAAGCATCTAACAGAAACACTTAAGGACTCATTTTAAAGATGTTATTAGATACTTCAATTTGGTGAAAGAATGGACTCAAAATCATTTGCCAATTAGAAGTTATGATTGTTCAAAGTTGAGGTTTTTTAAGTTATGAAAATGTCCAATACTTAGAAAATTTTCTAGGTATAAATTAATGAAAAGTCCAATTTTGTTGGCCATTTTTTCCATGATCCAATTTGTTTCTTTCCAAGTGATCAACATTAAAGTTGTAGTATTTGATCTCCTCTTTTCAGTTATACTAAGATCAATAAAAGATCTTGTTTGAGCATGAAGTTTTGAATTTGCCAAGTGACCATGGTGAGGCATTGTGACTTAGGCAGAATTGCACAACCAGGATTTCACACGAGTTCATGACATATTTTGTCCATTTTTTAAGCACTTTTTGAGCAAGTGGCCAACTTGAAACTTGTTCCAATCCATGAAATCTTCCTAAGGATATCAAATTCTGCAGAATTGGATCTTGTTACACCATGGAAACGTATCCACCAACATGATGACTTGTTCTACTTTGGATAATGGAAAAAAGGTCCCTTTTCACTTCCAACCACTTTCCATGGTTCAAGGAAAGCATGATCTGAGCCAAGGTCAACTTGTAGAAGCTAAAATCCATCAGAAACTTGTGAGCAGAAGTCAATTTGCAAGCTAGGAAAGCAAAAGCATGGCTACTTGTACTTGAATCCATTTTATGCAAAAGTTGAATTATTCAATGGATTATGCTTCAACTCTGTCCAAACCTTCCTCACTTGTACCAGATCATTCCTCCTATAAATACCACTTCATTTCCTCAGCAAGTCACACCAGCATTGAGCTATAAACCCCCTTAATCTCAACATCTCAACCTTGAACATGTGTGTTCTTTATTTTTCTCAAAAACCACAAAACCTTCCAAAAATTGAAATAGTCACAAAATTATCAAACCAATCATCCAAACACACCATAAATCATCCTTAGAAGCTGTCCAAACCTCCACAACACTAGAAAAACCCTCAATAAAAAAGTCAACTCTCTTGGTTATTTTGTTAACCAAGGAGCCAAAACTCCTTAACTCTTCATTCTGACCATTCCTATTCAGTCTAATACCTCAAACACCATGCATAAAAATTAGACCAACTATCCAAATCATCACATTTCATCTATAGCACTCCTAACCCAAGGATAAATTTCTCACTTTTGTTACTTGCAAGAGGATTAGAGCCAGAAGATTGGAGCAGTTTCAACATAAACCAAGCATTGTAATAGCATCTTAGAGGTTCAGGGAAGTTGTTTATATCATCATCCACCATCTAGAAGTGTGTTTGAAGAGGCATTGGACTTACTCTAATAGGTAATTTGATCACTATCGAAACTCCAAGATTAGGGCATCATATTCATTCATTTAAATTGCTAAAGTACTTGCCATGATGTAGTGTTTAATAGCCCTATTCTAATTGACCTTAATCAATAGTGTTTAACATTTCATGTTGATTTGTAATTTTAGGGTTCATAATGATGTCTGATTAATTACTAGAAATAACATGGAAATAAATGAAATTGAGTGATACCATTGAATTTGTTGTCAAATTATGAGCAACTTTGGTTTTTATACTTTTCAATTTGGTTGAAAAATGAAGAAAATAGGATCTGAGAAAGTTTGAAAATTGAGGTTTGGTAGTGGGAGGAAGAAGATGATCATGGTGGCACATTTTTTATTTTTAAATATCATGTTTTATATTTATTTTAATGGTTGCAACATAATACATGAATTGGCATTGCGCCCCAGTGGTAACACTCTGATTTGTGTGTTTGTGTGTGAGAAGTCTGAGGTTCGAATCCCCCTCGCCCCAGACTTTTGCTTTTTTTTTAGTTCATTTTCACTTGAAGGTTTAGTATATTATATCCTGCGTGCACCATATATCACAATGAAGCACGTGACCTAGTGGATAGAGTTTTAAGTTGTCACTCGTAGGGCGTGGGTTCAAACCTCATGGGAAACATCCCTTTATTTTTATCACCCTTTCCATTTTTCTTTCTTTTTCTTTCTTTAATTGTTTCTTAAATTAATTTTCATCATTCTATTTAATTTTAAACCTTCCTATTTTATTTTAATGCATCAAAAATACCAACAACATTTTATTATTTTATCTTACCCATTTATTTTATTTTTCAATATTAAATATTAATTATATTTTATTATTTAGGATATTTATTTAAAATAAATTTTAAAAACCACAAAAAGTATTTTATGTTCTTTTCCATTTTATTTCTCCCATTAAAAATGTCTAAAAATATTGTCTTGCATTTTGGTTTGTTAAATCCCATGTTCACATGCTATCTCTTTCATTTTCATTAATTGTTAAGATGTTTTCAAGTGGTTTAAACATGAATGCTTATACTTTGTTAGAGTTTTGTTTGATTCTTGATCCCATACCTTTGACCTTTGCTCATGTAAATGTTGTCTTGTGATATGCTTGTGCTTAATGCCCTTTTGTTTTGCCTTGAATACTTTGAATGTTTAAAATTGTTCATATTTGTTTCAAAGGCGTCCATGTGCTTAGAACTTGTTTCTTGCCCTAATTTCCATACTTAAGTTAATGTTTGTTCTTGTATATACATGCTGTAAATTTTTGTACCATGCTTACCTTAATTGATTCATGATGACCTTGCTTTGATTTAAATCATAACTTGGTCCTTAACTTATTTTGTTGAAGTATACCTTGTAAACTTGTATCCATGCTCGTCTTGTTCACTTAAATGTTGTATACAGTGATCAAATGTTTGTTCATAAACCTTGTAAATGTTTTTTGAATCATTTTAGTCCTTACTTATACCATGTTCTCATGTTTATCTACTTTATTGAATAATGGTTCATACTTGTTTATCATGTTTCCTAATTCCAAGAGAGGGACTCATTGTTGACATCATTGTCATTTGCATATGCATGTTTACATTCTTGTACATATATCTCTTAATGTTATCCTTGAACTTTCTATCCCTTAGGAAGTTTCCCTTAGGATCATTCACAACATAGACACCTCAAATTAGGGTTTCCCCTTTCACAAACTCAAAACCACTTTCATAAGAAACCTTGACTTTAGGTCATTGATCTTTTTAAACTCTTTTCTTAGAAAATATTTCAAGACATCTTAAGCATGTTCAAACTCTTTCACAAAGACTAAAAAAATACAAACTTCAATTCAAACGTTTTGCCACTTTGGCTTTTCAATTTTAAACCTTCTCAAGTAGATTAGACATTAGTCATCTATAGTTGAGATATAATTCTCCTATCCTATGACATTGTTGAGAAAGATGTCGATTCTTTTCCACTTGAGAGAGGTATGTGGCATACTTGTTGATTATATATCTAAGTTAGAGTCTTTCTCTCAATGTGAAAGATCCATCTTCAACATGTTTGTGGTGGTTAAGTTGAGTATTCTCCTTAAGATGACAACTTATCTCTTCTCCATTAAAATCCACCATAACAAACTCATTTCAATTTTTACCCCGAACTACGAAGTTTTGATCCTTCATTGGTACATAGGCACGAGACTTTGTGTCTTGCCAAACACAAAAAAAAACAATAAAAAACATTTGTCTTCTCACATCCCCAATCAATCCCAATTAAAAAACAACTTAACAATGACACAAATTCAACAAGAGGTTCCTATATAATACTATAGATACTTAGGATGCAAATACCTTCCCTTAGTATGACCAACCCCCGAACCTTATATCTCTTTATTGCTTTATTTTGCATTGCATATTTATGGGTTTATTTTTTCTTTTTCCCTTCCCTTGGATAAATTAAAGATCAGTGTGAAGGTGCGAAAAGTACACAACAAAGGGGGATTGAATTTTGTTTCGTGTTTTTATTATTATTTAGCTTATGATCAAAGTCTCAGAATCAGATTTGATGTTCAGATTCTGAGTTAATTTAGTTGGTAGCGGATACAACATAAGTAAATAAAATAATAGCAGAAGCCACAAAAGATTTATACTGGTTCCTCCCCTAACTAAGAGTAGTCTAGTCCCCTTGTTTCACAAGAGTTTTTCATTAAAACCACTTCATGATTACAATCACTTATGCTTCTGCATAAGAATTTTACAACTGCTCAGACCAACTGTCTGAGACTTCCCTTGCTTAGAGCGCATGTCTAAGACTTACCCCTGTTCACACCATCAGACTGAGCCGCATGCTCATCTGATATCTGGTTAAGACTTCCCTTTTCTTAGAGCATATGTCTAAGACTTACCCTTGCTCACACCATCTGGCTGAGCCACTTGTTCATCTGTCTTCTGGATGAGACTTTCCTTTGCTTAGAGCACATGTATAAGACTTTACTTTGCTCACACCATCTGACTGAGCCACCTGGTCATTTGTCTTCTGGCTTAAACTTACCTATACTTAGAGCACATGTCTAATACTTTACTTTTGCTCAATGAGACTAGTTAAATAAGACTTTCACAACTCAATCACTTAAGTAATGAGACTTATGTGGCTTAAGCATCTTGGCTCATAACTTGTTGCATGAATCCCAATGAGACAAGACTTTTTGCTCTAGCACATAGCAGGAGACTTAATCTAAACTATTGAAGACTCAACAGAATAGAGAACAAGGTGTACATGATGCGAGCATCAGAGGTATGGGAGATTACCATAACAAAGAGCTAAAGCACTTAAGATTTCTAAATATATACAGGGGTAAGAAATCTTAAGGCTTTTACAATTACAACCTACAACAGAAAACCTGCCTATTACATAGAGTTGATAATTGATTGATCTTGCTACTCCTTCAACAGAAGAATCCTTGTTAAAAATTCAGGCTTGAATCTTCAGCCATATATATAACCTTTCGAGAAACTAGTCATTGAGAAGGTGACTTGATCAAGTGTCTTTGATTTTGCTCCATAGTACAAGAGACGTTGAAGACGGATGCACAACAGATTTCTGAATCCTTTATGTAACACGTTTAACCTTTGAGTCTTCAAGAGGTTCTATACTAATAGAGCCATTGGGAGCAGACATCCATAAAACGTACCAGCTTTTCTTGAGCCTTGCAATCTTGTAGACTCGAGCTGATAGGCTGTAGCACCCCAAAATTTACCCTTTCATTTTTAACCATAACTTGCTTATGTTTATGAATTTTTGCATGTTTGCATATCATGGCATTGGCTCTTGAGACATAGGATCAAGGTGTTTCTGTGGCTTAAGGTTTTCTTCTATTGCAAGTTTGTACAACAAGCATTATAGGCTTCAGTAGTCATTTTGTTCGACAATTTGATATTGGGTTTTATGTTTTCAGCAGGTTATTTTAAGTGCACGAGACATGTCACATGTTGTTTCAGGAATTTTCACAGATACATTATCAAAAGGCAAGTTTTAGAGGCTTAACATGGCTTAGAACGAGTGACAATTGATGATTATGCAAGATTCCCTCCCAAAGGCGCCAAATTTCAAAGTTTCCTTGGCAAATGGTTAATCGATTAACCAAGGTGCAATTTGCCCAAATATTTAAATTTTCAGCACTGCAGAATTTAAACCAAATATCTACCACTTGATTTCACATGTGCATCATTGGAAGGATCTATAATTAATTCATTTTCAGCATTTCCCTCCAAAATTCAAACACTCCATTCCTAATTCCACTCATAATTTCCATTCCTCACACTAATCCATATTCAAAACCATATTTCAATTCCTAAATTAGGGGTTATTTAACCAAATACACATTCATTCACTCTCATTTTTCACCCTCATTTTTCACCCTTATTTTTCAGAATTTTCACTCAATTCTCTCTCACTTTTTCATTCTCCATTTTCATCTTCAACCTTCACCAAAGATCTTCCATTAGAATTCTCAAATTCTTCATTGGAATTTGTGAATTATAGAGCTAGACCTTCATTACTTCCTCTCTTCCTCACAAATACTGCAGTAGCAACTTGTTTGGATCTATATTCAAGGTTTTGGAATCACCACTTGGAGAGCTTTTTGCTTATTTGTGGATTATTGCTTAGATCTTCAAATTTTCCTGTTAAAGCTTCATAGATCTTTGTTTTTCTTGCTTTGATTCATCATTTTTAGTTTGTAACACTCACCAAAGCAATTCTCCGTTTTTTAGGTTGGTAAATTTCAGATCCAAGCTTATTTACAACTTTTGCAATGCAGATCCTTGAGTTTTTGATGTGAATTGGTTCATTGTTGGATTTGATTGTAGATCTTGATGTTTGATGGATTCAATTGGTGTTTAATTGTTGTTATTTGATGTAAATTTTGTGATCAATTTCATGTTCTAACGTGTAGCGATTAAGTTGCTGAAAAATGCTTTTATGTTGAATTTTATGTTGTTGTTTTTACAGTGTTAACAGATTAACCAGTTACAGTACAAAACTGGTTAATCAATTAACCAGTTACAGTACAAAACTGGTTAATCAATTAACCAGTGTATTTTTCACGTTTTTTGGCTTTTCTAAAGGGGTTAATCGATTAACCACTTTTGCACTGTAACTGGTTAATCGATTAACAATGATGCGGAATGTGATTTTTGTGCATTTTCAAGCTTGTTTTGATTCCTTTTCACTTTTAATTTTCATGGATTGATACTATACATATATGTGGGCTGTTCTTGAGTTGTTTTACTTCATATATGGTTTGAATGTAATTCTTCGACGCGCGACTTTTGGTTTTCGTAACACATGTGCATGATTCGTTTGTTTTGCATTCTTGATGTGATGATCATGTTGCATAATCCTTTGTGCCACTGTGATTGCTTGTTCTTGATGTTTACATTGCTGGAAATATGATTCATGTTCATGCTTTATTTCCGATTCCATGTTTCTGTGTTTGTTTCATGCGATTAATTTTCGAGTTGACTATGATGCTTTTGATGAGTGCTTAAGTATACGATGCCATTGAAACTTGTTCATGCCTATTTGTTCATGCTTAATTATCTACACATGTGAATTAATTGCTCTTGCTTAATGCTTGTTTATATTTGCAATTCATGTGTGTTTGCTTTAATGTGAATGCATGCTTTTGATCTTTTCTTTTGATGCATGACTATGCTTGGTGATGGAACATGTTCATTATTGATTGATCAATCTTGGATGCATACTTGATATTATATTGTTACACGATTTTACATGATTGACGTCTATCCATATGCATTTGTCTTGATGCATTGTTGCTGTCTTTTACACCTGCAATTTTGGAGTTTCACATGCTGTTAAATGTACGCATGTTTTGACTTGCTACCCTTTTACACCTGTTATGTGCTGAAACATGAGTTGTTAAAAGTAGTCTTGCTTGTGTGCTGGATTTTATTGTTGTTATGTGCAGGAAGTGCTGTTGTAGATGCTATTTTTGCCTTGTTTTCTTGTTTTTATCTTGTTCTCGCATGCTCCCGTAAGGCCTCCTAGTCCAACTTAATTTTCGATTAAGCTTGGAGTAGGATAGACATTAGTAGTTTAATCTATGCATGATAACATTAGGCTAGTACCTTTTAAACTCAACCTTAGGTCCATATTTTGCATGCTAACATTAGGATAGAATTTCCTTTTGCATCTCGACCTTAGAGCCACTTTGCATAACAACGTTAGGACCGAGTTTCCCTTTATACCTTCAGTTCGTCTTTCTCTCTTCTCATCTCAAAACAACTTTAAAACACTTAATAAATATGATGAACATTGTGCACCACGAGCCTTGAGTATATGGAAAATGACGAGTGATGGGTCTCTCCTTGCTTGTCTAGAGTGTTTAGTGTACGTACCGTCTGGGAGTGATCATGCGACGCATTTGTTCCTATATCATAGACTTTAGTGTGATGTGAATCTCAAACCCAATAAATTCACTTCTCTAAAACTCACAAAAAAATGCAAATCACTTTTATCCTTCTGGATTGTTCGTCAAACTTTTTTCAAAAAGAGTACGTTACTTTTTTGTTCTACCGTAAACAAGCATCGACCCTAACTGCTGGAATGGGTACTTAACATCGCTCATAAAAAACACTAAACAATCCATGGTGATCCAAACTATGACTGCTCATATTTCTCATACCATATGAGGATACGTAGGCACAAGACGACGATGTCTTAGAAAGCAAACTTCCCCTATTCACCCATAGTTTTTCGAACTACGTTGACTCCAACTTTCTCATTGGACGAGGGAATACGTAGGCATATGGAGGTGATGTCCTATCGAGTTTCTTTCTTCTTCTTTGTTCTCATTTCTATTTAGCAGTAGGCTTTGGATGACACACCCTTTGATTAAACAACAATCGTGGATCCCGTTGAGTACAACGGATGCAAGGGGTGCTAATACCTTCCTCTCGCATAACCGACTCCCGAACCCAAGATTTGGTTACGATGGCCTTGTCTTCTCCCTTTTTTTCAAGTTTTCTTCAATCGTTTCCTTTCCCTGTGTTGGGATAAATAACGTTTGGTGGCGACTCTTTTGTTTTTTTCCGCCAGGTGTTTTTCGCAGTTGCGACACAGGCTGATAAGACAATATAACATGCTTTCAGTGGTACGGATAGTCCACAACTTTATCACCAACTCTGAATGGTTCCAGAAGCTGATATAAAATTACTAAGTGTAGAAACTCATCTGAGTGCTAAGGCCTTTAGTTCAGAGTCTTCGTCAAACCACACTAGAAATTATTCTTAAGACTCTGCCACCAGAAGCTAACAATGAAGCAACTCCAAGTGTATCTTAAGTAAATAGATTTTGATAATTTATGTACAAGAACAAGAACCTGCATAAATAAACCACACATCAAATAAACCATTATTCTTTTAATACTTTCGTTATCATCAAAACTAAAAGAAAAAAAATATCAAGAACAAATTTTGTTCTAACAATCTCCCCCTTTTTTATGATGACAAACACAAGTTTTTTACGGGATAATGTTGGGCATTCAATTTTCTCTACAACTACAGGGTATGAGGTTTGTAAGCTCCCCCTGAGTTTGATAGTTCACAACTTAAGCTTGTTCTAGCATTAAGAACTATTTTTTAAGAAAAATAAACTAGTCTTCTTAACAACATCAGGGTCCGAGGTTTGTAAGCTCCCCCTAAGTCAAACAGTTCCAAGATTGAGGTTTGTAAGCTCCACCTTAGTTCCATATTTAAGAACACCAAAATGAATGCATTTTAACTCCTTTTGGCAACACTAGAATACGAGTTTTGTAAGCTCCTTTTGGATCTAATAGGTTAAGTAAGAGGTTTGTAAGCTCTATCTTAACACTATGTACAAGAGAGTTAAAATTTATCTCCCTTTTTAACTTTCTTTGGTAATACCAAATATGAGGTTTGTAAGCTCCTTTTGGGTCTGATAGGCTAAGTCTGAGGTTTGTAAGCTCATACTTAGACCTATGTACGAGAAAGTAAAAGGCGCCCTGGGCAAGTAACAGAAAAATAAATGACAAGAAAATAAATGACCAATATGTATTCTATGAGTTCAGTTTCCACTTAAATACTTACTATTATTTCCTCCCCTTTTGTCACATTAAAAAAGAATGAAAAGAAAAGAAGGAAAAAATAGAACTAATAAATGTAACTCAGATCATTATTACAAGATCAGTTTCCAAGAAGGAAGAGTAATCAAGTAATAAGAGTCATTAAGGTTTGTAAAGTGCATGCATTGAAGTCTTAGTGGTCATTATTGTTCCAAGAATTAAATAAGGATTATTTTTAGACGCTTGGTATCTGTCGCGTTGTTGCGAAGAGGGCCCGACAAAGACAGAAGAGTCGCCACCGTTAGTCATTTATCCCAAAGAGAGGGAAAGGAAACGATCAGAGAAAACCTACAGAAATGAGAAAAGACAGGTCATCGCAACCAAATCTTGGGTTCGGGAGTCGGTTACGCAAGAGGAAGGTATGAACACCCCTCACGTTCGTTGTACTCAACGGGATTCACGCTTGTTGTCTAAATCTATGGGTGAAAACAAAACTATATAAAGGTTGCTACTGCTAAACGGGGGGAGGGGGGGGGGACGAAAAGAAATGACTTGATATGACATCGCCGCCCTATGCCTACGTATTCCCTCGTGCAATGGGAAAGTCAGAGTCAATGTAGTTCGGGAAACTACGAGGGAGGTTGCTCGCCAAGACATCGCGTCTTGTGCCTACGTATTCTCATCTGACATGAGAAATCAGAGTAAAACATAGTTCAGGCAACTACGGGACAAGATCTCGATCGCACGGGTGCAAAAGAAAAGGTTCGGGAACAACAGGCTAGTCTCGATTACACGGGGGCAAGAGAAGGGGTGATTAGTCGTCAGCAGGAAGCGAGAGAAAAGGGAAATTAGTGCTCTCCAAGACATTGCGTCTTGTGCCTACATATTCTCATATGGCATGAGAAATCAGAGCAGCTGTAGTTCAACCAACTACAGGAAAGCGATCTCGATCGCACGAGGGCGAGAAAAATGGGATCTCGATCGCACAGGGGCAAGAGAAAAGGGATCTCGATCGCACGAGGGAGAGAGAAAAGGGATCGGAACACACACGCTAAATCCTAAGACGTAGGAGTGAATGCGTCGCATATTGCCCAAAGGGCATGCACTAAACACTCTAGACAAGGTGATAGGAGGCCCCCCATTCATCATTTCCTACGTATCTAACGCTAGCAGCTCACAACACTCGGCAGATGATTAAAAGATTGAATTAGGGAAATTTACCGAATGGAGTGGTTCCGTTGACCCTTGAAATTGCGTGCAAGCTCCATTTCCAAGCTTCTCCTCTTTGATCCTTGATGATGATGTTTCGAAATACAGCTTGAAAGGGTTAAAGTGAATTGAATTGGGTCCAATGTGACGCTAAACCATCGTAGCTCGACTTATAAGGGAAGTCAGGCTATAGGAGGTCGCATAATTGATATTCGTGCTATGGACAAGATAGAGAAATGATATTGAAGAACATTCTCCATTTTAATCGTGTCGCACAGACCAAAAATAGTGGGATCTCATCTTAATCGCAAATATAATGTCGATTAATGGAAGGTAGCCTATCGCGATACCAAAGCAAAGAAAATGACCCAAATGGTCATCTTCCATAGATTTGAAATTGGGAAGGTTATCAACTCCGATAAATCTGACGCGTACGAATACAAGACCTCATCGATCACGGAATGTCAAAATAAAATCGAAAAGAAGAAGAAAATGAGGAGAGAAAGGAGGTGGTCTCGGATCCAACATTATTCATCAATAATTTGACTGGTAATGGATTACGGAAGTGTCGTCATCGACCCAAAAATAGATGAAATAAAATAAAGTCGAAATAAAGTCGAAAATGAGAAAGAAGAGAGAAAGTCGGTCTCAGATCTATCGTTTCTAATCAATAACTTGACAGATAAACGACAAAGGTCTCTTCATCGACCCAAAACAGATGATAGTAGAATAAAATGCCCAATAATAAATGAAAATAAAATCTAACTTAAAAAATAAAAGAGTTCTAAAAGAAATTAATAAAGACTTTTAAAAGAAAAATTAATACAAATTGACTAATATATAATATATTTACAAAATAACAATTTGTTTTAAACCCTAGACAACCCTAGCCATCATTTGTGCAAGAAATCAGAAGTTGAGTTTTT
Organism: Lathyrus sativus; assembly: GCA_963859935.3. Lineage (NCBI taxonomy): Eukaryota > Viridiplantae > Streptophyta > Magnoliopsida > Fabales > Fabaceae > Lathyrus > Lathyrus sativus. The sequence continues at coordinate 551,552,894 of OZ012741.1, forward strand.
GACCACCTTTGAAATTGCTTCGAATCTCTCAAACCACTGAGCCATTTCACAAAATTATTTTCACTCCATAATCACCTCAACCTCCTATTTCAATTGTTGGCAAAAGAAGAAGTTTTGAGCACATTGCATCTCAGCTGCTCAAAATCGTTTTTGGAGTTTGGAGAAGATTAAAGACTTTTGAGGGTTAGCAAAAGCTTCTACAAGGTTCAACTGTCCATTCTGCTAGATTTGGTGAAGTTTCATAGCATATTGAAGGTGCAGCGGATCACTCTCCACTAGGTAAGTAACTTCAAACTCACTCACATTTCTACTCGTATTTACATTATTTCAAAACGTGATATGCATGTTCATGCTTGGTTTGTGATGCCTTGAGGTTATGGCCATTGCTTCCGCTTGTTTCTTGTTTGAGTTTCATGTTGAGTTTCCACTTGAACCCATACCTTTAAGTTAACTTTTCGTGGCCTTAGAGTGTTTTATAACGAGTATGTTTGATATGGTTGTGATCCTCGTGTTGAGTAGATCATTTTTGGTCTTTGGTTTTTTGCATTTGGTTGAGTCAGTAGAGAGCTATGAGTGGAAGAAGATGAGGGTTTGGTTCTAATTTTTCACGATGCATGCTGGTTTAGGGTTTGGATTTGTTGGGGACGATGATGACGTGGCAGGGGGGCTTGGATGAAACGCCCCGTTTCATTTAAGTTAGCTTTGTGTTGTTTTTTTTGGTTGCTGATTTCATTGGGTAAGCCTTACGTTTTTAATTTCCACACCCCCACATTTGGGCCCACACGTGCTTTAAAACATGAAACCAGTTGTATTGTGTTTTACTCACCACACCCCCCTACGCCTTTATTTTCTTCTCATTATTTGTTTTGTTTTTATTTATTTAAAAATAGTTTCAAACATTTGAAAAAATCCCAAAAAAATATTTATTGACATTTTATTGTGTTAATATATTTTTCACAATTTTTACTTTAATTTCCATTTTATTTTATTATTTTTAATTGAATTTACAAATTAGTGTGATTTATGGTGTACACTCAATTTTCAACTTGCTCATTTGAACCTCAAATAAAACCCCTTATGACCAAACTTTTTATTCCACTTAGGTGATAGATTGAAGAAGTTTTGAGGGCTGGTTTGAGTCATTGTTGAGCATTTTTATTTTGACTTTGAGTTGACTTTATTTGCCTCTCGATTTATGCTCGATAAGGTGGAGCACCATCAATCCTTGAATTATTTGGTGATGCCTTGAGTGGAATTATTTCACGAGGTTCTGACTTTTGTTTGTCACTTGACTTAACTACTTTGTGTAATTTACTTGGAATTTATTGAAGCTTTCTCCTATTTTTAGTGAATCTTGCAAGTCAAGCCACTTTTAGGGTTGTTTTACATGCTAGTTTTGACCTAATCTTTGGGGTACGATCATGAGTGATCCCTTGAGCACCTGTTAAGCCTTGTTAACTCATGTTGACATACTTGAGGTGCTTCCTTGCTTGTTAGAGGTCAACAGTATGTGTAACTTGCATCATAAGTCACTCTTGAATCATGCTTCTCCACTTGTTTAAGTGTTGAGATTGTGTTAGGACTCTGTTTCTTTCACTTCATATGATTGTGATTGTGCTTTGCTTCTTGTTTGTTGTTTGAATTCAGATCATTTCCTTTGAGTTTCACTTCTGCCCCATGTGGTTTACCACTTGTCCATGTTGATTTGGTGTTATCATTTGTGTTTTGATCTTGCCATGGACATTTACATTGTTGTTTGCATTGTTTGGTTTGCATCATTTTGTGTGGATCTTTAAAAATTATTGATTGAGATGTGCTTGTGATGGTGGCTTCCCCACACTTTTTCCTCCCTCTATTCTTTATTTGTTGCATCTTTTCTTTGCATCTCATTTGTTTGCATTGCATGTTGACTTGTTCAAGTCAACTCCTTTTCTTTCTTATTTCATCTATGAGTGAATTATTTAGTGTTTACTTGGTCTTGTGCCATGATCCCCCTAGGATTCCTAGTCCCTCTGTTTAAGATGGGAGTAGGAGAGACATTAGGTGTTCAATCCCATGCATGACAACATTAGGGTAGTTCTTTCCTTTCATCCCAACTTTAGGAGCATTGTGTATGACAACTTTAGGGTCCAGTTTCCCCTTAGTCTGTGTCTTTCTCTTTTCATCTCCTAAACACTTCAAAACACTTAATAAGGAATAATTTTTGTTGTACGCTACAAGCCTTAAGTACTTGAGGAATGATGGTTGGGAGGCCTCATCTCAACTGTCTAGAGTGTGTAGCGTATGCCCTTTGGGAGATATGCGACACATTCGCTCTCAAGTCATAGTCTTTAGTGCAACATGAGTTTTAAACCATAACTCAATTCACTTCTTTGTCTAAAAAATACAAAAAACCAAAAACATCAAACCTTTTTTATCCTTCAGGATTAATGGGAAATCATTTTCATAAAGAGAATGTTGTTAACTCTTGGTTCTACCGCAAACAGGTAACGCCTAAGTCTCCAATGGTCGAGCAGGATACACCTAACTGCTAGAACTAAGGTTTAACCCTACTCAGTTTAAAACACTTGAACCAACCAGTGGTCGTGTCAGCCCAAAATACGTTTGCTCTGATTTCTCGTACCAGACGAGGATACATAGGCACAAGACGACGATGTCTTGGTGAGCAACCTTCCCCACCTTCACCCGTAGTTTTCCGAACTACATTGACCCTGCTTTCCTATTGCACGAGGGAATACGTAGACATAGGGCGGCGATATCCTATTGAGTCATTTCTTTCCGTTAGCAGTAGTAGCCGTAGATAATTTGTTTTTCACCCATAGACTAGACAACAAGCTTGGATCCCGTTGAGTACAACGGACGTGAGGGGTGCTCATACCTTCCCCTTGCGTAACTGACTCCCGAACCCAAGATTTGGTTGCGATGACCTGTCTTTTTCCTTTTGATCATTTCCTTTCCTTCTCTTTGGGATAAATAACGAACAGTGACGACTCTTCTGTCTTTTGTCGGCCCCTCCTTCGCAAAGATGTGACAACTGGTGACTCTGCTTGGGAATTCTTCCCATCCCCTATGCGAGTCAATCCTAGCGCTTGTGTGTTTTATCTTTGGAGTGTGTATGTATGTGTATATGTGTTGCATTTGCATTTTTATTATTGCATTTTACTAGCATTGTTATATGTCAACTTGTTGTGTTGTGGGGGATGTTCCATTGAGAGATAAGCCAAAACCTAGGCTTGAGAATGACCTTAGCATTAGAAGTGGAAAGTAATGATGGACCTGATGGCAGCATGCACTAGTCCTCACGAAATTCACGTTCAGACGAGGTTATTTTTGAAGACATCTCATCCTGCTGGTCAGGACGGGGATGTTGGATCTGAACGTTGTCGACTCTGGAGACTGTTCATTTGGGAGTCAGCTAAGTGAGGCCTCTTCGTGAGACAATGATGGAAAACCAGAAATGGTGAACGTATCATCGTTTCCCGAAACTCTGTGACACTGATGACCGCATAGGATGCCTGACCTTATTGGAGATAAGTTCATACCTGTGAGTGGTAGGGTTCTGCAGGAAACCTTGACTTTCATCCTACCCGTTTGTCTTATCAGTATGAATAGTTACAGTGGGATCCTTGTACTAGTGCTATATGGTTTTCTCGCCAAAGCGAAGCGTTGGTTCATCTCCGTCAACAGCACAACAACTTGATCCTCTGTTGCATTTGTATACTCATTTGCATTTTGGCATTAACATGTATTTGTGTTTCAGGTACAGTTTATCCTCTTAATTCTAGTCACCCTAATCTACTGCTGACATGGAAGCTTGTCTGAAGAAAACAGTCGTGTACAAGTTCCCATCTCCAGAGATAGGACCCCTGCTTAAGTTAATTTCCATGGCTGATCATAGTGTAATGGGAGACTTCAAGAAAGAATATGGGAGACTTCTGAGCTATGTTTGCAAGGCTTCAGTGTTTAAAGTAGAGGGTCTTCATACTTTGCTTCAATTCTATGATCCTCAACTGAGATGCTTCACCTTCCCTAGGTATGTGTTGATGCCTACCTTGGAAGAATTTTCCATGCTGCTAGGAGTTCCAGTCCTGGAACAGATGCCCTTCTATCATTCTGAAGCAGAACCCAACTTGACGAAACTGGCAAACTCTCTTCATTTGGAAGCCTCTGAGTTAGAGGGAAAGATGATTTGGAGGAATGGAATGCCTGGTTTCCCTTTGTCTTTCTTGGTGAACAGAGCTCAACATTTTGCAGAAGAAGGATGTTGGATTGTATTCAATGCCATCTTAGCTCTTTGTATCTATGGCATAATGTTGTTCCCGAATGTTCCAAATTTCGTTGACTTGGACGCTTTCCATATTTTCGTCTCTAAGAACCCTGTACACTCCTAGGAGATGTGTATCATTCTGTTCACTATAAGAATGAGAACAGGAGAGGAAATAGTGTTCTTTGTTGTGTGCCTCTCTTATATAGATGGTTTGTCTCGAACCTACCTAAGTCAGGTCCTTTTGTTAACACCTCTGGCACTGCTGATTGGTCAGAAAGGTTGATGGGTTTAACCTCCGAGAACATTGTGTGGTTCGATAGAGATCTCTTGGGCGTGGAGTTTATTTACAGTTGTGTTAATTTCCCCAATGTTCCCTTGATTGGGAGGAAATGAGGCATTAACTACAACCCTGCTCTCGCCGTCACGAAATTTGGGTATGCTCTTAAAGAACCTCCAACGAAGGAAGAAATACATGAATCTCTGTATTTCACTGGTTTAATCAACAACGAGACCCTGATCAGAGTGGAAAAGGCTTGGAATAAAGTTCGCCGTGAAGGAAAATCCACTTTGGGCAAGAGAAATTCTAAAGCCTATGAACCTTACATGGAATGGATTCAAGAGAGAGTCAAGAGACTGTTGCTACCCTTTCCAGTAAAAGAACCTTTGTATCCTTCAGTAGTTGCAGAACCTACGACAGTTGATGTGCAGAAGTACAATCAACTATGGGTCGAGAAGGAAGAACTGTGTAGGGTGAACGAAGAGCTAGAAAGGGAAGTTATTCAGCTCAGGAGTGAAAGGAATCAAGCTATCCAGTCATCCAAGAAGCAAACAGAACTGGTAAACAAGATGGGTACGGAATTGACAAAGGAGATCAGCACCCGAGAACGAATAGGTAAGGATTTGAAGAGCGTCGGTGATGTCCTTAAGGGGAATAAGAAGGAGCTAGAGAAAGCCCATTTGGAGATATCCAAGTTCAACACTCAATGGAACATCGTACTAACTAACAATAAAGAAAGAGAAGATAAACTCCATCAACAGGTTGATAGCTTGAGAGCTCAACTTCGAGTCAGAATTGAAAAGGCTCCGGGTGAATACATGCGCCTACTAGAAAGAAACCGCAAACTCCATGAAGCTCTTGCAACGTTGGAGGAATACAAGATGAAAATAGACTTGAAGAAACCAAAGCTTGAAGATGCTTTTGGGGAGGATGCTTGGGAGGACTATGTTTAGGGTCTGCAAGCCACCATCAAGAAGATGGACTTGCTCATTTAGGGGTTGATTGACAGACCAGATCATCCGGACACGAAGGAGTTACTAGAAGAGTTCCAGACTCGATGCCATACTTAACGCACCTTCTCTTTTGTTTGTTGCTATTTGTATTCCGACCATCACTAGGGTTGTTGGATAAGGTCGTGATGACTTTATTGTATTTCTTTGGTAATGTATGATGATACTCTATGGCTCATTTTATCTATGAGACGATTCTCTGGCTATCTCTATGGTTTTTCATTTTCCTAACATGTTCGTGGAACTAGAATCAAGGGGAGAACTTTCCTTGAAATACATTTGCATGTCTGCATTCTGCATGATTCTTCATTTGCATTGCAGGTGTTTCGTTTCTATTAACCTTACCTTGTCTTGTAGTTTGCCACTAGTTTGTTTCAGGATTGAAGGCCAGCCGATTCACCGTTATTCTACACGAGGAAACCAACAAAGAGTTATGGATCAAGTTCAGCTCGAGCTTTAGGAATTCCATGATAGGATGGCACAATTCATGGAAATGATGCAGGGGGTCGCCAACGGCCAGGAACAGTTAAGGACGCTGGTCCAACCTTTGGTATCAAGGGTTGATGGAAATGGGGTTTTACATGGTGGAACCGCTGCTATGCCTCCAGTGGACAACAATACGCCACGAGTAGATGTTGTCCCAATAGTAGTTATCCCTCCGGGCGGAGGAAACCAGGCTGGAATTCCTATCCCAGGTCCAATGGGCGCTGTCACACCCTAATTTTTTACCATAAGATCCCACCTCCTCGTTTTTGCTTGTTGTCTTTGTTATGACTAACCAGTGTGTGCAGCTGCAGTAAGTCCAAGTGGGAATTGTCCTCACTACATTTAGTCTCCTTCAAGTTACAAGGTGTCACAGTTTCCAAACTCAATGTGGTACACTATTGGGGCTATGGTTGTTATATCTTATCCTTATCCCAAGATTCTTGATGCACCACGCAAACACGACATGTCTCAAGGGAACAAAGTTTCCTCAAAAGTGCTTCCAGGCTGGTTGGATTTGATACGGAGAATAACTACAAGCTATCCCGGGCATACATGAGCATGATAAAGCATGTGTCCAGGACATGTTAAATTCACTCAGGATCCAAGTCTTTGAACTTAATTAATCATTGTTGCGAAAGTCAAGTTTTCAAGGCAAACTTTGTTTTAAGTTTGAAACCTTAAACATCCAAGATGGCCCTCATATTCATCAAGATATAGCTCAAAGTTGGAAGAGTTTGGATTATCTAAGACCCAGATGAAAGAGTCAAGTTATGTTCTTATTTCAATTCGAGAATATCCAGTTCACACTCATGCACCCGTTCAAGACCCCTACTCAAGTTATAACCTCAAATAGATTTTGTCAAAGACAAGTTGAATCCAAGAATACAATTTGAATTCATCATAATTTAGTAGAAAGGTTCAAAGCATGGAAGTCCAAGTTTCCCTTAAATTCAATTTTACTCACGTGGAGTTCTTGTCGCACATGAGACTGAGCCCATAACTATAAATTGAGATGGCCCTTCTTGCACCTGCTGCATGTTAATAGCATCTGTTTTAATACCAGTAACATATATCCATTAAAGCTTGTTATAACATGGAAACATTTCGTCAATTACAAACACTATAACTAGATGACGGGTAGAAATTGATTCCAAATACAATTGTCATCCAAAAGCATACATGAAAATCAGAGGAAGGGTGCAAGAGATGCAAATTTGAGCATGTCAATTAACATCTTCTAAATTGTTGCCTATACATGTTAGGAAAAATTTGTACTACACGGATTACATTGAACCATTTCTAAAGTATCAGAACACGGTCCTGTGCTATCACTGCCATGGAAGCTGGCAAACCCATTGGACCTCCCTTTTTACGGCATGAAAACCGTCATGTATCTTTATGAACTATCTCGCATCCCTGCTGTCAAAAACAAAGCCCAAGCAACGCCACCTTTTAAACCGTCGTCACGATATTGAGATCATTAAAAAGAAGGTAGCATCATTCCTCCGTCAAAAGCGGACCAAAGTGTGGAAGCGACATTTCTGAACAACCCAAAACAGAAGGAGAATGTGGCGATAACAGAAGCTAGACATGGGCCTCCCAAAGCATTCACAAAGCCTGTCATTTCAAAAGAACCAAACATTCCAAGTTAGCAATACTATCACTACATGAAAAAGAGGGTAATGTTTGAAGTCATAATTTGTGAAGTACGAATTCGATGGCGTGTGCACATCTGCGGAAGATTTAAACATGTCTTGAACATTGCATAAATATTACAAATGGTACTCACATTCCTAAAGAGATCAAGATTACTAATGGAAACTCACCGAACGATGAGCAGGCCTATAGTCACTTGTTGATGAGTTTATTGAAGATACCTTCCAGTATGCAACCTGAGTATGTTCCGGTCGAGTCATCCTTGACCCCTCTTCCTCCACCAAAAATCCCTCAAGTCAGCGACAATGGTTGCGGAATCGCCCCAAATAATTGAAGCGAGAGCCACACAGCAAGTTGGGACGACTATCACACTTATAAACTGTTATCTAAATCCTTTGGTGCGAAGCAAAGAGTTCAGAACGGATACATTCAAAACACGGTCCTGGTAAGAAAAATTATCATAATAAGTAAAAACAAGGAAAGAAACCAGAGCATATTCAAGACATATCAAAACGGAAGTGAAATTATTCATCATTTTAAAATTAGCATTGAATCAAGATACCATGAGAATCGCAAGAAATCTTCAATCACAGTTAATAATGAGTAACAAAATATAGATGCAGAGTCAGCAATTTTGAAAAGCAATATCGGGTAAGCAAATTCGCAATTAGTAGCTGGTTGATTTCCTTCCAAAATCAGCTCAACACCAATCTGGAAATAAAACATAAAAATCCACATCAGTAAACCATTTGACAGGACAATCACCAACATGATCAGTCCAAGAAGGAAAGTTATTAAAGGCAATTTCAACTACAACAGATACAACCAGACAACTATCGAAACTTTCCAACAATGTCTCTCAAAATCTTAAACAACTCTCCAATTGCGGACAAACATGTTCTTCTTAAAATTGATTTTGCTTCAATGCGGTTAATTGGAAAGAAATTTTCGGTGCATCTATAAAGAGGGAGCAAGCGAAAGAGAAAGAGGACGACTCTCAAGGAATTCACAGCAAAAATCACAGGATTCGATATAAAATCCAAAATAGAAACCCTAAAAATTCGAAGAAACAAGGAAGGAACTTATCTTCGTCGAGATAGTTGAGCCCATCATCGTCATCTACTGTAGGCTTCGTCGGAGGTCATCTTCCACCGGAGATCACCACTACCACTGTCAACCGCAAGTCTCTCACATCTTTAAAGCCTTCGCGAGGCGTGAATCATCGTGAAGCCTCGATTACCGCCGCAAACTATCGACGGCTCCCATTCTCGGTAATCTCGTGAATCTATATTTTTTGAATCGTTTGAGGCTTTTTTTCTCTTTTACAGGTTACAGATCAGAGACAAGAAGGAAGAATAAGAAGGCTTGAACGAAAGAAAAGGAGAGGCTGAAGAGAGAAGACGACCAAGAAGAGCGGCAAACGTGAGAAGGAAGAAGCTGTCGGCGGCGCTTTAGGGTTTTGGGGGGGAACTAGGTTTTCTTTCCTTTCTGAGTTGATTTGTGTAAATTGAAATATAATCACCTACACTCACACACACGATAACCCCACATGCACCCTCACCGATCACATCCCGTTAACTCTTTTAATTAACTTAATCTGTTTTACATGAAAACAAAAAAAAAACTTTTTTATTAACTTCAAATTAATATTTTCTAATTAATTAAATTAATCCTTTTTCATAACAAATTGATAACCTTTCTGTTAACCTTTAAATTAATCTTTTTAATCAATTAACTTAATCAGTTTTCAAAATGATTAATAACCTTTTAATTAACCTTTTTATCATTCATCTTTTTTAATTAACTTATAATCCCACCAATTAATTTAATAAACATTCTATAATATAACGTTAAACTTGTCCTTTTTAGTCTAAGTTTTTAAAATAAAAGAGCATCCCTCTAATAACCCATTAAAAAAATAATAGTTGTAACTATAGTAAATATTTAAAAAAACGGTATTTTATTAGGAGTATTTCTATCCAACTTAAGTAATCCAATTTCACTAAAAAAATCTTTTTCCATAACTTTAATTCAACATTGCCTTAAAATCGATCTCATCAAAATAAATAATACAATATTTTTCTTACAAATCCATTCAAATGAACTAACATAATTAATACAACTTTTCTCAAAAAATTTAACCTCACCAATAATAATAATAATAAATCTCTTCCTAAGGTTAGTAATCAACATCAACATTATTCAATCAATCGTGCACGCTTACTGTTGCACCCTAAAATTTGCTCAACCTTATTCACTTGGTTTATGTTTCAATATCATTAGCATTTGCATATAGAGGCATGTACATAGTCTAATCATCTGCATAGCATAAGCATAGCAAGTCATTCAACAGGGGACCCATCATTATTCTCATCTCTAGAGGCCTATCAAGAGGTTATTATCCTAATTCAATCTCATTCAAGTCATCAGAAAAGAATTTGAAAGTTGGAGAAGTCATTAGATCAAGCATTGAGTACATCTCCTATCTGAGGATACCTGGGGGATCAACAAAGAAATTGTGAGCTGTGGGCTGAGCATGAAGAGTATCTAGCCATCTTGGAGGACTCATAAAGTCATTTGGAGAAGGATACAAGTCATTGGTGTAGTCACAAGTATTGTAGTGGAAGACAGTCAACTAGGGTTTCATCTGAGTCAACCCTGGGTCAACTCTAGGTCAATTGACTGATGGAAAGACATTAAGGGCTATTGAAGGGATGTGGGGTTCATCATTTAACATGGAGAATAAGGATATGTTGTTATTCTAAGAAGAAATCAAGAGAAATCAAGGAGAAGAGGAGTTTCTAAATTAGGGTTTCTATGTAAAATCCCTTAGTTTAGGTCAAATTTCCAAGCAAGATAGGTCAAAATGAAAGCTTCAAATGGATCCTTGGCCAACATGTAACTTGTAGGGGATCTCAAGACCTTTAATTTGAGTGGTGGAAGACATCAAGGAGACTTATAGAACTCAAGTTATGGTCCTTGCAAGTTACAGGTCATCTGAGGTATCTGAAATTTTGTCTGTAAAAGTGACTTGACTTCCAAGCAATTTTTACCCCTCAAGGAGATTTCAAATGAACTTTTGGTAAACATAAGAATTGTTCCTTATTGTCTTAGCTTTCTAGAATGGTATAGTATGCCTTCATATGATTTGTGGAACTCTACTTATGGTCTTGGCAAGCAAAGGGTATTTTGGTCATCTGAGAATTACAGGTCATTTTAACCCATGCCCAAAACTCATACAAGGAAGCTTCAAATGGAAAACTTTACAACATCAGACTTGTTCCAAATGACATTTTGAGTCTAGAAAAGTGACCATGAGTGGTTGGAAAGATTCATAGCACAAGGTTTCAAAATTGTTGGATTTAATGAATAAAAATGGACTTAAAAATGAGATTTTTCATATCTTGGCCAAATGAAGCAAAATTATAGGTCATTTTGAATGGAAAGATCATTTTAAAGACATTGGCTAAAGTAGAATTTTGAGCTTGGTTCATAATTTATGAGTTATCCATGGTTGCTTGTAATGGAAGATACATAAACCAAATTCAATGGAAAGAGTGCAAGGGAAACTTCTCCAAGTTTCTAGGAGGTTCTAACCTCATGTATATATTGATGTGAGATGGTTCATGCCATGGTTGGTGATTCCATTTGTTCAAAACCCCAAGTTATACACACTTTCTCCATTTTGCATAAGCTTCACAAACTCTCCTAAATCTCCATCAATCTTCATATTTTCTGGTTGAATCTTCATCATCATCATCCAAGCATCATAATTCACATCAAGAATTGGCTGAATTGATCAAGAATTGTACCATTCATCTCCATCATCCAATTTGCAAGAAGGTTTCAAGAACAAAATTCAAGGAGTTTGCACAAAGGATATTGCATACAGAATTCATCATCAAGGTTACTAAGCAAGTTTCAATCACTGCAAGCATCAAATTCAAGGAGTAGCATAGCTGTTTCATCATTTTGCACCAGGTTTGTTTTCTGTTCGAATTGCTTAGTTGAGTTAGAATCTTAGGGATTTGGTAGTGTAGAATGGTTAAGCATAGGCAGAGGACTGTTTCTGATGAATTTGGGCAAGTTTCGTGAAGGTTGAGTATGAGGCACCAAATCTGTTAGAGTTTGTAACTACTAAGATAGGGCACGAAAATCTTGTTGGATTAGCATGCTGGGATCAGCTTGAGTTTTAGTTGAGTTTAGGATAAAGATTGGCAAGGTTTGGTATGGTTGATGACAGGTGTTCATGGTGGATCATGGCTGTGCTACCTATCGAATTGATTGATTGAATGAGTTTTAGGGCAAACTAACAGTACAGACTTGTAGAGGGAAGAAATTGGACTGTTTTTGCTTTTTATACCTTGAGGTTTCATGGCTTGTGAAGGGAGAAGGATGAGCTCGAAAATGCTTGCATGGAAATCATTCTCTGAAACCCTAGGGTTGATGGAGGAAGACGATGACTGTGTGCCGTTGGATCTTCCAGAATTATTGACTTAATCATCTAATCCTATGGTCCATATTCAAACTGAAAACGGAGGGAGGGACTCACATCAAAACGCCGCGTTTCATTAATTGAAACGTTGGGCCTTGGACTCAGTTTTTATATCCACACCCCCACTTTTCAAGCCCACCTGGATTATAACTGCAGCGAACTGCTTTTCTCACCCCTCTCCCATTTATTTCTTTATATTTCTTTTTAATTTCTTCTTCATTTTTCATGCATTTTCAAAAAATCATATAAAATGGAAAACACATTATTTTTTGATGATTCTTTTTGCATAATTTTCTTTAAAGAGTCTAGAAAATTATAAAAAATAAAAATTGCATTGTATATTTTATTTGATATTTTTGCCATATTTTCCAAATAAATAGCATTTTAAATGGTTTAACTTCATACATAAATTTGTTAATTTTTGTTCTATTAGTTGCTTTAATATTTTTTGTCCATTCTTTTTAGGTTGTTTAGTTTAGATATTAAACTTGTAGATACAATTTAGTTCCCATTTTTAGAAATTAATTTTAGGTGAGTAGTGTAGGTGTGAACAACATGAACAAATTAGGGTTTTAAGTGACAACTTAGGAGAATTAATTCATTTCCCTTAGGACTTAGAGTTTGAATAGTTTAGCTATGGGACTATAGGGGCTATGGGTAGTTAGTAGATCCCCTTAGAAATCATCAGGATTCCCCTACTGCTATTAGTATCTACTGTCTATATTTGATTAATTGGTGTGGTGTGCCCTCTGGGGATTACTGTTTGTCTGTGTGGGTATTGGGATTGTCTGGGGATTTAGGGAGAGCTGAAGACTGATGATGATGAAGCCATTGGAGATCCATAGACTGAAGACCAACTTCCATAGTTGATGAGGTGATTCTTGCTAGCAGCTGTTGAGGAGATTAGGGTTTAGGAGCTAGGCAGAGCTCTAGATTAGAAAGCTTGATTCTCAAACATGGAAGGTTTTGACTGCCTCCATTCCTCTCTGTGATACAGAGTCTCTCTGAAACACTCACCCCCTTCCTTTGGAAGGCTTGGTGTTATTGTCTAAGGGATAGAACTCTTGAGAGAAAATGTCTTATGTGTTAGTAGCAGTTGGTTTACCACCATTGGTAGTCAACTAATTGCTCAACACCCAATTCACTCTGGTGATTGATCTCTCAGCTTGGAGGATAGGACTTGAAGAAAAGCCATTGTAGACTGAAGATTGGTGACCAAAGCCCTTGCTTGAAGACTATGAAGATAGAGATTGCTGCTGACTGAAGCTTGTAGCTGATTGGAGATGACTTGAAGGTGGATATTGATGCAGAGCTGCTGTGGTTGTTTATTTTGCTGTATTTCATTTCCTGATGTATTGATTGGTTTTCTGGACTGTATTGTTTGTTGTTTACCCTGTTGGGTTGAAAGTGAAGCCCGTTCACTTTTGCCTATTGTTTTCCAGGTTCGAGGTTGAGTGGGACTCCCTTGCCTCGCTTGTATTGTTGCATCCATGCATTTTACTATTTTACTGTACATATCTGATATTGTTTCTGTTTCCGTCTATTCCCTTAGGATCTCTGTTTCTCTCTGTGCAAGAGAGGAGCATGATAGACACTAGGTCTTAACCCATGCATGATAACATTAGGTTAGTTTGTTTCCCCTCGCAACCGTAGGTTAGAGTTCTGTCTCTTCTTCCTCAAAACAAACAGAAAAACACCATAAAGATTTCAAACACAATAAAAGACACTTCTTCCGTAAAATAACGTGAACTCATCAAGACGTCATTTTCGTCCGCTTGGACTGCTAATCAGAAAAACCTTTTTCAGAAGGAATAAAATCAACCAAGACAAGCTTGTGTCGTACGTGGCCCGAACTACGTTTGCTCTGATCTTTCATGCTGTATGAAAGTACGTAGGCATAGGATGCGATATCCTAGCGAGCAACCTTCCCCTCCTTTCCCGTAGGTAGGCGAACTACATTGACTCTGATTTCTCGTTCCAGGCGAGAATACGTAGGCATAAAGTGCGATACTTTGCCGAGTCATTTTTATTTTCATTTTATTTTCTTTTTAACCCTCGACCTATAGTTTAGATAGAATAACAATCCATACCCGAAAATAAGCGTGGATCCCGTCGAGTACGACGGACGTGAGGGGTGCTAATACCTTCCCCTTGCGTAACCGACTCCCGAATCCAGGTCTTGGTTGCGACGACCATACCTTTCCCGTGTTGTGCGAGGTTTACTCTGAGCGTTTCCTTTCCCTCCCGTGGGATAAATAACGCACGGTGGCGACTCTTCTGTTCAGCCGACGCCGATTTTCGCAGTAGCGACACTTACACCCACTTTCAACTTATTCACATCACTTTCACACACTTAGCGCTTTCATGCGTCTGTGTATGGATTTATTTATCTTCCTTTACTTTTCGCAATTTATCATTATCGCATTTATTTTGTTGCATTTCGCATGCGTCCAAAGGAAGAACCTGCGCATAACTTAAACACTTGTGCGTATGCATCTCATTTGCATCATACTCCCCATGATCCTTGATCCCATTCAAGTTGATCTTTTAGGATAGATCCTACCCCATAAGAAGGACCTTTTACAACATAGAAACACACAACTCAAATCAATATTCAAACAATCAACCCAAATCAATACAACATTCAAACACATTAGAGAAAGATGCCAAATCATCTTAAGCGAGATAGAATCTCCACCCCACAACAATACAATCAAGCCGTAGGAACTTTACCTTAAGAGAAATAAAGGCATACTCGCCAAACAATCCGAGTACTTAAGCCCTTTTCTTAAGACGATGCAAAGACTATTTTCCTACAACATGTGGTGGTTATATCTCCCTTAAAATGAAGACACATCTCTTCTCTTAAAATCAATCAAACAACTACCCTAAACCCGTAGGAACTTTGACCACAGTCAAAGAACTCCTCTAACCCTTTAGGGGAACTACAGATACTCTGATTCCACTCCCGTAAGGATATGTAGGCATAAGGTGCGACATCTTATCGAGTATACTTAGATATAAACCCCTAGGTATTTAAACCTTAAGCAGATAAACACTTAGCAGTAAACAACATAAAACAAGAGGTTCCTGTAGAGTACTACAGAAACTTAGGATGCTAGTACCTTCCCTAAGTTTAACCAACCCCCGAACCTATAACTCTCTAAACCTTGCATTTGCATTGCATTGTGGGTATTTCGATCTTTATCCCTTCCTTTGGACAAGTCAAAGTTCGGTTGCAAAAATGAATTAAAGATTCAAACTAATCAATAGTTTGGTGTCCGATTTTCACCGTGACAGGCGCTGTGCAGGGTAACAATGGTCCCCAGTAAGAACATGACGAGCAAGATGATGTCTTCTCCATGGGAGATCTTGAGCCAAGATTGCGAACTAATGCAGATAGAAGGTTCAAGGCAATAGAAGAAAAAATGAGGAGCCTTGAGAACCAGAACACTATCGGTCTTGACATGTCCAATCTGGGATTAATTCCGGGACTTATGATTCCTCCGAAGTTTAAGGTGCCGGATTTCGACAAATATAAGGGGACGACATGTCCAAGGGTGCATATTCGCTCGTATTACCGAAAGATGTCAGCATACTCAGATGATGAGAAGTTACTCATGCATTTTTTCCAAGATAGTCTGTCAGGGCCGTCCCTAGAGGGGTATATGGGCTTAGAGCCAGTAAATATCAGGAGTTGGAGGGATTTAGCAGAGGCTTTTGTCAAGCACTACCAGTACAACAGTGACTTGGCACCGAACTGAGTGCAGTTATAGAATTCATCTCAAAGGAGTAACGAATGCTTTAAGGAGTACGCCCAGAGATGACGTGAACTTGCCGCTAGAGTTCAACCTCCCATGGTGGAGAGAGAATTGATTGACTTGTTTGTGGCTACGTTACCTGGAATTTACTATGAGAAACTGGTAGGAAACATGTCTAGAAGTTTCTCGGATTTGATCATTACCGGCGAAAGGGTCGAAAATGGGATTAAGATGGGGAAGATACAAGCAGGGGAAGGGACTTCATATGGAGGTGGTAGAAAAAATTTGGTACCAAGAAAAGGGAGAATGAGACAAATGCAGTGTCCAGTTTTAAGAATCAGAATAGAAATCAGAATCAGCGTCAACAACAACCATACTATCAACAACCACCACAAGTGGCTAGCATTGCCATCTCGGCAGTGCAGCCTCAGCGACATGAACCACGTCAGCAACAACAACAGAACTTTGCGCCTCGGCAGTACCAGGACCGCGGAAGAACAGTGAACAAGAACTTCGACGCACCGCCAATGCCTTACACCCAATTATTACAGCATCTGATGCAGTTACAGTTAGTCTAAAAAAGGACGTTAGCACCGTTAACAGGCCCACCGCCTCCTGGATATGACCTTGGTGCTCGGTGTGACTTCCACTCTGGTGCTCCCGGCCATCACATTGACAACTGCAAAGCCTTCAAGCATAAGGTTCAAGACCTTATTGACAGTAAGTCTATCAATTTTAATTATGATGCGCCGAACGTCGTCCAAAATCCCATGCCCAATCATGGGGCAGCAGGGGTGCACACTATCAGTGAAGAAGGCTTGAACTTGGTGTCTAGTGTGGAGGATTTGAAAACTCCATTAAGCTTTGTGAAGAGTAAGTTGTTAGAAGGAGGAGTGTTCCCTGGTTGTGGGAAAGATTGTGAAGACTGTATAGCTTGTCCTGAAGGATATTTAAGTCTGAAGAACCATGTGCAATGTATGATGGATGACGGTATATTGCAATTTGATAGGATCCAGGAGAAGGATGATGAAAAGATAATCAGTGAAGAGAAGGACGAGGTGGCCACCATCTCCATCCCTTACAAGACGATTACTATTTCTGCGCCTCCAGCACGACCTACTATCATATTTACGAAGGCGGGACCTATACCCTATGAGAGCTCCAAGGTGATCCCTTGGAACTATGGTGCAGAGGTCTATTGCAACGGGCAGAAGCAGGAACTAAAGAGTTCACCTTTAGATTCAGTTGACAATCTGGTAGGAGCCGGAGGGATGACTCGAAGTGGAAGAATATTTTCACCTCCCGAAGTAAATGCTGAGAGATCTGATAAAGGTAAAGGGAAGGCGGTAGTTGAAGAGAGTTCTCAGGATGGAGAGAAGGAAACCTTGCCAAAGGATGCGGAGGAGTTTATGCAGTTGATAAGGAAAAGTGATTACAAGATTGTGGATCACTTACAGCAGACTCCGTCAAAGAAATCCATTTTATCACTGTTGTTATGCTCTAAGGCGCACATAAATGCTCTTTTGAGAATCTTGAATACAACCTATGTGCCACAGGAGATATTTGTGAATCAACTCGAGGGAGTAGTGGCACACGTTAATGCTGGTAATGGGCTGGGATTCACCGATCTTGATTTGACACCAAAGGGACGAAATCACAATTCGGCGCTGCACATATCCATCGAATGTAGAGGGGCTGTGTTGTCTCATGTGCTGGTAGATACTGGGTCGTCACTAAATGTGATACCCAAGAAAGCTCTGATGAAGTTGGACACACAGGGAATAATTTGTACCCCAAGTGATTTAGTCGTGCGGGCATTTGATGGGACGAGAAGGTCCATGTTTGGGGAGTTGACTTTGCCGATTCAAGTCGGTCCGGAAATTTTTGATGCGGTGTTCTATATAATGGATCCAGCCGACATATAGCTGTCTATTGGGTCGGCCTTGGATACATTCAGCGGGAGCTGTGACATCAACCCTGCACAAAAAATTGAAGTACATGGTGGATAGCAATATTGTGACTGTTTGCGGAGAGGAAGACATCATGGTGAGCCATCTGTCTTCATTTAAATATGTAGAGATCGATGGTGAAATTCATGAAACACTGTGTTAGGCCTTTGAGACCGCTCAAATCAAGGAGAAAACACCTGCAGAAGCCAAAGCGCTAGAAGTTGCTATGTCATCCTACAAGGAAGCACAAGTCGTTGTGAAGTCCGGATCAGCACCAGGGTGGGGGCAAGTTATGAGCGTCCCCAACAAACAAGACAAGTTCGGACTGGGATACAACCCGTTTGCATCTTCTTCAAAGAGCACTCCGCGCTACAAAGGGCCAGTTCAATTCACCAGTGGTGGGTGATATTTGAGAGGAATAATGTCGTGTCTGATGAGGAGGACGACAGTGATTGCGACATGGATGCGTGGATTCAACCATGTATCTCTGGCCAGAGCTTGAAGAATTGGACCGTTGAAGAAGTTATCTCTGTGACTTATGAAGAGTAATTACTTTGTTTTGATTAATGTATTGTCCTATGCTCTGCCCGGAGCATAATGGTCTTTATTTGTAGGGCCCTATCTGTTATGTGTGTGAACAATCCTTTTTATCATCAATCAAAAATGCGTCTTTTCATTCAAAAATTTTGATCCTTGTTTTTATTTTCTAACAATAAAATGGCAATGTGGTTTTTGTTTGTTTGTTTGCATATCATTTAAGCATAAAATCATCATCATTGCAGGATACGCATTTCAGATACCACTGACTCAAAGTCGTCTATGACTCGGCGTGACTTTGACAATCCAATCTTTCAAGCGGAAGAAGAGATCGAAGAAGATGAAGACCTACCTGAAGAGCTTGCTAGATTGTTAAGACAAGGGGAGAAGGTCATCCTGCCTCATCAGGAGGAAGTTGAAGTCGTCAACCTGGGAACAGAAGAGGCTAAGAAGGAAGTCAACATAGGGGTTGCACTGCAAAGTGATGTAAAGCAAAGATTGGTAGAATTACTCCGAGAGTATAAGGATGTTTTTGCTTGGTCATACAAAGATATGCCTGGACTCGACACAGATATTGTGGTTCATCGCCTGCCTCTTCGAGAAGAATTTCCTCCTATCAAGTAGCAATTGAGAAGAACCAGGCCAGATATGGCAGTGAAGATCAAGGAAGAACTCCAGAAGCAATTGGACACCGGATTTCTGGCTGTAACCAACTACCCTCCATGGGTCGCTAACATCGTGCCTGTGCCTAATGACGGAAAAGTCAGGATGTGTGTTAACTATAGGGACCTGAATAGAGCGAGCCCAAAGGATGATTTCCTGCTCCCCCATATTGACGTGCTCGTTGAAAACACCGCACAATACTCAGTATTTTCCTTCATGGACGGTTTCTCCAGATATAATCAAATTAAGATGGCACCGGAGGATATGGAGAAAACAACTTTTATCACGCCATGGGGAACGTTCTGTTATAAGGTGATGCCTTTTGGGTTGAAGAATACAAGGGCAACTTATCAATGAGCAATGGTGACCCTCTTTCACGACATGATTCATCATGAGATTGAGGTTTATGTCGATGATATGATTGCAAAGTCCCAAACGGAGGAGGGGCATCTGGTGAATCTTCTAAAGTTGTTTGAGAGGTTAAGGAAGTTCAAACTAAGGTTGAATCCAAACAAGTGTACCTTTGGTGTACGGTCCAAAAAGTTGTTGGGGTTCATTGTCAGTGAGAAAGGTATTGAGGTCGATCCTGCGAAGATCAAGGTAATTCAGGAAATGCCGGCACCAAAGACCGAGAAGGAGGTCCGTGGCTTCCTGGGTAGATTGAACTACGTTGCGAGGTTCATATCTCATCTCACAGCCACTTGTGAACCAATGTTTAAACTATTGAAGAAGGATCAGGCGGTCGTTTGGAAAGAAAATTTCCAGAAGGCGTTTGAGAAGATAAAGGAGTATTTGCAGGAACCTCTAATACTGATGCCCCCAGTGGCTGGAAGACCATTGATAATGTACTTAACGGTTCTTGTGAATTCCATGGGTTTTGTTCTCGGTCAACAGGAAGAGACTGGAAGAAAAGAGCATGCAATTTACTACTTGAGTAAAAAGTTCATAGACTGTGAGTCCCGATACTCAATGTTGGAAAAGACTTGTTGTGCACTTGCTTGGGCCGCCAAATGCCTAAGACAGTACATGCTAAACCATACAACCATGTTAATTTCAAAGATGGATCCGATTAAGTACGTATTCAAAAAGCAAGCACTGTCAGGGAGGATTGCTAGATGGCAGATGGTTATGACAGAATACGACATTTAGTACGTGTCCCAGAAGGCCATTAAAGGGAGTGTTCTGTCAGAATATCTCGCAGAGCAACCAATTGATGACTACCACCCAATGAAGTTTGAATTTCCCGATGAAGACATTATGTACTTTAAGATGAAGGATTGTGATGAGTCGTTACCTGACGAAGGTCCTGAGTTGGGCTCGCAGTGGAAATTGATCTTTGACGGTGCTGTTAACTCCTACGGTAGTGGAATTGGGGCAATAATCACCACTCCCCATGGTTCTCATATACCATTCACTGTAAGGTTAATATTTCCGTGCACCAACAATGAAGCCGAATATGAATCGTGTATCATGGGTATCAAGGAAGCAATCGATTTGAGAATCAAGAACCTTGATATCTACGGTGATTCATCTTTAGTGGTTAATGTAACACCCCACTTCCCAAAATCAATTAAATTAATAAACATTATAAATAAACAAAATCAGAGTTCCAATTTCCCAAGTGGGATATCACATGAAAACAACGTTTCCTTATAAAAAGGTTTTTCTCCAAATACAGCGGAATATTAAATATAAAACCCAATAAAAGTTTGATACGTTCACAGGAAAATAAAATATAAGTTCTTCATAAAACAAATAAAAGCGCCCAAGTCCCGTGCTACGTATCAGAGCATCCTAGACTCGACTGTCACACCATAATCCAAGCTAGCTAAGTACCTGGATTATCTGTACTTCCGGAGAAGCACAGACACAACAACAGCAAAGGGGTGAGAAATCATGATCAAAAATATAATGGTAATGTAATACATGTAATAAGGCAGTAAAACACACCAACACATCAATTATTCACCCAAACAACACCATATAACGAACCTACTGTTCAAATTACAATATAACATATTATAATGCAATTATGCAACTCAACACCATGCATGCGGTACCGACTCATTGGTTCATTCAATCGAACCTGGATAGATCACTTACGCTCCTCCTGAGACATGATCTATCCCCCACCATTCTCCACAAAGGAGTACGGATGAATCACTTACGCTCCTCCTGAGACATGATTCATCCCACCAAAACACCATGATATGCAAGACACCAATGCATAATTATTATATTCTGGCACGCTAAGTGCACACGATCCTCCTGATCATATCATCATACAACAATGCATATGTATAGATATATTACACCAACACCATATAAATCAATCAGATAGTAAACGAATTCATACTATCACACCGGATATAACTACGTCCCCCCTCACTCGGGGATACACGATCCTACTGATCACTACACACATATACATTACTAATTGCTCACCAACAATATTAAGGGAAACGCGTACTATCCCCAAGTACACAAGTTATATCCCATACTCATCATTTTCACACTACAGCAAGGCTAGAAGGATCACACGAGACCAATTCAGACATCTCACCAAAAGTCTCTGAGGTTACTCAGAACCTCCCTAAACCAACACCTCAACCTATACACCAAAATCAATAATTCATCAACATCAATCCACAATCACAAACATGCCAATAGATATTATACTTACCAATTATCCTATAATTTCTACTCTAGAACCGACATTACGGTACATTACCGACACTTCAGAGTCACTCTGAATCTCACCAAGGTCCTAACCATAGTCATTAACGACACTATAGGGAAACAACACATAACTTTTCCCAAAGCTATAATCATGGTCATTGCCAACACTACGGTAACAACACATAATCTCATCAGCTTTATATTCCTAGTTACTATCAACACTACAGTAACATCAACAATCCAACAAAATGGATCAATACTACAGTAACATCAACAATAATCATAGCATGCCAATATAAAACTTTATATAACGATAAATTCCTACGGGGTTAAGGAATCCCCTCTACCCTATACATGTATAAACCATTCCCAATCAAATTTCTCCCCCCTTACCTTATCAATTGGTTGATCGATAGAAATCCTCCTAGAATTGGTCTCTTGGCCTTCCCCTTTTCTCTTCCGTTCTTCGTTCCCTTTTTCTCAATTTCTCAAATTATCGTACCACTCTCCCCACCCCTTCACATTCTATTTTCTTTATTAAATCTAATCCCAATTAATAAAATAACTTAATAAAATAATACAATATTATTATTAATACTAATAATATTATAATACTAATAATAATAATAATCATAATAATAATAATACTCATTAATAATAATAATAATAATAATAATATCGTTATTTCACCAAAATAATAATAATAATATTAATAATATTAACAAATATAATAAATATAATAATAATAATAATAATAATAATAATAATAATAATAATATCATTATTTCACCAAAATAATAATAATATTAATAATATTAACAAATATAATAAATATAATAATAATAATAATAATAATAATAATATCATTATTTCACCAAAATAATAATAATATTAATAATATTAACAAATATAATAAATATAATAATAATAATAATAATAATAATAATAATAATAATAATAATAATAATATCATTATTTCACCAAAATAATAATAATATTAATAATATTAACAAATATAATAATAATAATAATAATAATAATAATAATAATAATAATAATAATAACACCCCCACCAATGTTACTATTATTTTTATATTATTATATTTCACACCAAAATACCACCAATAGTCCTTCCACATTAGGGACACCCACCAAACATCACCAAATACACCCCCACCAAAGGACACACCAACGTATAATATTTAAAATAATTATAAAATGACTAAATAATTAAAATGGGTGTTACAACTCTCCCCCACTTTAATTATTTTCGTCCTCGAAAATTACCTGATGGAAATAGCTCCGGATACGCTTCTCGCATCCTGCTTTCCAACTCCCAGGTCACACTGCCTCCTGCAGCACCTCCCCAAGCTACCTTCACCAAAGGTATCTCTTTCCCTCGGAGCTGTTTCATCTTACGGTCCTCGATCCTCAACGGCATCGTCTCAATAGTAAGATTCTCCCGAACCTGAACATCGTCTCTCTGAATAACATGAGATGGATCAGAAACATACTTTCGCAATTGCGACACATGAAACACATCATGTAAGTTCGATAACTCAGGTGGCAACGCCACCCTATAAGCTACAGCACCAATTCTTTACAGAATTTCATAAGGTCCAATAAACTTAGGATCCAGCTTCTTGGACTTCAATGCACGACCCACACCAGTCATCGGATTAACTCTTAGGAATACGTGATCACCTACACAGAATTCCAACTCTTTCCTCCGATTATCATGATAACTTTTCTGCCTACTCTGAGACACTTTCATTTTCTCACGAATCATTTGAATTGTCTCAGTAGTCTGCTGTACAATTTCTGGTCCAAGCACCACATTCTCACCAGTTTCATACCAACACAGAGGAGTCCTACACCTCCTCCCATACAAAGCTTCAAACGGTGCCATTCCGATACTAGAATGGTAACTGTTATTGTACGTGAACTCAATCAATGGTAAATGAGTATCCCACGCACCACCCTTTTCCAACACACAAGCTCTCAACAAATCCTCAAGTGACTGAATAGTCCTCTCCGACTGACCATCAGTTTGCGGATGATAAGCTGAACTCAACTTCAACATAGTCCCCAAAGCTTCCTGCAAGCTTTTCCAAAATTCCGAAGTAAACCGCGGATCTCTATCCGATACAATACTGGACGGAACGCCATGCAACTTCACAATTACCCGAATATAAATATCCGCCAGCTTCGTTAATGGAAAACTAATGTTGATTGGTACAAAATGTGCAGACTTCGTCAATCGATCCACAATCACCCAGATAGCATCAAAATCTCTCGCTGTATTCGGCAAACCTGTAACAAAATCCATAGTAATGCAATCCCATTTCCAAACCGGAATCTCTAATGGTTGCATAAATCCAGAAGGTCTTTGGTGTTCTACCTTCGACTTCTGACACGTCAAACAGACATACACAAATTGAGCAATGTCTCTTTTCATACCAGACCACCAAAATAATTTCTTCAAATCATGATACATCTTCGTAGCTCCAGGATGAATACTCAGATTACTACGGTGTCCTTCACTCAAAATTGACTTTTTTAATTCCTCATTATCTGGTACACAAATCCTGCCTCTAAATCTCAACACACCTGTACTATCCAATTTAAAGTCACTATCGGAGTCACTTCCTACTCCAGGCATCAAATCTACCAATTTCACATCCAACTTCTGATTTTCTCTAATCATATCCAAGAAGTCATTATTTACCTGCAACATACCCAACATTACACTATCTGCAGTAGTCTCAGAAACCATGCTCAAATCTCTAAATTGTTCAATTAACTCAATTTCTTTCACCATCAGAGCTGCCATATGAATTGCTTTCCTACTCAAAGCATCTGCCACTACATTGGCCTTTCCTGGATGATAACTCAAACTGAAGTCATAATCCTTCAAAAATTCCAACCATCTTCTCTGCCTCATATTCAGCTCTTTCTGATCAAACAGGTATCTCAGACTCTTATGATCACTAAACACTTCAAATCTTGAACCATATAAATAATGTCTCCAGATTTTCAACACAAAAACAACCGCAGCTAATTCAAGATCATGAGTCGGATAATTTCGCTCATGCACTCTCAATTGCCGCGATGCATATGCTACTACTTTACCATTCTGCATAAGAACTCCACCTAATCCCATCTTAGACGCATCACAGTACACCACAAACGGTTCACTCGGAGTCGGTAACACTAACACCGGTGCCGTAGTCAATCTCTTTTTCAACTCTTCAAAACTTTCTTCACAAGCAGCGTCCCATACAAAGACTTGGTTCTTTCTCGTTAATTGAGTTAATGGCAACGCCAAATTAGAGAAACCTTCAATAAAACTGCGGTAATAACCAGCTAAACCCAGAAAGCTCCTAATTTCTGTCGCTGTCTTCGGCGGTTCCCACTGCAATACTGCACTTACTTTTGACGGATCCACCGCTATTCCATCTTCAGATATTACATGCCCCAAGAAACTCACTTTCCTCAACCAGAAGTCACACTTTGACAATTTAGCAAATAGTTTATTTTCTTTCAACACTTGCAAGGCAATCCTCAAATGTCCTGCATGCTCTTCATCAGATTTAGAATAAATTAATATATCATCAATAAACACTACAATGAACTGATCCAAATAAGAATGGAAAATTCTGTTCATATACTCCATAAATACTCCCGGCGCGTTAGTCACTCCAAACGGCATTACAGCATATTCGTAATGTCCATATCGAGTCCTAAAGGCAGTCTTCTGAACATCACCTTCTTTTACTCTTATCTGATGATAACCCGATCTTAAGTCGATCTTACTAAATACACGAGCTCCCACCAGCTGGTCCATCAAGTCATCAATCCTAGGTAGAGGATACTTATTCTTAATAGTTACTTTATTCAATTGACGGTAATCGATGCACAAACGCATACTACCATCCTTCTTCTTCACCAATAACACTGGAGCTCCCCACGGCGATACACTTGGCCTAATAAACTTCCTATCCAACAATTCTCCAATCTGAGACTTCAACTCAGCCAATTCCACTGCAGACATCCTGTACGGTGCCATAGAAATAGGCCTCGTACCAGGAACAAGATCAATACCAAATTCCACTTCTCGCGTCGGAGGCAATTCCGTAATGTCGTCAGGAAACACTTCCGGAAATTCATTCGCCACAGCTACTTCCTCTATTGACACTTTGCTATCCCCCGATAATGTTACAAATAAAGCAAACACTCTAGTTTCATCTTCCAACAAGGCCCTCAATTCTTTATTAGACAAAGAACTTGCTAAAGCTTCCTCTTCAGGGGTCAAGAACAACAATTCCTTCCGAAAACAGTCGATGTAGACTCGGTTGAACTCTAACCAGTTCATACCCAGAATAACATCCAATTTACCAAGTGGTAGACAAATCAAATCCACTTCAAATTCTCTACCGAAAATAGTCAGCGGACACTTCAGACATACCAAAGAAGTAGTCACTGAACCTATAGAGGGTGTCTCAATAGTCATTCGTCTCTCCAGAGTAGACGTCACCAATCCTATTCTCTCCACACAATCCACAGAAATAAACGAGTGTGTTGCACCCGTATCAATAATAGCAATCAAAGGAATATTATTGATAATACAAGTACCTTTGATAACACGCTCATCACTGGCAGCTTGAGTCCCTGCTAAGGTAAACACTTTCCCACTAGCCGGAGACGTCTGAGGCTTCTTCGGCTTCTCACAATGTGTACTGATATGACCCTTCTCACCACAGTTATAACAGGTCGGCATGGTTGCTCTGCAGTCAGCTATCACATGACCTGGTTTGCCACACTTAAAACACTTCTTGGCTTCATTAGGACAATCATTAGCACGGTGTCCTATACCACCGCACCGAAAACATTTCCCTTCAGCAGATGCTCTCCCATCTCTAGGCTTCTTATCAACAACAACTTTACGTTTTCCCTTATCAGCAGCAACACTATAAGGAGTACCACTAAACCTCTGCTTACCCTTACGGTCATTAACAGCTTTGTAGTGCGCAATCCTAGCTCGGTTATCGTTATCATATATCCTGCTCCTACTTACTAGCTCAGGATAGCTCCTGATCTTCTGACAAGCAATTCCCAACTTAATCTCTGGACGCAGTCCATTCTCAAACTTTAAGCACTTAGAAGTCATCGCCCCCTCCACATTATAGTGAGGACAATACTGCACTAGCTCCTCAAATTTAGCAGCATACTCCGCTACCGTCATACTACCCTGCTTCAACTCTAAGAATTCAATTTCCTTAGCACTGCGAATATCTTCTGGAAAATACTTTTCCAAAAAACCCTTCCGAACCACCTCCCAAGTAATGGCGGTTCCAGCAGATTCCAATCTTTGGCGACTATTGTCCCACCAGGCTTCAGCCTCACCTTCCAGCATGTGAGTACCAAATCTCACCTTCTGCTCATCAGTACATTCCATCGTTCTGAAGATCTTCTCAATTGCCTTCAGCCACTTCTGAGCAGCTTCTGGGTCCAGAATTCCTCCTTCAAACGTTGGCGGCTTGTTGCTCCGAAACTGCGCCAAACTCCTGAATTGGGCATCTGCAGTTTGATTCTGATTAGCAACTGCCTGCGCCATTGCTTGCATAGCAGCAGCCAATGCAGCATCGTTCCTTCCTGCCATACTGCTCAAACATAGCAACACCAAGTTAAAAGATATTCAACTACATCATAAAGGACAAACTCAACTCGACTCAACAACACTGGCCGGACGGACCGACCTGCTCTGATACCAATTGTAACACCCCACTTCCCAAAATCAATTAAATTAATAAACATTATAAATAAACAAAATCAGAGTTCCAATTTCCCAAGTGGGATATCACATGAAAACAACGTTTCCTTATAAAAAGGTTTTTCTCCAAATACAGCGGAATATTAAATATAAAACCCAATAAAAGTTTGATACGTTCACAGGAAAATAAAATATAAGTTCTTCATAAAACAAATAAAAGCGCCCAAGTCCCGTGCTACGTATCAGAGCATCCTAGACTCGACTGTCACACCATAATCCAAGCTAGCTAAGTACCTGGATTATCTGTACTTCCGGAGAAGCACAGACACAACAACAGCAAAGGGGTGAGAAATCATGATCAAAAATATAATGGTAATGTAATACATGTAATAAGGCAGTAAAACACACCAACACATCAATTATTCACCCCAACAACACCATATAACGAACCTACTGTTCAAATTACAATATAACATATTATAATGCAATTATGCAACTCAACACCATGCATGCGGTACCGACTCATTGGTTCATTCAATCGAACCTGGATAGATCACTTACGCTCCTCCTGAGACATGATCTATCCCCCACCATTCTCCACAAAGGAGTACGGATGAATCACTTACGCTCCTCCTGAGACATGATTCATCCCACCAAAACACCATGATATGCAAGACACCAATGCATAATTATTATATTCTGGCACGCTAAGTGCACACGATCCTCCTGATCATATCATCATACAACAATGCATATGTATAGATATATTACACCAACACCATATAAATCAATCAGATAGTAAACGAATTCATACTATCATACTGGATATAACTACGTCCCCCCTCACTCGGGGATACACGATCCTACTGATCACTACACACATATACATTACTAATTGCTCACCAACAATATTAAGGGAAACGCGTACTATCCCCAAGTACACAAGTTATATCCCATACTCATCATTTTCACACTACAGCAAGGCTAGAAGGATCACACGAGACCAATTCAGACATCTCACCAAAAGTCTCTGAGGTTACTCAGAACCTCCCTAAACCAACACCTCAACCTATACACCAAAATCAATAATTCATCAACATCAATCCACAATCACAAACATGCCAATAGATATTATACTTACCAATTATCCTATAATTTCTACTCTAGAACCGACATTACGGTACATTACCGACACTTCAGAGTCACTCTGAATCTCACCAAGGTCCTAACCATAGTCATTAACGACACTATAGGGAAACAACACATAACTTTTCCCAAAGCTATAATCATGGTCATTGCCAACACTACGGTAACAACACATAATCTCATCAGCTTTATATTCCTAGTTACTATCAACACTACAGTAACATCAACAATCCAACAAAATGGATCAATACTACAGTAACATCAACAATAATCATAGCATGCCAATATAAAACTTTATATAACGATAAATTCCTACGGGGTTAAGGAATCCCCTCTACCCTATACATGTATAAACCATTCCCAATCAAATTTCTCCCCCCTTACCTTATCAATTGGTTGATCGATAGAAATCCTCCTAGAATTGGTCTCTTGGCCTTCCCCTTTTCTCTTCCGTTCTTCGTTCCCTTTTTCTCAATTTCTCAAATTATCGTACCACTCTCCCCACCCCTTCACATTCTATTTTCTTTATTAAATCTAATCCCAATTAATAAAATAACTTAATAAAATAATACAATATTATTATTAATACTAATAATATTATAATACTAATAATAATAATAATCATAATAATAATAATACTCATTAATAATAATAATAATAATAATAATAATATCGTTATTTCACCAAAATAATAATAATAATATTAATAATATTAACAAATATAATAAATATAATAATAATAATAATAATAATACTAATATCATTATTTCACCAAAATAATAATAATATTAATAATATTAACAAATATAATAAATATAATAATAATAATAATAATAATAATAATAATATCATTATTTCACCAAAATAATAATAATATTAATAATATTAACAAATATAATAAATATAATAATAATAATAATAATAATAATAATAATAATAATAATAATATCATTATTTCACCAAAATAATAATAATATTAACAAATATAATAATAATAATAATAATAATAATAATAATAATAACACCCCCACCAATGTTACTATTATTTTTATATTATTATATTTCACACCAAAATACCACCAATAGTCCTTCCACATTAGGGACACCCACCAAACATCACCAAATACACCCCCACCAAAGGACACACCAACGTATAATATTTAAAATAATTATAAAATGACTAAATAATTAAAATGGGTGTTACAGTTAACCAGATCAAAGGAGAGTGGGAAACCCCGCCAGCCTAATTTGATTCCTTATATGAACTACGTGAGAAGGTTGCTACCTTTCTTCGACCGAGTAGAGTTTCACCACGTGCCAAGAGTAGAGAATCAGATGGCGGACGCCTTAGCTACATTGTCTTCAATGTACAAAGTGAACTTTTGAAACGATGCTCCGAGGATCGTCATCTCACGCCTTGATAGGCCAGCATTCGTCTTTGCAATAGAAGAAGCTTCTGATGGCAAGCCATGGTATTACGACATCCAGAACTTTCTCAAGAACCAAGAATATCCTCCTGGGGCATCGGCTCGAGATAAGAAGACCTTGAGGAGGTTATCTGGTAACTTCTATCTGAATCCAGATAGTGTACTCTACAGGAGGAATTATGACTTAGTGCTGCTAAGATGTATGGACGAAAAAGAAGAAAGTCTTCTTATGGAGGAGGTCCACGAAGGTGCCTTTGGAACACATGCCGGTGGGCACGCCATGTCTCAAAAGTTGTTAAGAGAGGGGTATTATTGGCTAACTATGGAGTCCGATTGCTTCAAGCATGCAAAGAAGTGCCATAAATGCCAGATTTATGCCGATAAGATTCATGTGCTGCCAAATCCTTTGAATGTTATGGCGTCCCCATGGCCCTTCTCCATGTGGGGCATTGATATGATTGGCAAGATCGAGCCAAATGCATCCAATGGACATCGTTTCATCTTAGTAGCCATCGACTATTTCACCAAATGGGTCGAAGCAGCTTCTTATGCCAATGTCACCAAGCAAGTTGTAGCCCGGTTCATCAAAAGGGACATCATTTTCCATTATGGAGTACCTGAGAGGATCATTACCGATAATGGTTCCAATCTGAATAACAAGATGATGAAGGAGCTGTGCTAGAGCTTCAAGATTGAGCATCACAATTCGTCTCCCTATCGTCCGAAGATGAATGGCATTATGGAAACGGCCAACAAGAACATTAAGAAGATAATGCAGAAGATGGTTGTGACTTATAAAGATTGGCACGAGATGTTGCCTTTTGCTCTACACGGATATCGTACCTCGGTACGTACTTCAATTGGGGCAACTCCTTTCTCGCTAGTATATGGTATGAAAGTTGTCCTTCCATTAGAGGTCGAGATCCCTTCTTTGAGAGTTCTGGATGACGTCAAACTAGATGAGGCAGAATGGGTGAAGAACAGGTTAAATCAACTTAGTTTGATGGATGAGAAGAGGTTGGCGTCTCTTGCGTACGACTGTTTGTACCAGAGCAGGATGAAGAAAGCCTTCGATAAGAAGATGCGTCCTCGGAGCTTTCAGGAAGGTGATTTGGTGTTGAAGCGGATTCTCCCTCCGCAGACAAATCACAGGGGCAAATGGAATCCCAATTATGAAGGTCCATATGTCGTAAGGAAAGTCTTCTTCGGAGGAGCCTTACTACTTTTAATGATGGATGGTGAAGATTTCACATCGCCTGTGAATGCAGACGCAGTCAGAAGATACTTTGCTTAAAATAGACCTGTTGGAAAGAAAAATAAATCCAGGCAAGAAAGGGGCATTCCGACGAACCATGAAAGGATAAGTTCAGGCAAAAATTAGGGATAAAAAGAAAAAATGTAAACCCGCAAAGTTGAAAACCTGAAAGGGCGACTTTGGCAAAAATGGGTATCCCGGTGAATCGAAAACCCGCAAGGGCGATTCAGGAAAAAGTTAGGGATTTGAAAAAGCAAATGATTACGGTCTGCGTATTGATCTTCAGAGCATAGTGGATTATGGGAGAACTCGAGAGTCAGCCATTCAAATCAATCTCTTCAGAAGACAAAGCATCGGAAAGGCGTCAAAGTCACGCGAGTCATGGTTGAGTCGTCCTATGGTAGTTGTTTGTGCCACATTGCCGACATTTATGTATATTCTTGTGTATTTCTGTATATTTCTTGCGCGACTTTCTCATTCCAAGAGTTGCATCTATTGTAAATTTGCCTATTTTCAGGCCATTTATCAATAAAACATATTATTCAGAAAACGTTTGTTTTTGATTCAGCTTTTACCGTTTTGTTTGCAAAAAACGCCTAATGTTTTTGATAAAAACTTTGCATACATAAACTTGTGGGCTCTGCCAACTATAATCAAAACAATGTTTTTGCTTGAGTAATGTCACACGTGATAATTAAGATGGTGCTTGCTGCACAAAACATGTTTGTT
The DNA here is from genome assembly GCA_963859935.3 of Lathyrus sativus. Taxonomy (NCBI): domain Eukaryota; kingdom Viridiplantae; phylum Streptophyta; class Magnoliopsida; order Fabales; family Fabaceae; genus Lathyrus; species Lathyrus sativus. The sequence continues at coordinate 551,585,004 of OZ012741.1, forward strand.
TGTTTGTCGTTTGCAGGACTTTCATCCTCGAGACTTTTCCAGAAGTCCCCCCATCTGAAGAAGGCGTGTTCACATCCCCAGCAGGTTAGAACCAGGTACGGTTAAGGATATCCGCAGCAGGTCGAGATCGATATCTCCATCAGAGTAGGATCATCTCCAATAAGCAAATTAGGATTCAAACTTCCAGCAGTGGAACAAGTTCAGAGTTTGTTTCCCTACAAAGTCTAATTCTTTGACTCCTTTCCCCTCAAATTTTAGGTCATTAACTCATTCCCTAAGAAGAGGTTGATATGGTTAAGTTTGTTGATCATTCCCCCAAGCAGAGGTAGATGTTGATTCCCTTATTGGGAGATCCCCAGCGGAGTTGTTGTCCGTAACAGAATCCAGTGGGTCATCAGAGTGAGTTTCCTTCAGGATATTTCCCCAGTTAATTTTCATCCCCTGCAAGTCCTCAGAGAAGTCAGCAGAATGTTTCCTCCCCCGCAGAATGGGATTGACCCGGAGAATTGTTATTCTCCATCCTCAGCAGAAAGAGTTTGGGATATCTTCCCAGTAAGTCTTCCTTATTATCCCTAGCATAGTGGATTCAAATTTCCAGTAGAGCGGAATCTCCGGCAGATTGGAGTAAGTCTCTGTAGTTTTCTCTACTTCCCCTGTAGAGTCATATTTTGAAAGGCCATCCAGGGTTGATTTCCCTAGTAGAGTGGATCTGTTTTCCCCAGCCGAGGCGTTTGTTCCCCAGAAGAGTTGTATTCTGGTAGGTCATACAGGGCTGCTTTCCTCAGCAGAGTTGATTTTGATCCCCAACGGAGTGGATTTTGTTCTTGTAGAGCAGTTTTACCCAGAAGCATTCTTGGAGGCCATCCAAAGCTTGTTTTCCCCAGCATGGGTCCATCTGTACTAGACATGTCTAGTCTTTCCCCGACAGAGTTGGTTCCTTCTCTTCAGCATTTATTTTGCTGGAGTGATTCCTTTGCATTTGCATAGTGCATAGCATCCTCTCAAACGCGTAGCATTTCCATTTCGTATGGAGCATTACGCCATACTCAAACATGTGTATTTGAAACATAAGCCAGGTTGTTACCTATTTGTTTCAGTGGTATCTCCAACAGACAATGGTTTGTTTTCATTAACCCGTGTGGTATCCAGACCCCAGTTAATGATGTTTTCTTGAGCCCGTGTGGTATCCAGACCCCAGCTTCCTCCGGTTATTTTAAGCTCGTGTGGTATCCATACATCGGCTTCCTCTGGTTATTTCAGCAAAGCCTGTGTGGTATCCAGACCCCGACCTTCCTCCAGTTATTTTAGTAAGCCCGTGTGGTATCTAGACCCCGACTTCCTCCAGTTATTTCAGTAAGCCCCTGCGGTATCCAGACCCCGGCTTCCTCCGGTTATTTCAACAAGCCCGTGTGGTATCCAGACAACGGCTTCCCCCGATTAACGTTCATTTCATTAGCCCGTGCAGTATCCAGACCCCGACTCTTTCCGATCTGTTTCTCAAAGCCTGTGCGGTATCCAGACCCCGACTCATACCCGTTTTGTTGGTCAACTCGTGCGATATCCATACCCCAGTTTATGGCTATTTCAGCAAAGCCTGTATGGTATCCAAACCCCGGCTTTCCTTCAGTTTTATTTCAGTAAGCTCGTGCGGTATCCAGACCCCGGCTTCCTCCGGTTATTTCAGTAAGCCTGTGCGGTATCCAGACCCCGACTTTCACTGGTTTGACTCCTGCGCCTATGCAGTATCTAGACCCTGACCCGTAATTTATTTTGCCTATGTTGTATCCAGACCTTGGCAGACCATGATGTTTCCTTTAAACCGTGTGGCATCCAGACCCCGACTTTCACCGGTTTTATTGGCTCAAGCCCGTGCGATATCCAGACTCCGGCTTCCACCATTTTATTTCCTGAGCCTATGTGGTATTCAGACCCCGGCCAGTGATTTGTTTTGCCAGTGTGGTATCCAGACCCCAGCAGACCATGATGTTTCCTTTAAATCGTGTGGTATCCAGACCCCGGTTAACATCATTTTATCCCTTTAAGCTCAAGCGGTATCCAGACCCTAGCTTACGCTGTTCGTTTCCTGAGCATGTGTGGTATCCAAACCCCGGATGATGGTTTATCTTGCGTATGGGGTATCCAGACCATGGTAGATTATGAAATATCTTTCTCGCTTGTGACGTATCCAGACCCCGGCAGATCGTGATCTTCGATGGACGCGTCCATCTTATCTTCGTCTCTTCCCAACAGATTTTATTCAGTTACTATTTCTTTTGCGGTTGGAAAATTTCCGGGTTCTTTGGTATTCAACTGTCTTTTACCTTGAATTTTTGAAATTCGTCTGCTTTTCATCCTTTCAGGTCCAAGTCGCTTGAATAGGGGCAGCTGTTGTACCCCAAAATTTGACCAACCTATTTTCTTAATCTTTGGCTTATGTTTCATTGCATTTTAGCATTTTTGTATCTGCATAGTATTGTTCTTACAGGGGATCAAGTGATTGTGTGTGTGTTCCCTACAAGATGAGATCTTTATTGGCTTCAAGCTCAAGCAAAGGCATTGGTAGAGGTTGTTGTGTGTGTGTTATCATCATGAAGTCATCACAGCTCCTAGAGAGGAGAGGTGTGCCATGACTCAATGTCAAAGAACCATCTGAAGGTTATCAAGGGATTTATGTAGACCTATCATTGATGTAATCATGAGGTAGAAGCTTGTTGAGTACCTCAGAGGTCATTGAGAAGCTGGAATGGTCACTCAGTTCATCTAAGCAATGCCTATGCAAAAAGCAGGAAATTAGGGTTTCATTTTTAATCAGGATAAACTTGTTTCTTGAAGCAAAACTTGTTTCCATGGGCTTCCATATGTCCGAAGGTGTGTGGGGATGGGATATCTATCATCAATTTTAATCAGAAGAGCTTCAATTGATCAGTCAATTGAAAATTAGGAGATTTAGGGGAAAAGTCAACTATGTAGTGAAAAAGTCAACTCCTGACTTTTTAAGGTCAAGATCATGTTCCTCAAGTCCAATATGACCAATGGATGGAATTTGACCAAGAAAGGTCAAGGGAATCATGGAAAAATCAAGAATTGTAGAAAGTTGTCATTTTAAGAAATTAGGGTTTTAGAAACTTTCTATTTTTGGAATGTTTTATGGTTGAACAAGCCATCTTCAAGGTCATTTTTCTCCATGATCAAGGTTTCAAATGAACCTTTGGCCAACATCAAACTTGTTCCTTGTATTTCAAACTTACTTTTGAGTTCCAATTCATAATCATATGATGTTTAGAGCCTAAGTTATGATCATTCAAAGTTGGGGATTTCAATGTCTTCAAAATTGTCAAGTTTAGGCAGATTTTTGCACCTCCTTTGCAAGCCAATTTCCATCAAGTTCCTGATGTCAAATGAAACTTTGTCCCATATGAAAGTTATAGATCATGTTCCAAGCTTTCCAAAAAGTGTTAGAAGTCCTCCTTAATATTTGTGGAGCTCAAGTTATGGATGTGTAAAGTTGGAAAAACGTAAGCCAAAATCCATAACTTGAAATTCTTTCTAAGTTATTTGTAGGCAGCTTGCATGACATGATTTTGAACATCATTTTTCATGGTCTTCCAATCCTCAAATCAAGATGAGTTCAGCATGAAAATTGTTCCTTGCCATGCCCTCTTTACTTAGAGCTCAAGTTTTAGGCAAATTGATCTTTGTGCACCAAGTTATCATTGCTCAAAGTTGGTGTTTTGAACACTTTTTCAAGAGATGAAATATGTGAAATTTTGATTTGCTTTTGTTTATCAGCCATATAATCTTGTTAAGTCTTTGTCCCATGCGCATGAAATTGCACTTTGAACACACCAAACATTGTCATATCAAGACCAACACATGATGTACCTTTTGGTGCATTTTTTGAATTTCTTGCCAAAACAAGGAAGGGACAATTTGCTTGCACTCTGATCCTTGCAGCCCATCCAACATGTTGCATTCCCACTAAAATGAAACAGATATATCACAAGCCATCTCGTGTCCTTGATCCATCCCCCACTATTGATTCAAAAACCATGAAAATATCAAGTTGACCATCACATCTGTCCATCCATTTTTCACCACAGTTAAACCTCTATTTTTATGTTTTACTCCATATATAAGCCTAATGAGAAACCCTAGACAACCCTAGCCATCATTTGTGCAAGAAATCAGAAGTTGAGTTTTTGACCACCTTTGAAAATTGCTTCGAATCTCTCAAACCACTGAGCCATTTCACAAAATTCTTTTCACTCCTTAATCACCTCAACCTCCTCTTTCAACTATTGGCAAAAGAAGAAGTTTTGAGCACATTGCATATCAGCTGCTGAAAATCGTTTTTGGAGTTTGGAGAAGATTAAAGACTTTTGAGCGTTAGCAAAAGCTTCTACAAGGTTCAAGTGTCCATTCTGCTGGAGTTGGTGAAGTTTCATAGCATATTGAAGGTGCAGTGGATCACTCTCCACTAGGTAAGTAACTTCAAACTCAATCCCATTTCTACTCATATTTACATTTTTTCAAAACATAATATGCATGTTCATGCTTGGTTTATGATGCCTTGAGGTTATGGCCATTGCTTCAGCTTGTTTCTTGTTTGAGTTTCATGTTGAGTTTCCACTTGAACCCATACCTTTAAGTTAACTTTTCGTGGCCATAGAGTGTTTTATAACGAGTATGTTTGATATGGTTGTGATCCTTGTGTTGAGTAGACCATTTTTGGTCTTTAGTTTTTTGCATTTGGTTGAGTCAGTAGAGAGCTATGAGTGGAAGAAGATGAGGGTTTGGTTCTGATTTTTCACGATGCATGCTGGTTTAAGGTTTGGATTTGTTGGGGACGATGATGACGTGGCAGGGGGGCTTGGATGAAACGCTCCATTTCATTTAAGTTAGCTTTTTGTTGTTTTCTTGTGGTTGCTGATTTCATTGGGTGAGCCTTACGTTTTTAATTTCCACACCCCCACATTTGGGCCTACACGTGCTTTGAAACATGAAACCAGTTGTATTGTGTTTTACTCACCACACCCCCCTGCGCCTTTATTTTCTTCTCATTATTTGTTTTGTTTTTATTTATTTAAAAATAGTTTCAAACATCTGAAAAAATCCCAAAAAAGTATTTATTGACATTTTATTGTGTTAAGATATTTTTCACAATTTTTACTTTATTTTCCATTTTATTTTATTATTTTTAATTGAATTTACAAATTAGTGTGTTTTATGGTGTACACTCAATTTTCAACTTGCTCATTTGAACCTCAAATAAAACCCCCTATGACCAAACATTTTATCCCACTTAGGTGATGGATTGAAGAAGTTTTGAGGGCTAGTTTGAGTCATTGTTGAGCATTTTTATTTTGACTTTGATTGACTTTATTTGCCCCTCGATTTATGCTCGATAAGGTGGAGCACCATCAATCCTTGAATTATTTGGTGATGCCTTGAGTGGAATTATTTCATGAGGTTCTGGCTTCTGTTTGTCACTTGACTTAGCTACTTTGTGTAATCTACTTGTCATTTATTGAGGCTTTCTCCTATTTTTAGTGAATCTTGCAAGTCAAGTGATAACGCAAAATCATATCGTTTATTCGACCTGATTTAGATGAATTTATTTGCGATTATTGTTAATTTATCTTGATTTATGTTCTATTATAAGGTTAATTCACTATGTTTTGCAGATTGTGGAGAAATTTGGATTAAAGAGAGAAAAGAAGAAGAAATGGAAGGAAAATAGAGAAGAAAGAAAGAAATAGAGAAGAGAAACAGAAAAACATATTCTGTAGGTGTGACGGTCGTCACAGAGTCGTCACAGAACCGTCACGATCGTCACAGTCGTCACAGAACCGTCATGATCGTCATGGTCGTCACAAACCCGTCATGATCATCACGAGCGTCATGATCGTCATAGACCCGTCATGATCATCACGAGCGTCATGATCGTCACAGACTCGCCATGATCGTTAAGACCCCAAAGTTCAGTTCGTTCAAAACGGAAGTGGCCACAAACTACCTCAACTTAATTTCTTCCTACGCTTCCTCCACTAACTGTCCACTACAGGAAGTTACTACCATTTCCCCTATAACTCGTGCATGATCTCTGGAAGTTGAGAAATGAAATATCTCCTATAAATAGGCCTGGGATTCACAACTCTGGGGGGGGGTTCGACGTATCGAAGTGCTGCCGAAATTTCCATTGAAGCCGAATTTACGTTCTTGCATTATTTTCCCATTTCCTTTCTTTTTTATTTTCATTTGTACCGCTTTACTTCCTTCCTGTACCTTTACTTCTCACCAAGGTAGAATCCTGCCGACATTGTGGAGGACTACTCGAGGATACGAGATCAGTACGATTTACAGGTTTTTATTAATTGAATATTTAGGTCATTTCCTTCCTAATGCATATTTTATTATTGTGTTGTTTATGTTTATTTACATTTGCATTAATTATCATGTCTAGCTAAATTAGTTTTATAGGTATGTAGTCGAATTAGTAGGATGGGATTCGATAATACCCGGTGCACCTTCCCTTTTTACAAACAATCTTTCTGGCCGTAGTTTTTATTCTAAATTTCTAAATAAACCTTCGTCTCGAAAGCGAGAAATTATTTACAGTAGTTTTGCCACGAAAGTGGAAAATTCATTAAGGCACGATCTGGCACGCGAAAGCTGGGGTTCAAATCGGATATTAAGAACTAGGCATTGATTTTAAACACAGTGAAAGTGCTTTAAAAGAAATCAGAATTTATTTGTTTTCAAAAAGTAGTTTAAACCCCGAATGGGACTGCGAGAGCGTACATTCCGCCTTAGAATTATGACCAGAGTCAACAACCATCGTGAGGCAAAGGTCTTTAAACAAGTATTTTCTCCTGAAAAGTGTTTGCAAAGACTAAAAAGCACTGGCGACCTGTCGAATCCCCAAAAACTAAAGCATTACATACTGATATCCCTTTACCGCTCTTCCTTAAACCAATAATCTTTATTTTCGTTGTATTTAATTTCATTCGCATTTAACTTTCCAAATTCCATTAGCCTTAGCTTTACGCTGTGACAATAGATAACGGTATGTTGACATTGGTCTCTGTGGGTTCGACAAATCTTTTATATTACTTCGATATTTCCGTGCACTTGCGGACGCATCAAGTTTTTGGCGCCGTTGCCGGGGACCAACAATCAATATTGTGATTTCGTTGTTGCATAGTATAGACTAAGGCACTCTTATCTAAATCACTATGTATAACCCATATTTTCGTTATAACTACCACCCCCAATATTTTGAGGACCCACAAGATCCGCTTAAATCTGACCTCGAAATATTACTAGAAGATTTCAATATGATGCATTTTCACCAAAATTCCCTCTACAATGACGACTCTCAATATTGTGAGGAACCGCAAGATTTCAATACATCCAACCTCGAACTCTTACTAGAAGAACTCGATACGACGTTTACTCACTCTAGGAAAAAAATCTATGATGAAGCGCTTTGTGGAGACACAAACCCTCCAAAACAAAGATTTTAGAAAACAACATCTCCAAATTAATGAAAATCTCAAGCAGATGAGCAATATGGTCGATTCCCTCACAGCTCACAGCGAGACTTTGGAGATTCAAACCTCCCTGCTTACACTAACACCTCTAGGACCCTTCCCAGAAGAACATGTGAATGTTGTAACGACCATTAATGAAGAACGATTAGAAAATCCTAGGGAGAGAGATCATGATTCAGAGGAGAGTTTTGGCGAGAAAAGCATAATTATTGAGAAAAATCCATCGACACCACCCGAAAGGGAGGTTGTCGAAAAGGTAGAGAAGGAAGCACCTATTGTTTCTCCTCCTCCCTATACCCCACCTAATTCTTTCTCACAATTGGCTGTGGAAGCTAAGGTAGACTCCCAATCCAAAACATATGTGGAGGTATTGGAAAATATCCACACCAATACACCTTTGTCTAAGGTCCTTCATAAGAAAAGAAAATTCGAGGACCATGAAACTATGGTCATCATTACTGTTAAAAGGGTAAGATTAACCTTTGAGGTGGTGGATGAAACAACTAAGCCCAAATTTGAAAAATTGATACTCAGGATAGATCCAGAACCACCACCACAAGTTCAAAACAATAAACCACCCTACAGAAGAAAGAAAAGAAAAGGTGATGGATATGAGAGATGGCTTGATAAGTGGCCATGGAAACCGAAGACTATTTAAAGTTCGATCGAGGAACCATTCTTGAAAGAACCCCCATGAGTACTTGCACCCCTTGGCCGTCGAGCTATCGACGTTAAACAAAGCGTTGTGTGGGAGACAACCCACAAGGTCTTTATTTTAATTTGTTTGTTTAAATTTGCAGAAAATAAAGAAATGTATCACTTGCTACATTTTAGCCACATCTAGGAGAAAGTTCTAGACTTACACAAACGAAGGTATCTCAAAATGCCCGCCGCCGAAGTAGAAATGATCAACGAAGACATGGACATCTAGAGCAGAATCATAAAGGATTTTTCACGCAATAGCATTCATACAGGTTCTATCTTTCCTTTTCCCACCTTTTACTAAAACATTGAGGACAGTGTTTGGTTTAAGTGTGGTGGTATTAGGAACTCTACCGCTTTCATTTTATCGCTTTTAGTTTAATTTATTATTTTATATTTTATTTCATACTTTTAGGAATTTTATCTGTTTTTAACGTTATGTCAACGTCTTTGCATGTGTTGTCGAGTCTTTATGCGTGGTTTTCGCTTGTTCAATTTCCCCATAACTTCAAAATTTCAAAATTTTAACCTCCAACAATTATTTGCTTCGATTCATGACATGGTACTTTGAGAGTATATAGGTTGTTCATGCTATGTTAGAAAAACTTGGGAAAGTTTTGATAAAATCGTTATCATCCTGACACCCTTAACCCCCTAAATATGCAAAATCAATTTGAGTACCCATTATGCCGAGACCTTAAAGCTCCATTTTTTTAGTAATCCCTAAGTAGTTTATTTAAGCAGTCAGCACCATCCTAAACACACTAAGTAAGAAACCGATGCAAATAAGTGTATGATCTCTAGTTTAAAATAAGAAGAAAAAAAATTTGATGAATAAAAAGACATGTTCCTTCTAATTTAGGTGCTCCTCACCCGATCACTTAGCCCAACGGTACAAACTCTTTAAGTTCAATAGATGCTTAAGCATATTTGCAGAGAAAAATGAAATAACAATGAGATCATAGTCACTAACAAGTTTACTTTCCATGAATGTGTATGGGATAACGGGCTTAATGTGATTGCACTAGAATGAAATGGGGGTGAAAGAGAGCATGAGATATAGGTTGAGTTATAATGGCATGATTCAGGTTGGTTTGCATAAGTAGGGAGTTATTGAAATTGTGTCGTTACAGTATCCTTGGTATTGATATTTAGTACCTATCGATCTAACACTAGCCTAGCAGCCACGTATGATTAGTGTCTCACAGTGTCTTTGTTTCAAATTATGCTTATTTCTTTTTACCGTGTTAGTTGATTGCTTGAGGACAAGCAACGGTTTAAGTGTGGGGGTATTTGATAACGCGAAATCATATTGTTTATTCGACCTTATTTACATGAATTTATTTGCGATTATTGTTAATTTATCTTGATTTATGTTCTATTATAAAGTTAATTCACTATGTTTTGCAGATTGTGGAGAAATTTGGATTAAAGAAAGAAAAGAAGAAGAAATGGAAGGAAAATAGAGAAGAAAGAAAGAAATAGAGAAGAGAAACAGAAAAAAAGATTCTGTAGGTGTGACGGTCGTCACAGACCCGTCATGATCGTCACGGGCGTCATGATCGTCACAGACCTGTCATGATCGTCACGAGCGTCATGATCGTCACAGACTCGCCATGATCTTCACGACCACAAAGTTCAGTTCGTTCAAAACGGAAGTGGCCACGAACTACCTCAACTTAATTTCTTCCTACTCTTCCTCCACTAACTGTCCACTACAGGAAGTTACTCCCATTTCCCACATAACTCGTGCATGATCTCTGGAAGTCGAGAAATGAAATATCTCCTATAAATAGGCATGAGATTCACAACTCTGGGGGGGGGGGGGGGGGGGGGCTTCGACGTATCGAAGTGCGGCCGAAATTTCCATTGAAGCCGAATTTACGTTCTTGCATTATTTTCCCATTTCCTTTCCTTTTTATTCTCATTTGTATCGCTTTACTTCCTTCCTGTACCTTTACTTCTCGCCAAGGTAGAATCCTGCCGACATTGTGGAGGACTACTCAAGGATACAAGATCAGTACGATTTACAGGTTTTTATTAATTGAATATTTATTTTGTTTCCGTCATAATGCATATTTTATTATTGTGTTGTTTATGTTTATTTCTATTTGCATTAATTATCATGTCTAGCTAAATTAGTTTTATCGGTATGTAATCGAATTAGTAGGATGGGATTCGATAATACCCAGTGCACCTTCCCTTTTTTACAAACAATCTTTCTAGCCATAGTTTTTAATCTAAATTTCTAAATAAACCTTCGTCGTGAAAGTGATAAATTATTTACAGTAGTTTTGCCACGAAAGTGGGAAATTCATTAAGGCACGAACTGGCACGCGAAAGCTGGGGTTCAAACTGGATAGTAAGAACTAGGCATTAATTTTAAACACAGTGAAAGCGCTTTAAAAGAAATCAGAATTTATTTGTTTTCAAAAAGTAGTTTTAACCTCGAATGGGACTGCGAGAGCGTACATTCCGCCTTAGAATTATGACCCGAGTCAACAACCATCGTGAGGCAAAGGTATTTAAACGAGTATTTTCTCCTGAAAAGTGTTTGTAAAGACTAAAAAGCACCGGCGACCTATCGAATCCCCGAAAACTAAAGCATTACATACCGATATCCCTTTACCGCTCTTCCTTAAACCAATAATCTTTATTTCCGTTGTATTTAATTTCATTCGCATTTAACTCTCCAAATTCCATTAGCCTTAGCTTTACGCCGTGACAATAGATAATTGTAGGTTGACATTGGTCTCTGTGTGTTCGACAAATCTTTTATATTACTTCGATATTTCCGTGCACTTGCGGACGCATCATCAAGCCACTTTTAGGGTTGTTTTACATGCTAGTTTTGACCTAATCTTTGGGGTATGATCATGAGTGATCCCTTGAGCACCCTTAAGCCTTGTTAACTCATGTTGACATGCTTGAGGTGCTGCCTTGCTTGTCAGAGGTCAAGAGGATGTGTAACTTGCATCATAAGTCACTCTTGAATCATGCTTCTCCACTTGTTTAAGTGTTGAGATTGTGTTAGGACTTTGTTTCTTTCACTTCATATGATTGTGATTATGCTTTGCTTCTTGTTTGTTATTTGAATTCAGATAATTTCCTTTGAGTTTCACTTCTGCCCCATGTGGTTTACCACTTGTCCATGTTGATTTGGTGTTATCATTTGTGTTTTGGTCTTGCCATGGACATTTACATTGTTATTTACATTGTTTGGTTTGTGTCGCTACCGCAAAAATAAGGTGCCGGCAAAATAGAAGAGTCGCCACCTTTCGTTATTTATCCCATAAAACGGGAAAGGAAACAATCGGAAAAATCTGACGAAAAGGTATAAGACAAGGTCATCGCAACCATGTCTGGGTTCGGGAGTCGGTTACGCAAGGGGAAGGTATTAGCACCCCTCACGTCCATCGTACTCGATGGGATCCACGCTTGTTGTGTTTATCTGACAGGTTATTTTAACTATCTACCTATCAAGGCTGGTTCAAAAGAAAAGAAAATGACTCGGCAAAGCATCGCGCTTCGTGCCTACGTATTCTCGTCAGAGAATGAAAAATCAGAGTCAACGTAGTTCGGCTAACTACGGGCAAACGGATGGGGGAAGGTGGCTCGCCAATACGTCAGTATTGTGCCTACGTGCTCTCAACAGGCGTGAGAGATCAGAGCTTATGTAGTTCGGGATATCGCGGATTACGGGTTCAGATTCATCTGTTTTCGAGTAGGGTTAACAAACAGTTCCAGCAGTTTGGTGTATGCAGCTCGCTCGTCAGAGACTCGTGCGTTACCGTTTGCGGTAGAAATGAGAGTTAACGACACTCTTTTTCTGAAAACGTTTTCCTCGGGTTAAGGGCCCACGGGGCAAAAAGAGGTTTGAAGTTTGTTTTTGTGTCTTTTACGGAAGAAGTGTTTTTTATGGATGTTTGCAATTCATATCGCACTAGATACTATGACTTAGGAGTGAATGCATCGCATGTCACCCAAAGAGTACCATACTAAACATCCTGATTATTGGAAGGAAACCCTCCAACAACCATTTCCTAAGTAGCTTAAGGCTCGTAACTCACGATATCAATTAACCTTTATTACTTTATTTTACTGTGGTTTGAAGATGAGAAGAGAGAGGGGACACAACTAAGGGGAAACTATCAAGTCCTAACAGTTGTCATGCCAGGGAACTCCTAGATGTTATCATGCAAAGGCTTCAGCCTAAAGTCTAATAATCACTTCCTTATCAAAGGAAGTGAGAATCTTAGGGGATCATGTCAATGGGAAACAAACAATAGACAAAGCATCAGCTAAACATCAGTAAAACAGATAGACAGAAAAGAAAACAGTAAATATGCAAATGCAATGCAGCGATACAAGCAGAAGGAGACAAACTCAACTTCTAGAGCAAACAAGCAAAAGCAACACAATACAAAGGCAAGGGAGACAAACTCAACCTTCAGCCAATAAGCAAAGCCAAACAGTAACAGACAAGCAGAGGGAGACAGACTCAACCTCTCATGCAAACAAGCAAAGGGAGGCAAGCTCAACATTTCAATGCACTTAGGCCTAGAAACAACTACATGAAATCCTATTCTAATGCAACACACCAAATAAACAGTCACCCAAATACAGTTAAACAACAAACACAGCAGAGCAGCACAACAACACCCCAGCAGTCTGACAGGTTGTCTTCTAGTCCAAGTTATCTGTACAAGATATCCATCAAGAGAGAAGGGAATAAGGACTTCATCTTAAAGCTTCAACTTTCTCCGTCAAGAGATGATATGAATTAACACAAATATTATTGCATGATGAGGGGAAGCATGATGGAAACCAAGAGAATCCATCATGGCACTCAACCACTCATCTAAGATTGGTATCCTCAAAGGTTTTACCTTTTGTGGTAGGCCTTTAGTCATTCCAAAGGAGGGACTAGGATCCCAAAAAGGAACCTTGCATCATTGGAAGGAAATGGAATGAAAACCAAAGCAAACCACAATTATGAAAAAAGGAAGAAACTCCTAAAGGCTCTAAAAACCTTAATTCCACAAGCTCTAAAAGCAACTCTCTAAAGGGAACTAATGCACCAAATTAAACCTTAAGATTCAATATAAAGAGGCATCAACATGTCTACTAAACCATAAGAAAAGGTTTGGAAGCTTATCATGAACTAAAAGTCACTTTTGAAGTTCAACTATGGGAGGTATTATGCTAGAGGCATCCTACAAGCAGCCTAGATGTAAAATCTAACTAAAATAGTAAATCAACTCCTAAAAATCTATAAAAAATTATAAGAGGTTCTAAAGGTATTAAGAACCTGTGGTAAAAAGATCAGATCCTAATTCAAAGTTTATGGCCCCTTTCTAAAGGCTAAACTAAAATGTGTCAAAGGAAAGGCCAAATGGGGAAAGCCCTATGAACCTAATCCAAAACTAATCTTAGAATCATCTAAAAAATGTAAGAAAAATCATACAATATACTACAATGTGTCAACATTCACCATGAAAAAAATAAGAGATTAAATCCAAGCCTTGGTATGGAAACAAAAATCTAGAAACTAACATGGCATTATTTCTATTCATGGAAAAGCACATAAAAAAATTACAAAATTAATTGAAAAAAGAATTAAAATTGCAATTATAAAATATGACAAAATTCTAGACGCATTCAAGTATCTCCAATATTTTTCTCATGATTTATGGACATCATTTTATATTTTCTATGAATTAAAATGGAACAACCACCATATAGAAAATAAAGAAAATGAAATTAAAATGGAAAAGGGGCCAGGGTGCATTTAGTACTCTACGCGCGTGTAATTGCATTGGGCCTACGCTGATGGGGATGGGGATAGAAAATGAACTAAAGCCCAGAGTTTCAATAAGTGAAACTCTGCGTTTCAACATTAAATGCAATGGCCAGCTCGCGACATGAAACCTGGGTCGTGCTTGCAAGATACGAAGTCAAGGCAAGTAGCGAGCCAACGGCTGGGAAATAATATGGTATTTTAAATGTCAAAACACAGGGAAGAACCCGCGGTGGTGCCAGAAGTTTCAGACGGTGGCCGGCCTTGCGTCGATCATCTTCTTCATTTCACCAAAACTCCAACTTCCTCATTCCTTGACCAAAACTTGATTTTTTTGAACCAAAACTATGTATTTTTTCGTGTAGAATCTAAATATCAAATTTGTTTTCACTTTCCTCCATTAAAACTCAAAAATCATAAACCTCCAAGAATCACTCAAGAAATTTCAACTTTCACAAAACTTAAAATTGAAGCCACTAATCTCTTCCTCTCACTTCCTACATCAACAATCTATGTTTCTTTTCCATTTTCATCCAATAATTAGAGAGAAATTCAAACTACAACCTAAGGTGCTCTGTCAAGAATTGTCACGAACGACCATGGAATCTACCCTAAACCCATCTATGATCTTAGGGGAATGTGAATTCATAAAAATGGCGTGTGTTTGCATCAAGAACAGAGAGTAATTGTGAAAAATAAGTTACCTATTGGAGCACCTCCAATGGGTCTTCAAATGGTGCTCAAACTTGTGGAGAAGCTGCAAAATCCTTCACTGATTCATCCTTGAGCTTTTGCAATCCTTGATTTGGCCTGAAAACCCTTCAATCGCAGAAATCGAATTCCAATTTTCTTGAGCTTTTTCTAACTGTTTTTTCTATTATCTTCCACCAAATTCAGTTATGGCAGTTGGGAATCATCGAAAATGTTATATACAATGGACCTAGAGTGATTAGAAGCCCATTTGAAGCTTATGGCATCCCAATTCAAAATCCAAATTTTTGGTTATGGAGCTTTGTGAAACTCCTTAAAACAGAGCTATCAAGCTTGCTCATTGATTCATTCTGGTTCCTTATGATGTAAGGGAGATGTGTGGATAGGATTGAGACCTTGGAAATGAGTGGATGGTTGATTTCCATTGTGTTGCTTAAAGATGAAGAAACCATGAAATTGGCATAGCATGTGACTTCAAATTTGATTTCTAATTTTTCCAATGTTCTTAAAATATCACTTGGACTCAAAACAAGCACAAATATGGCCTAATTTGGTTCCAAAATGAATTGGTTTGAACTATCCCTTTTCAAGCTTCCTTTAATGATTCATTCATGAATTTTTCTCCATACATTTTCCTATCCAAACCATATCAATGATCTCTTGAGGTTTGATTGACCAAATAATACCATTTGGAGCAACTTTCAAGTTGGCAATATCTTCATTTGAGGTATGCAAAGTGGTGAACTTGACCTATAATGAAAATGGCCTATAATCTCAACTTTCCCAAAATACCCTTGAGTTGTCAAAGCCATATCTTGAGTTCTACAAATCCAATCATGGACTTCTAGTACTTTTTGGAAAGCTAAGAAGATAAGGAAAAACATTCATGTTTTCCAAAAGGTCATTAGAATAATCTTTCTAGGGAAAAAGTGTCATGCAAGTTGGTTGACTTTCAAGCTCCAAATTCACATTCCTCTGATGACCTGTAACTTGTCTGACTCATAACTTGAGTTCTATAAACCCTATCAAGGACTTCTAGTACTCAAATTAAATCTATGATCATGCTCTACAAAAATAATGTTAGGGTCAAGGTGAGATGAAAATCACATCTTGAGTTATGTGGTCTTGAAGTTAGGCACTAAACCAGGGGATATTACACTGTCAAGCCTAGAAACCCTAGCCTAGGAACTCCTCACACTCTTGATTCATGATGAGTTGACCTTGAAATCATCCCTTGGGCATCTTAATACATAAATCCATGATCACATGGCCTTGGAATTAGGTCTCAACCTTCTTCAAATCATTTGTTAACCTAGGGTTGACCAGATGAAACCCTAGTTGCACCAATCTTGGGTGTATCTCTTTCCTTTGCATAATGACTTGTCTAGGCTCCAAAATGATCTACCAATACTTCTCATGAGCTCTCTCAAGGCTTCAAGTCTTCTCCTATGGATTCAGAATCATCTGATGGCTCCCCACAACCCTCAAGTTAGGAAGTATACACTATTGTCTTCAACCATTATCTCTGAAGATCTTTGGCTTCTCTGATGAGGATATCAACCCTTGAACACTTGAATAAACCTCTTAGATAGCTTCATAAACTTGTGTAGCCCTTTGTTGGTAGTCATACCTCTTGATCTCCTGCACATATGTCAATGCAATGCAGATGATAATGCTAGAATGAATGCAATGAAACACAAGCTAGGTGGAGCAAAAGGTTAGGCAAATTTTGGGGTGCAACAGTTTGCATCATTTTGTGTGGATCTTTAAAAATTGTTGGTTGATATGTGCTTGTGGTGGTGGCTTCCACACACTTTTTCCTCCCTCTACTCTTTATTTTTTGCATCTTTTCTTTGCATCTCATTTGTTTGCATTGCATGTTGACTTGTTCTTATTTCATCTGTGAGTGAATTATTTAGTGTTTACTTGGCCTTATGCCATGATCCCCCTAGGATTCCTAGTCCCTCCATTTAGGATGGGAGTAGGAGAGACATTAGGTGTTCAATCCCATGCATGACAACATTAGGGTAGTTCTTCTCTTTCATCCCAACTTTAAGAGCATTATGTATGACAACTTTAGGATCCAGTTTCCCCATAGTCTGTGTCTTTCTTTTCTCATCTCCTAAACACTTCAAAACACTTAATAAGGAATAATTTGTGTTGTACGCTATGAGCCTTAAGTACGTGAGGAATGATGGTTGGGTGGCCTCCTCTCAACTGTCTAGAGTGTTTAGCGTATGCCCTTTGGGCGATATGCGACGCATTCGCTCTCAAGTCATAGTCTTTAGTGCAACATGAGTTTCAAACCATAACTCAATTCACTTCTTTGTCTAAAAAATACAAAAAACCAAAAATATCAAACCTTTTTTATCCTTTGGGATTAATGGAAAATCATTTTCGTAAAGAGAGTGTTGTTAACTCTTGGTTCTACCACAAACAGGTAACGCCTAAGTCTCCAATGGTCGAGCTGCATACACCTAACTGCTAGAACTAAGGTTTAACCCTACTCGGTTTAAAACACTTAAACCAACCAGTGGTCGTGTCAGACCAAACTACGTTTTCTCTGATTTGTCGTACCAGACGAGGATAAGTAGGCACAAGATGGCGATGTCTTGGAGAGCAACCTTTCCCATCTTCACCCGTAGTTTTCCGAACTACATTGACGCTGACTTTCCCATTGCACGAGGGAATACGTAGGCATAGGGCGGTGATGTCCTATTGAGTCATTTATTTCCGTTAGTAGTAGCAGTCGTAGATAGTTTGTTTTTCACCCATAGACTAGACAACAAGCGTGGATCCCATTGAGTACAATGAACGTGAGGGGTGCTCATACCTTCCCCTTGTGTAACCGACTCCTGAACCCAAGATTTGGTTGCGATGACCTGTCTTTTTCCTTTTCCATAGGTTTTCTCTGATCGTTTCCTTTCCCTCTCTTTGGGATAAATAATGAACGGTGGCGACTCTTCTGTCTTCTGTCGGCCCCTCCTTCGCAGCGATGCGACACTATTCTAATCAATAAATAAATTCTAACTATTAAAAATAATCTAAGTCCTAAACTTAATTAATAAAATTATAAACTATTTCTATAAAATAAAATAAAAAAACAATTAAAGTTCTATTTAAAACACTACCTTCTAAAAACAAATATTATTCTATTCTAATTTTTAGCAACTATTAAAATCCTAATAAAATCTATATTAAAAAACTATTTCTAATATTAATTCTAAAGCTAATTTAATAAATCATATAAAAAGAAAATAAGGCAGAAATAGAAATAAAAATGCAAAATGCCATGGAAAAAGAAACGGAAAAACGGGCGAACACCGAAATGTGCCAAATTATCAGCACGGACTGAATCACCAAGAAGAGAGTGACTTTCACACGATTTCGACATGGAACTTCTCATTTGAATTGTTTTAAAATGCCTGAAATGCGAGTAAAGCGGCTGAAATCCTGATAAATTCAATCCGGATGATAACAATGGCAGTATGCAAGAAATGATCTACCTAAATAATATGCAAATGAAATATGAAGCAAAAGTCAGTCGAAGTTAGAAAACGGGTGGGAAAATTTTAGGGTGCAACAGTATCCACAAAAGTTATTATAAAAACATCTCACTCCTAAGTCATTTTCATCAATCACAAACCTAAGGATATGACATTAGCAATTGAGAGTCATAATGCATTTGTTGTAACAGAAGCAACTGAGAGCTCTACAAGCTTGGTTGTCCAATCCCCTCATATGTGAGCTGCTTCTGAGTCCTCTACAATTGTACCTCTGGTCTTAACACAACTTGCTTCTGAAGAAGCTACTTCAGCAGCACATGAACGACCTTTAGAAGGTGGTTCAGTAGCAGCTGTCTTGAAGCCTCAGACAAGAAGCATGAAGAGATCAAGGAAGAAGAAAAAGAGGGTCAACAAGTCGTTATACCGCTCTCTTCCAGATATAGAAGAGGATGAAGAGGTGGACTACAACAACAGTGGACGTTGTTGGGCACATGATTCAATGGCTAGGGATGAATTCTAGACATTACCTTGTACCCCTTTTTTATTTCAGACCAATACTTCTTTATTATGCATTTACATCCCATAAATTTTCTTTAGATTTTCTGGAGGTACAATTAATAAAGTAAAACAAACACAAAAATGACAGTTAGAACATATCAATCATAAACTCATACAAATTCAGAGAATCTTAATAGATTAGATTATATTACCAAAATCCATTATTGAGTAGTAATTATTAAAAGTTGAATGCATAGATTTTTTTAAAAGTAAGTGGGCTAAAATGGACCACTCAAAATATGTAGAAAAAGAAAACGATAACAAAAAAATAGGGAACAAAACTCTTAATCTTTATAAAACTTTGAATCTATAGCTTGACATGTCGAGTTTATACTTTACAATGTAGGAAAGGACAAAAATTGGAGTAATGGACCAATAATGAAGGCACGAAAGGCTAAGACCATGGTCAGCTAAGGCATTTGCTGTAAAATTCCCTTCCATGAAGGTGCGAGTAATAATAAGATGCATAGATCTAGCATAAGTTGCACAATTTGTCTAATAGTTTCTTAAGCTCCAAGGGATGATGGTTTAGTTCTTAAAGGTCATTACCACCAACATTAAATTTGTCTCAAGCCATAAGTCGTGCATCTGCAGATGGTGAACAAATTCAATGGCACAAAGGGCCCCAAAAATCTCTGCAAAGAAAGTTAACACCTGGCCTACTGGTTTCGCCGAAAGAACCAAAAAAATCAACTCTAACATTTTTCTATATGCCACCACAACTGGCCTTGGTGTTGGTGGAAGCTCCATCAACATTGCACTTGATCCAATTCAGAGAAGGAGGAGACCAAAATATCACCTTAATAGACGACACTCTATGAGCATGGATGGTAATACTGAAAGACTTGAGCAAGGAGAAACCCTGAATCGATGGGGACGAGCAGAGAGTGGTGGAATCTTATCTTGGAATCTAAGTTGATTTCTAGCATACCATATTGTGGATATTATATTAGCTAAGGCTTATTTGTAGAAAATCATACATTGGGGGATCTTTTACCATCACAAATTTTCCAAAAATCCATTATTCTAGAGACTTGTCAATTGACTCTGAGGTTATTCCTAAGCCAAGCTCAGAGTTTGGAAGCATATTCACAACTCCACAAAAGATGCGCAAAATTTTCTTCTTTTCTAAGGTACATTGAGTAGATAGAGGGAATGTAGCACCCTCTCACGTTTAGATTATCATCAATTGCTAGGTTGTTGTGTATGAACTTTCGAGTAATAACAAATAAAGATTGAGGGATATTGTAACACCCTAAACCCCAAAACTTATATATAAAGGATTACTCCACAATTTAAGGTGTTATCAATGACGACCATTCAACAAAACATAGACATTTTGAAAACATGTAGTGAAAAGGTAAACAACATACAACATCTGTCATTGTATGCTCACCTTCACTTAGGGTATCATCAAAGCGAAATCACATTAACTGAGGTAATAAAACACGTTAACTTCAATTTGGGTCTTATAAAGACTTAACTTTCATAAAATCATTCAAAGGAATTTCAATACGCAACTTTCAACAACTTCAAAACAACTCAACATAATGGTTATTAAACTTCAACAAAACAAATAAGTCGACATCAAACATAATGAAAGAAAACATTGTTCGCCCCCAGTGTTACAAAATCAGAGTATAGCGACTAAATATGCGATAACTAATGAAAATGACTCCAAGAACTATTTCTCACCCACAACAACAACTCTACTCTTGAGTAACTGCAAGAAGTCCATGGTGGAAAACATCAAAGCAAAATAGGTGAGAATTCTGATGCATCCGCAAGTGCACGGAAATATCGAAGTAATATAAAAGATTTGTCGAACCCACAGAGACCAATGTCAACCTATCGTTATCTATCGTCGCGGCGTAAAGCTAAGGCTAATGGAATTTGGAAAGTTAAATGAGAATGAAATTAAATACAACGGAAATAGAGATTATCGGTTTAAGGAAGAGCGGTAAAGGGATATCGGTATGTAATGCTTTAGTTTTCGGGGATTCGACAGGTCGCCTGTGCTTTTTAGTCTTTGCAAACACTTTTTAGGAGAAAATACTCGTTTAAAGACCTTCGCCTCATGATGGTTGTTGACTCGGGTCATAATTCTAAGGCGGAATGTACGCTCTCGAGGTCCCATTCGAGGTTAAAACTACTTTTTGAAAACAAATAAATTCTGATTTCTTTTAAAGCGCTTTCGTTGTGTTTAAAATTAATGCCTAGTTCTTACTATCCGATTTGAACACCAGCTTTCGCGTGCCAGCTCGTGCCTTAATGAATTTCCCACTTTCGTGGCAAAACTACTGTAAATAATTTCTCACTTTCACGATGATGGTTTATTTAGAAGATTTTGATTAAAAACTACGGCCAGAAAGGTGTTTGAAAAAGGGAAGGCGCACCGGGTATTATCGAATCACATCCTACTAATTTGATTACATACCGATAAAACTAATTTAGCTAGACATGATGATTAATGCAAATGGAAATAAACATAAACAACACAATAATAAAATATGCATTATGACATAAACAAAATAAATATTCGATTAATAAAAACCTGTAAATCGTACTGATCTCGTATCCTCGAGTAGTCCTCCATAATGTCGGCAGGATTCTACCTTGGCGAGAAGTAAAGGTATAGGAAGGGAGTAAAGTGGTACAAATGAAAATAAAAAGGAAAGGAAATGGGAAAGTAATGCAAGAACGTAAATTCGGCTTCAATGGAAATTTTGGCAACACTTCGATACGTCGAAGCCCCCCCCCCCTTTGTTCTATGAATCTCTGGCCTATTTATAGGAGATATTTCATTTCGCAACTTCCAGAGATCATGCGTGAGTTATGGGGGAAATGGGAGTAACTTCCTGTAGTGGACAGTTAGTGGAGAAAGTGTAGGAGGAGCTTAAGTTGAACGTGCTCGTGGCCACTTCTGTGTTTGACGTTATTCTGTTTTTGAGAGCATGACAATCGTGATGAATATGTGACGAGCGTACCGAACGTGACGACCGTGTTGCTCTGTGACGATCGTCATGTACGTGACGACCGTGATGATGTTGTGACAAGCGTCACACGCGCAAAGTCTATTTCTCTGTTATTTTCTGTTTTTCTTCTCTCTTTTCCTTCCATTTCTTCTTCTTTTCTTTCTTTAATCCAAATTCTCCATAATCTGCAAAACAAAGTAAATTAACCGTATAATAGAACATAAATCAAGATAAATTAACAATAGTCACAAATAAATGCATGTAAATCAAGCCAAATAAACGATATGATTTCGCGTTATCAAACACCCTCACACTTAAACCATTGCTTGTCCTCAAGCAATCAACCAACACGGTAAAAAGAAATAAGCATAGTTCAAAACAAAGACACGATGAGACTCTAATCATACGTGGCTGCTAGGCTAATGTTAGATTGATAGGTACTAAATATCAATACCAAGGATACCGTAACGACAAAATTTCAAAAACTCCCTACTTATGCAAACCAATCGGAATCATGCCATTATAACTCAACCTATATCTCATGCTCTCTTTCACCCCATTTAATTATAGTGCAATCACATTAAGCCTGTTATCCATACACATTCATGGCAAGTAAACCTGTTAGTGACTATGATCTCAATGTTATTTCATTTTTTTCTCTGCAAATATGCTTAAGCATCAATTGAACTTAAAGAGTTTGTACCATTGGGCTAAGTGATCGGGTGAGGAACACCTATCTTAGAAGGAACATGTCTTTTTATTCATAATAGTTTTTTTTCTTTCTTAATTTCTCATTTTAACTAGAGATCATACACTTATTTTCATCGGTTTCTTACTTAGTGTGTTTAGGATGGTGCTGACTACTTAAATAAACTACTTAGGGATTACTACAAGAACCTGGAGCTTTAAGGTTTCGGCATAATGGGTATTCAAATTAATTTTGCATATTTAAGGGGTTAAGGGTGTCAGGATGATATCGATTTTATCAAAACTTTCCCAAGTTTTTCTAACATAGCATGAACAACCTATATACTCTCAGAGTATCATGTCATGAATCGAAGCAAAAATTTGTTGGAGGTTAAAATTTTGAAATTTTGAAATTATGGGGAAATTTGAATAACAAGCAAAAACTACACATAAAGACTCGACATCACATGCAAAGACTTTGACATAACGTTAAAAATAGATAAAAAAAACAATAAATCAAACTAAAAAGCGATAAAATGAAAGTGGTAGAGTTCCTCCCCCACACTTAAACCAAACATTGTCCTTAATGTTTTAGTAAAAGGTGGAAAAAGGAAAGATAGAACCTGTATGAATGCTACTGCGTGCTAAATCCTCTATGATCCTGCTCTTGATGTCCATGTCTTCGTTGATCACTTCTACTTCGGCGGCGGGAATTTTGAGGTACCTTCGTTTGTGTAATTCTCGAACCAGCTCATCATGTTGCCCGCTTCCAGAGGAAGTACTCATTATCAGTGTCCCCACAAACAACGACACTCGTAGGAATGTCTGTGGGCATAGTTCATCTTCTCATATCGTCATCTAGAAAGTTTTCGCCTAGATATAGCTAAAGCGTAACAAGCGATACATTTCTTTATTTTCTACAAATTTAAACAAACAAATTAAAATAAAGACCTTGTGGGTTGCCTCCCACACAACACTTTGTTTAACGTCGATAGCTCGACGGCTAAGGAGTGCAAGTACTCATGGTGGTTCTTTCAAGAATGGCTCCTCGATCAAACTTTGAATAATCCTCGGTTTCCATGGCCACTTATCAAGCCATCACTCATATCCCTCACCTTTTCTTTTCTTTCTTCTGTAGGGTGGTTCATTGTTTTAAACTTGTGGTGGTGGTTCTGGATCTATCCTGAGTATCAGTTTTTCAAATTTGGGCTTAGTTAATTCATCCACCACCTCAAAGGTTAATCTTACCCTTTTAACAGTAATGATGACCCTAGTTTTATGGTCCTTGAATTTTCTTTTCTTATGAAGGATCTAAGACAACGGTGCATTGGTGTGGATATTTTCCAATACCTCCACATATGTTTTGGATTTGGAGTCTACCTTAGCTTCCACAACCCTTTGTGGGAAAGAAATAGGTGGGGTAGAGGGAGGAGGAGCAACAATAGGTGCTTCCTTCTCTACCTCTTCGATAACCTCCCTTTCGGGTGGTGCCGGTGGACTTTTCTCAGCAATTATGCTTTTCTCACCAAAACTCTCATCAGCCTCATGATCACTCTCCCTAGGATTTTCTAATTGTTCTTCATTAATGGTTGTTACAACATCCACATGCCTCTCAGGGAAGGGTCCTAGAGGTGTTAGCGTAAGCAGGGAGGTTTGAGTCTCCAAAGCCTTGTTGTGAATCGCGAGGGAATCGACCATAAAGCTCATCTGCTTAAGATTTTCATTAACTTGGAGATATTGTTTTCTAAAATCTTCATTTTGGAGAGTTTGTGTCTCCACAAAGCGTTCCATCATAGATTCTATCCTGGAGTGAGTAAGCGTCGCATCAAATTCTTCTAGTAATAGTCTGAGGTTGGATGTGTCGAAATCTTGCGGTTCCTCGCAATATTGAGAGTCTTTATTGTAGAGGGAATTTGGGTGAGAATGCATCGAATTGAAATCTTCTAATAATATTTCGAGGTCATTGGGGATGGTAGTTATAAGGGAATTATGGGTTATACATAGTGATTAAGATAAGAGTGCCTTAGTCTATACTATGCAACAACGGAATCACAATATTGACTGTTGGTCCCCGGCAACGGCGCCAAAAACTTGATGCGTCCGCAAGTGCACGGAAATATCGAAGTAATATAAAAGATTTGTCGAACCCATAGAGACCAATGTCAACCTACTGTTATCTATCGTCGCGGTGTAAAGCTAAGGCTAATGGAATTTGGAAAGTTAAATGCGAATGAAATTAAATACAACGGAAATAGAGATTATTGGTTTAAGGAAGAGCGGTAAAGGGACATCGGTATGTAATGCTTTAGTTTTCGGGGATTCGACAGGTCGCCGGTGCTTTTTAGTCTTTGCAAACACTTTTCAGGAGAAAATACTCGTTTAAAGACCTTTGCCTCACGATGGTTGTTGACTCGGGTCATAATTCTAAGACGGAATGTATGCTCTCGCAGTCCCATTCGGGGTTAAAACTACTTTTTGAAAACAAATAAATTTTGATTTCTTTTAAAGCGCTTTCGTTGTGTTTAAAATCAATGCCTAGTTCTTACTATCCGGTTTGAACCCCAGCTTTCGTGTGCCGGCTCGTGCCTTAATGAATTTCCCACTTTCGTGGCAAAACTACTATAAATAATTTCTCGCTTTCGCAACGAATGTTTATTTAGAAGATTTTGATTAAAAACTACGGCCAGAAAGGTGTTTGAAAAAGGGAAGGCGCACCGGATATTATCGAATCACATCCTACTAATTTGATTACATACCGATAAAACTAATTTAGCTAGACATGATGATTAATGCAAATGGAAATAAACATAAACAACACAATAATAAAATATGCATTATGACATAAACAAAATAAATATTCGATTAATAAAAACCTGTAAATCGTACTGATCTCGTATCCTCGAGTAGTCCTCCATAATGTCGGCAGGATTCTACCTTGGCGAGAAGTAAAGGTATAGGAAGGGAGTAAAGCGGTACAAATGAAAATAAAAAGGAAAGGAAATGGGAAAGTAATGCAAGAACGTAAATTCGGCTTCAATGGAAATTTCGGCAACACTTCGATACGTCGAAGCCCCCCCCCCCCTTTGTTCTATGAATCTCTGGCCTATTTATAGGAGATATTTCATTTCTCAACTTCCAGAGATCATGTGTGAGTTATGGGGGAAATGGGAGTAACTTCCTATAGTGGACAGTTAGTGGAGAAAGTGTAGGAGGAGATTAAGTTGAACGTGCTCATGGCCACTTCTGTGTTTGACGTTATTCTATTTTTGAGAGCATGACGATCGTGATGAATTTGTGACGGGCGTGACGAACGTGACAACCGTGTTGCTCTGTGACGACTGTCATGTACGTGACGACTGTGATGATGCTGTGACGAGCGTCACACGCGCAAAGTCCATTTCTCTGTTATTTTCAGTTTTTCTTCTCTCTTTTCCTTCCATTTCTTCTTCTTTTCTTTCTTTAATCCAAATTCTCCATAATCTGTTAAACAAAGTAAATTAACCGTATAAGAGAATATAAATCAAGATAAATTAACAATAGTCACAAATAAATGCATGTAAATCAATCCAAATAAACAATATGATTTCGCGTTATCAAATTCACATCAACACATTCAACAACAATCACACAACATCATTCACACACCCAATCCATCGACATACATAAAACAATCACATATTCATCATTTAAATCATGAAATGAGACTCCCAACTTCAAATAGACTCACATGCATGTGGTACCATATCATTATCGATTGGTTCACTTGGGGACCAGGTTCACCATGCTCGAACCTTGAATTAACTCTGCCCGAATTCGGGACAAGTCACCAATCTACCCTGCTTGGGTTTCAAATTCCCTCTTTCATCAACAATAATGACATAATTAATGCATGTCACATCACGTCAATGCAAAAACAACATAATATTTAAATTCCCCTCCCAATAATAAACAAAACATGCATTGACCCTGTCGCATCGCTGCGAAGAGGGGCCGACAAGGACATAAGAGTCACCACCGTTTGTTATTTATCCCAAAGAGAGAGAAAGGAAACGATCAGAGAAAACTTACGAAAAGGGAAAAGACAGGTCATCGCAACCAAATCTTGGGTTTGGGAGTCGGTTACGCAGGGGGAAGGTATGAGCACTCCTCACGTCCGTTGTACTCAACGGGATCCACGCTTGTTGTCTAGTCTATGGGTGAAAAACAAACTATCTATCGGCTACTGCTAAACAGGAGGAACGGAAAGAACTTACTCGATAGGACATTGTCGCCCTATGCCTATGTATTCTATCGTGCAATGAGAAAGTTAGAGTCAACGTAATTCGGGAAATTACGGGTGACGGGGGGGAGGTTGCTCGCCAAGACATCGCCGTCTTGTTCCTACGTATCCTCGTCTGGTACAAGAAATTAGAGCAAACGTAGTTCGGGATTACACGACGACATATTAGTTCAAGTGTTTTAACTGATTAAGGTTAAACCTTCGTTCTAGCAGTTAGGTGTATTATTGCTCGACCATTGGAGACTTAGGCATTACCTGTTTGCGGTAGAACCAAGAGTTAACACACTCTTTCTGAAAATGGTTTTCAATTAATCCCGAAGGATAAAAAGGTTTGATGTTTTGGTTTCGTGTTTTTTAAACAAGAAGTGATTTGAGTTAAGTTTGTAACTCATGTTGCACTAAAGACTATGACTTGAGAGCGAATGCGTCGCATATCGCCCAAAGGGCATACGCTAAACACTCTAGACAGTTGAGAGGAGGCCCCCCAACCATCATTCCTCAAGTACTTAAGGATCTTAGCGTATAACACATGTTATCCTTTATTATATGTTTTGAAGTGTTTAGGAGATGAGAAGAGAAAGACACAGACTAAGGGGAAACTGGACCCTCATGTTGTCATACACAATGCTCCTAAAGTTGGGATAAAAGGGAAGAAACTATCCTAATGTTATCATGAAAAGAATTGAACACCTAATGTCTCTTCTACTCCCATCTTAAACAGAGGGACTAGGAATCCTAAGGGGATCATGGCAAGAGGCCAAGTAAACAACAGATAATTCACTCACAGATGAAATGGAAAAGAAATTGACTCAAACAAGTCAAAGAACAATGAAAACAAGAGATGTGAGATTCCAAGAAGAAATGCAAATACAAATGATGCAACAAGAGTCACTAACACAAGATACTCAACACAAAAGAATGACTTAAACAAGTCAAAGAACAATGAAAACAAGAGATGTGAGATTCCAAGAAGAAATGCAAATACAAATGATGCAACAAGACTCACTAACACAAGATACTCAACACAAAAGAATGACTTAAACAAGTCAAAAAAGATGAGATGAAATGGGAGAAGTAAACTCCTACAACCATATACCATCAAGCATCAAGAGAGAATGATGTTATTCTAAGATGCACATACAAAGAAAAGAGGGAGTAAAAAGTGTAGGGCAGCCACCACTACAAGCACATCTCAACCATACAATTCTTAAGACTCAAACAAAGTAAGGCAAACAAACAAAGCAAAACCAACACCAATGTTCATGACAAACTCAAAATGCAAACATAAGCACCAAATTATCATGAACAAGTGTCTAAACCACGTGGGGAAGAAGTTAAACAATAAGAAGAAAACCTCAAAATCAAGGTTAGAACAAGAAGGAAACACAAGCATGATCATGTACAAGTAGTGAACCAAAGTTTAAGCACAAACTCAACACTTAGAACAAGTCGAGATACATGATTCAAAAGTGACTTGTGATGCAAGTTACACACTCAAATGACCTATGACAAGATGAAACAGTACCTCAAGTATGTTAAAATGAATTAACAAATCTCAAAAGGTGCATATGGGATCACTCATGATCATATCCCAAAGATTTAGGTCAAACTAGTTTGTAAGCATGCCAAAAGATGACTTGAACTTGAAGCAATCATGAAAAATAGAAAACAAGACCAATAAATCTCAAATAAAATTTCAAAGCAAGCTTGATCAATCATAAAACAGCAAGCAAAAACTCATGGTCAAGTTCCACTCAAGGCACAACCAAATAGTTCCATGAAGGTATGGTGTTCCACCTTATCGAGGGTTTGTCGAGGGAAATGAAAAAACAATTCAAAATCAATTGCAAAATAACCAAACATGGTCTAAAACTACCCTAAAAGAAGCCTCAATCCCTCACCTAAGTGAGGGAGAAACTATGGTCATAGGGGATAATTGTTTGAGGTCCAAATGAACAAGACATTACAAGGTGCACACCATAAAACCCTTTGACTTTTAAAATTCAAATAAAATAATAAAATAAATGGAAAATAAAAATAAAAATATTGGAAAATTAATTAACATCTCAAACTGTTAAGAAAATATTTTTCGGGATTTTTATAAGTTAAACAACTATTGTTAAAAAAATTAAATGAAAACTAGAAAGAAAATAAAATAAAATAAATGCACACGAGGAGGGGGTGTGGTAGTAAAGAGAGGAAGAACTGAAACTCAGTTAAAAGCACAAATGGGCCACAGACTGGGGGGTGCTATTATTAAAGCAGATTGGGCCCAACGTTTAAAATAGCCAACAAATACTCAGAAAAAGTAAAAAAGAAACCAGGTGGGGTCTCATTAAATGATGTGGCACCCAGCCATGGCCACATCATCCCAGTTCAAAAAGAATCAAACATGGAGGGAAAAGTCAGACGCCGGAGCTGACCTCCAGTTATCTTCTCCGGCCATCCTCGCCGGAGGGGACTGTAAATCCACTCAAACACGATAAAAATGGATAACATCCCACACCTCTTCTCATGTTGATTCCAAAACTAACATCAGTTTAAAAAAAATCTCACTCTAAAGTCATGAAAACGAGACGTGAAGAAAAGGTACGTAAACTGAAACAAGCTTCAAACAAACATGTTACCACACAGAGTTTGCCTACAATCATATAGGACTTTAGAAACGACAACCAACAACTTAGAACATGTTAAATATGGATGAAAAAGTTGAGATTATTTACCTAACGGAGTAGCTTCGTTGGTTCTTGACTAGCTTGCAAACCTTAAGCACACTCCTTTAAATGGACTCCTAAAGCTTCAGTGATAATGGACACGCCCAGAAACTCAAGGAAATGTGACAAGGAGATGAGTTTCAAAGAGAGAAATCTTGGTAGAATATTGGCTTCTAGGGTTTTTGTTCTGGCTGCAGAATATGGAGTCTTGCCCTAATGCTCATTTTTTTCTCTTTTATATGTAGCCTTTGCGTGGTTAATAGAGAGTTCACTATGGTTAAATTGTTAAGTGAAAAATCATGAAAAGAGAAAGAGACACGGGTTACCATTATGGTAATGCACTATGGTTGTCTTTTGCTAACAGATGGTAGAGGATGTTATGGTGATGATGGTTCGAGAAAGATCTTGATGAAAGGTTCAATATGGAGTGTGTTTCGAAGGAAAAACCAGAGAGAATCAATAATGACAAGTTCTGATTTTTGCTCAAATGGTGGCTCTTCCATCTAGGGTTTCTTTCCTTAGTGTATATATGAAGTAAAAATGGATTTTAAAGATTTAACTGTGGTGAAAATTCAAGGGAGCAGATGTTATGATCACATGATTGTTTTGAGCTCAATGGTGGATGATGAACCTCACGAATTTCCCTTTCAATTGTGGCTATTTTGCTTGAGTGGAAGGAAATGGCAGAGAGAATGTTCAATGGTCAGACCAAGGGCTGCTTGTCTTTTCCTCCTTTCGGCAAGAATTTCAAAATCACTTCATTATGGTACATACCTTGGTTTGTCTTATTTTAGCAACGTTTTGGAGTGCATAAATTACAATTTCATGCGCATGGCTTGGAAATGAGATAATGCTGCAAGACTGACTGAGTAACATGCCAAAATCACATAAGGATCATGCCTTGAAATATTTTCCAAACCACCATCTTTGGACCATGGTATCTTGATGTACAAAGCTTCTCTTGATTGGAACTTGGGCTCAAATGCAAGCTTGCATGGCAAGGAACAACTTTGATGTTGGTGGAAGTTTGATTTGCAACTTGGAAAGTCATGGAAACTGAGGTTGAAAGTTATGACATGAAATCTTCGTTGAGATAACTTAGAAAAATTTCTAAGTTATAAGTTTGATCCACTTGAAACCTCAACTTTGAACCTTCATATCTTGAGTTCCAAACATCAGATGAGGGACTTCTAGTAATGGATGGAAAGCTTGGAACAAGACCTACAACTCTCATGTGGGACAAAACTTCATTTGACAACAAGAACTTGATGAAAATTGGCTTGGAAAGTGGGTCCAAAAATATGTCCAAACTTGCTAAAGTTGAGGTCATTGAAAACTGTAACATTGATTCATCATAACTTGAGCTTCAAGCATCACATGATGATGAATTGGTACTCAAAAGAAAGCTCAGAATATGAGGAACAACTTTGATGTTGGACAAAAGTCCATTTGAAACCTTGATCATGAGGAAAAATGGCTTCAAAAGTGGTTGGTTTACACATGAAATTTTCCATAAATGGAAAGTTTCTAAAATCCTAATTATCCCAAAATGGCAAATTTCACACTTCTTGATTTTTCATGATCCCCTTGACATTTCTTGTTAAAATTTCACCCATTAGCCATATTGAACTTGAGGAACATGATTTTGACCTTAAAAAGTCAGGAGTTGACTTTTTCTAAGCACAGTTGACTTTTCCCCCAAATCTCCTAATTTACAATTGACTGACCAATTGGAGCTCTTCTGGTTGAAATTGATGATCAATTTTCCACCTCTAAACACCTTGGGACATATGAAAGATCATGGAAACAATTTTTTCTCCAAGAAATAAGTCTAGACTGATTATATGTGAAACCCTAATTTCATGTCCTTTGTCTAGGCTCTTTGCAGATGAATTGAATGACCATTCCAAATCCACAATAGCTTCTAAGGTACTCAACAAATCTCTAACCCATGCTCACACCAATTATAGAGCCTCATGAAATCTTAACAAATCCTCTGGTGGCCCTTAGACAAGGAGCTATAGCACATCTCTCCTCTCAAGGAGCTTTCACAACCTCATAATGATACCACACTTAATGACCTCTACCAATGCTTTTGCTTGATCTTGAAGCCAACAAGACTCTCCTCTTGGATGGCACACACACACAATCACTTGATCCCCTGTAAGAACAATTCCATGCAAATTCAAAATTCTAAAATGAAGAAATGAAACATAAGCCAAGCAAGAAAAAGGGTTGGTCAAATTTTGGGGTACAACAGCTGCCCCTATTCAAATGACTTGGACCTAAAGGGATGAAAAGCGGACGTCTTTCAAACATTTAAGGTAAAAGACGGTTGAATACAAAAGAACCTAGAAATTTGCCAACCGCAGCAACAGCAAACTGAAGAACTGATTCACCAAAGTGGAAGTAGAATCATTAGAGAAAACTGTATCTGGTGATTGCAGGGATAATGAGTTGACTCATTACCCATTAGAAAGCATTGACACGCAGTCAGAAGAAACATCTGCTAACACGCAGGCAATGACATTAAGTTGGTAAGAACATCTGACTTCGTTGTTAGGCATCTGTTAAATAAAAACAGGCATCGAACATGAAGGTCAGCTTAATACGAAGCTGAGAAGAAAATATGACCTCGCTGTCAGTCATCTGTTTAAACAAAACAAGCATCGAACCCGAAGGTCGGCTCAACACAAAGTTGAGAAGAAAATTTGACCTCGTCGTCATTCATCTGTTTAAACAAAACAGGCATCGAACCCGAACGCCGGCTCAACACGCAGCTAAGAAGAAAATCTGACCTCGTTGTTGGTCATCTGTTTAAACAAAACAGGTATCAAACCCGAACGCCGGCTCAACACACAGTTGAGACGAAAATCTGACCTTGTCGTGAGTCATCTGTTTAAACAAAACATGCATTGAACTCGAAGGCCGACTCAACACGAAGCTGAGAAGAAAATCTGACCTCGCCGTGAGTCATCTGTTTAAACAAAACAGGCATTGAACCCGAAGGTCGGCTCAACACGCAGCTGAGAAGAAAATCTGACCTCGCCGTCAGTCATCTGTTTAAAAAAAATAGGCATCGAACCCGAAGGTCGGCTCAACATGCAGCTGAGAAGAAAATCCGACCTTGTTGTCAGACATCTGTTTAAATAAAACAAGCATCGAACCCGAAGGCCGGCTCAACATGCAGCTGAGAAGAAAATCTGACCTCGCCATCAGTCATCTGTTTAAACAAAACAGGCATCAAACCCAAAGGCCGGCTCAACACACATCTGAGAAGAAAGTCTGACCTCGCCGTCAGTCATCTGTTTAAACAAAACAGGCATCGAATCCGAAGGCCGGCCCAAACTGCAGCTGAGAAGAAAATCTGACCTTGCCGCCAGTCATCTGTTTAAACAAAACAGGTATCAAACCTGAAGGCCGGCTCAACACGCAGCTGAGAAGAAAATTTGACCTCACCGTCAGTCATCTGTCGATTCACCATCTGGGTGAAGAAATCCGTTAAGGAAATATGAACCTGAAATAGTAAACTTCGTTGGGGAGAAAAAAAGAGATGAACACATATGTCAATGATCTTGCTGGGGTCTGAATGCCACATAGGCTCGAGAAAAACACTGATACTTGCCGGGGACTGGGTACCGCACGGGCTTAAGAAAATACATTGTTGTCTGCTGAAGATGCAACTGGAAACAAGAGGTAACAATATGTCTTATGTTTCAAATGCACATGTTTGAATGTAGCGTAATGCTCCATACGAAATGGAAATGCTACGCGTTTGGGAGGATGCTATGCACGCTGCAGATGCAAAAGAACCACTCCAGCAAAATAAATACTGAAGAGAGGAAACCAACTCCGCTGGGGATAACCAAGTGTGCCAAGTACAATTGGACTTATGCTGGGAGAAACAAGCCCTGGATGGCTTCCTTGAAAAAGAACTCTCTTGGGGAAAATAGCCCTGGACGGCCTACCAGAATACAACTTTTCTGGGGAACAAACGATTTGTCTGGGGAAACAAATCCACTCTACTGGGGGAAATCAACCTTGGGTGGCCTTTCGGAATACGACTCTACTAGGGAAGTAAAGTAAACTGCATGGACTTACTCCTCTCTGCTGGATATTCCGCTCTGCCGGAATATGAATCCACTTTTCTAGGGATATTGAAAAAGATTCACTAGGAAAACACCCCAAACTTTCTCTACTGAGGATGGAGAATAACAATTCTCCGGGTCAATCCCATTCTGTGGGGAAGAACATAATCCGCTGATTTCGTTGGGGATCTGCAGGGGATGAAAATTAATTGGGGAAATATCCTAAAGGAAAACTCACTCTGACGAATACCAATGACCAACCAGATTTTGCTACGGACAACAACTCCGTTGGGGATCGCCCAATGAGGGAAACTACATCTACCTCTGCTTGGGGAAAGGAGTCAAAGACCTAGACTCTATGAGGGTAACAACACTGCACTCGTCCCACTGCTGGGAGAACAATCCCAAATATATCCTGGGGATGACCATGAGCTCAACCTGCTGGGGAGAAACTAGTCATACTCCGCTGGGGGTATCTTTCTGGAATGACCTTCAAGAATGATAGCCCTGCAACAAATACAAACAAAGTATCCTGTATACAACAAGAGCTATCTCGGTTATTGTCCATGACATTGTTCAAGCAAATCAAAGTTTTAATCATGGTTAGCAGAGCCCACAAGTTTATGTATGCATAGTTTTATCAAAAATATCAGGCGTCTTTTGCAAACCAAACGGTAAAAAGCTAAAACAAGAACAAAAGCTTTCTGAATAATAAATTTCATTGTTGGATGGCCTATAAATAGGCAAATTACAACAGATGCAACTCCTGAAAAGAGAAAGTTGCGCAAAAAATCTACAGAAATGCAAGAGAATATAAAAAATGTCGGCAATATGGTACAGACAACTGCCATGTAACGACTCAAATATGACTCGCATGACTTTGATACTTCCCCGATGCTTCAACTTTTGAAGAGATTGACTTGAACGGTCGACCCTCGGGTTCTCCCGTAATCCATTATGCTCTGAAGATCAATACGCAGACCGCATTCATTTGCTTTTCGAATCCCTAACTTTTGTCTGAATCGCCCTTGCGGATTTTCGATTCACCGGGATACCCATTTTTGCCAAAGTCTCCCTTTCAGGTTTTCAACTTTGCGGGTTTACATCTTTTCCTTTTTTATCCCTAATTTTTGCCTGAATCGCCCTTGTGGGTTTTCGATTCACCAGGATACCCATTTTTGCCTGGATTTCCTTTTTCTTTCCAGCGGGTCTATTTTTAGCAAAGTATCTTTTAACTGTGTCTGCATTCACAGGGGACGTGAAATCTTTGTCGTCCATGGTTGAAAATAGTAAGGCTCTTCCTGAGAAGACTTTCCTTATGACATATGGACCTTCGTAATTGAGAGTCCATTTGCCCCTGTGATCTGTCTGTGGAGGGAGAATCCGCTTCAACTCTAAGTCGCCTGCCTGAAAGCTTCGTGGACGCATTTTATTATCAAAAGCTTTCTTCATCCTGCTTTGATATAATCGACTATAGGCAATGGATGCCAGCCTTTTCTCGCCCATCAGGCTGAGCTGATTCAATTTGTTTCTCACATATTCTGCCTCATCCAGTTTGACGTCAACCAGAACTCTCAAAGAAGGAATCTCGACTTCCAATGGTAGGACAACCTCCATACCACATACCAGCGAGAAAGGAGTTGCCCCAGTTAAAGTACGCACCGAGGTTCGGTATCCGGGCAGTGCAAAGGGCAACATCTCATGCCAATCCT
Source organism: Lathyrus sativus (assembly GCA_963859935.3). Classification (NCBI taxonomy): domain Eukaryota; kingdom Viridiplantae; phylum Streptophyta; class Magnoliopsida; order Fabales; family Fabaceae; genus Lathyrus; species Lathyrus sativus. Next base: position 551,620,289 of record OZ012741.1, read on the forward strand.
TATAGGTTACAACCATCTTCTGCACTATCTTCTTTATGTTCTTATTGGTTGCCTCGAGGACACCATTCATCTTCGGACGATAGGGAGAAGAATTGTGATGCTCAATTTTGAAACTCTGGCACAGTTCCTTCATCATCTTGTTATTTAAATTTGAACCATTATCAGTAATGATTCTTTCAGGCATTTCGTAACGACAGATGATGTCCCTTTTGATAAACTGAGCTACGACTTGTTTGGTGACATTAGCATAGGAAGCTGCTTCGACCCACTTAGTGAAATAGTCGATTTCCACTAAGAAGAAGCGATGTCCATTGGATGTATTTGGCTCGATCTTTCCAATCATATCAATGCCCCACATGGAAAAGGGCCAAGGGGACGCCAAAACATTCAAAGGATTCGGCGGCACATGAATCTTATCGGCATAAATCTGGCATTTATGGCATTTCTTTGCATACTTGAAACAATCAGATTCCATAATTAACCAGTAATATCCTTCCCTCAACAGCTTTCGAGACATGGCATGCCCGCCTGCATGTGTACCAAAGGTGCCTTCGTGGACCTCTTCCATAACCAAATGTTGGTGCCACTTACCAAAGGGCCATGAATTCTATTTTCCATGATTTTATAGAAACTTTCATTCAACTATATATTGATACTATTGTCATAAAGTCTATTTCTGGACAAGATCATCTTGAACATCTACGACGTTCATCTCTCAGGATGAGAAAATTTGGTCTCAAGATGAATCCTCTTAATTGTACTTTTTGTGTACAGGAAGCAGACTTCTTAGGCTTTGTGGTCCACAAGAAAGGGATCGAGATCAATCAAAATAAAATCAAATCCATAATGGAAGCGAAAGCGCCATCGACCAAGAAGGATTTGTAGTCATTATTGGGCAAAATTAACTTCTTAAGAAGGTTCATCTCCAACCTAAGTGGCAAGACGCAAGCTTTTTCACCGTTGCTTCGTTTCAACAAAGATAATTTCAAGTGGGGGCAATTACAAGAAGGAGCTTTCGACAAGATCAAGGAGTACTTGAGTCACCCGCCAATTTTATCTCCACCATGTAGAAATAAAAGTATGAGGTTATATATAGCTGCATCGGATAAAACCTTAGGGAGCATGTTGGCTCAAGAGGATGAGAATGGAGTCGAAAGAGCCATTTATTATCTAAGTAGAGTTTTAAATGATGCAGAAACTAGATACAACATGATTGAAAAATTGTGTTTATGTTTGTATTTCTCTTGTACTAAATTGAAGCAATATATAAAGCCTGTTGATGTGTATGTTTCGTCTCATTTTGATGTCATAAAACATGTGTTATCTAAACCTATCTTGCATAGTCGAATTGGCAAATGAGCTTTAGCCTTAACTGAATATGTGTTAACTTATCAGCCTTTAAAGGCTATGAAAGGCCAGATCGTGGCTGACTTTTTAGTCGACCATTCTATAAACAAAACTAATTTAAATCATGTTAAAATAAGGTTCTGGAAGTTGTACTTTGATGGATCAAGCCATAAGAATGGAACGGGAGTAGGTATATTGATTATTTCTCCTAAGAAAATTCCAACAAAATTTAAGTTCAAGATCGAAGGTCCATGTTCTAACAATGAGGCTGAATATGAAGCATTAATTGCTGGCCTTGAAATTTTGTTTGAATTGGGGGCAACTAGAGTCGAAATAATGGGAGACTCTGAATTGGTTGTAAAGCAACTCACAAAGGAATATAAATGTGTTAAAGAAAGTCTCATTGTATACTTTATGGTGGCGAATAGATTGTTAAAAAGGTTTGAGATAGTTTCTATCCAACATATACCCAGGATAGAAAATCAGGTTGCTAATGACTTAGCCCAAATCGCTTCCGGATACAAGGTATCGAAAGAAAAACTTCAAGAAGTGATTGAGGTGAGAGGGAAGATAATGACTGTTGGATTGTGTCCATTAGATTTAGAAACCACTAAACAAATAGTGGGAGTTCAATCAAAGCCATGCAAAGTGACACGCGTCGAAAACGATAGGAAAAACTGACCTTCCTATCCAAGACTGGCGAAAGGACAATTTTTGGGGGCAATTTGTTGGCTCCTAATTTTAGACACTAGTCGAGACCGGAGCTATCTTAGGTCAAAATTACCAATATCTGGTATGTGGGAGGGTTTCGACTCAAACAAGGAAAACTTCAAGTCGAAGAAATATGGACCAAGGTGCCAAAAAACGCAAAGTGTTGGAAAACACTCGACGAAGACCATGCTAAGGAAAACATGAAGACGGTTTCGCCAAGTTGGAGGGAACTACAAAATATTCAAAATTCAAATCAAGAAAAAGAGAACGTGTGAGCGGTTGGAGTAGCAAAGAAGTGCCAAAAGAGCATGTTAAGAAGTCTCAACCGCCATGTAGTAGTTATTCTATAGCACTATAAATAGGTGTTAATTTTATGTAATAGAGGTGTTCATTCATTTTGTACTAGTTCATACAACTCAGAGTACCCGCGTGTAGAGAAACAAGTTAACGAGAATGTATGTGATACAACACCAAATCCTTTCTTATCAATGCAATTTATCTTTACAACTTACTTGCCATTTTTAAACTTTCAGTTTTACATTTAAACCGCTCTTTACAATTCTGATGCACATTTACTTTTCAAAGATCCTCTATTCGAACGTGGAGTTCTATTAGAGTCATTTTCCAAGCAATTTACTTACTTGCATTTTAATCTTCAAAATTCAGTTATTTCTCAAAGGAATTACAGTCGAACGTGGAGTTTGGCGGTAGTCTCTTCGCCTTTACATTACAGTTGTTATTTTGAAGCCGTTTACTTTCATTTTTACTTTTCAAAGCTTCTACCTCACTGCACTTTACATTCTTGCCTTTACTTTGAGGCATTACTTGATTTTTTTTCTTATTTATTGTCTTTAACCCTTAAAGGATTTCGCTTTTCTTAGAGGTGGTTTGGTCGAAAGTAGAATTTAACTTAAAATCCCTTACTTACTTAGCACATGTTCTAGGATTTAGTATGGTTGATCCTGCAAGTTAGTCAATTTTAGCCCAAATTGATAGACCAGCGGTTGTTTACCAAAATTCACAGTAAACACCTACAATCACATACTCACAATTCAACAACCCAATTCATGCTCATACAAAAGCACATCATCATCATAATTCACAATAATTAACACAACAACATCATCACATGTGCATATATACATTCATTCCTCAAATAATTCATAGATTCAATAAAAAAAACCATGTTTAATCGTTAAGTCATACCAAAACATCATTTGAATAGTAGTTGATAGAGCCTAGTAGTAGCCAAAATATCCACAAAGGTCAAAAGTTTGAAATCTACGACTTAATATCATTAAACCAAGCATATACGCCCGCTAAAGGCTTATGACGGGTTACCCGTCACAATTGTGGCGCCCGCCACCGACCTCATCACTTCAGAACGTCACCTATGTGACGACCGGATTGCAACCCAAGTTTGGGAAACGTGATGGGTTACCCGTCACCAGTGTGACGCCCATCAGCGTCCTATAACTTGCATAATTCGTCTCTTCCGATGGAGTTCAATGCATAACTTCTAATTCTAACTCCAAACATTCAACATCGATCCAAAACATCACACATATGTTATATATTCATCAATAACATCTAATTGCAGCAAATCAACCTTTTCACTCATGGTTTTCATAAAACCATATTATTCCCAAAACCTTCAAAATATAAACAATTATGAATGTATGTTAACTCCTTATAACATAATGTGTCATACATCATAGCACATGAATTTCATCACCAATCACCATTACATATAAAAACTCAATCATCGATAACAAGATTATGTTAAAATCACAATTCCCTATTAGAGGTTAAAGATTCATCAATTATACCTCTCATGCGTATACCCGTTATTGAGATAGTTCTCCCCCTTACTTAGTTATCCTAGCAGCAGTGCAAAATTCTGGTTTTTGATTCTCTAATCCCCTCCAAGTTCTAAGCTTTCTCTTGCACTTTCTCTAGCCTATTCTCTATTCTCCAATTCTGGTTATACATACTGATAAAAAATCCCTAAAACTAGGATATGCTTCTAATATATATCATTAGGATAAATCTTATTATAACTCTAATTCTGGCCCAAACTTATTCGTCTTACTCCTTCCTCCCTTCTACTCCTCATAAATCACACTTTGTCCCTTAAAATTTTATATTATATTAAATTAAATAAATCTAATAAAATATTATTATTTTAATTATTAAAATAAACTTCAATAGTTTAATCAAACTCTACTAGCCTCTAATTATTATTCACATTCTCACCTCAATGTCACACACCCCCACCACCCTCATTTATTTATTTAATATTACTCAATAATCAAATAAATAAATAAAAATCATAATAAGTCAAATAATTTCAATAAATCAAAAACTGGGGTGTTACAACTTTTTCCCACTTAAAGAATTTTCGCCCTAAAAATTAGCTTAAGTAAACAAATTCGAATACGACTCTCTCATTTGGCTCTCAAACTCCCAAGTCACGTTTCCCCCAGCTGGTCGTCCCCGAGATACCTTCACTAAGGTAACATCTTTACCACGCAATTTTTTCACTTCTCGATCCTCTATCTGCATGGGTGATGCATCAACTGTCATGTTATCTCTCACCTGCACACCATCCACTTGGATCAGATGAGATGGATCCATAATGTATCTTCTCAACTGAGACACATGAAACACATCATGAAGATTAACAGGCGATGATGGTAAATAAATTTGATAGGTCACCTCTCATATCCTCTAAAAAATCTTGTACGAACCCATGAAACATGAAGTAATTTTCTTAGACTTCAACGCTCGATCAAGACCAGTTACTGGAGTAACTCTCAGGAACACATGATATCCATCTTTGAACTCAATTGTTTTCCTCGTCTTGTCATGATAGCTCTTCTGACGACTCTGCAAAGCTTTCGTCTTCTCTTGGATGATCTTGATCTTCTCATTAGTTTGTTGAACTATCTCAAGTCCCAGCACAACACTCTCACTAGAATTATACCAACACAATGGTGTCCTACACCTCCTACCATACAATGCCTCAAATAGTTCCATTCCAATTCTAGAATGAAAACTATTATTGTAGGTGAACTCAACCATGGCAAGTAATTGTCCCAGTTACCTCTCTGCTCTAAAACACACGCTCTCAGCAAATCCTCCAAAGACTGAATAGTTTTGTCTGCCTGACCATCTGTGTGTGAATGATAAGCAGAACTCAACTTCAGCTTAGTACCCAATGCTTCTTGCAAACTCTTCCAAAACCTCGATGTAAAACTTAGATCTCTATCTGATACAGTGCTTCATGGAATACCATGAAGGCTAACAATCTTCTCAATATGTAACTCTGCTAACTTCTACAAAGGATAACTGATCTTAATCGGTAAGAAATGAGCCGATTTAGTCATTATATCAACAATAACCCATATGAAATCACATCCCTTCATCGTCTTCGACAAAATTGTCACGAAATCCATGGAAATACTATCCCACTTCCACTCGGGAATACTCACAGTTGCATCAAACCCGACGACTTCTGATGTTCAATCTTGACTTCTGGTAAGTCAAACAAATATACAGGAACTCAATAATTTCCTTCTTCATTCTTGTCCATAAAAATATCTTCCTCAAGTCTTGATACATTTTAATAGCACCAGGATGAATACTCAAGCCACTCTTGTAACCTTTCCCAAGAATACTATTCTTAAGTTCGGACACATCTGGTACAGAAAATTTATCTCTGAATCTTATCACACAATTCTCATCGATTATGAAATCATCACCTTAACCTTGATTAATCGACACCAACTGGTCAACCAATCCTAAGTTGATCTTTTGACCTTCTTTGATCTCTTCAAGAATACCACCAGTCATCTTTAACATGCCCAACCGCACACTGTTACAAGCCTTTTCACATACTAAACCCAAATCTTTGAATTGCTTAATCAACTCCAGCTCTTGAACCATAAGCATCAACATATGCAACAACTTGCTACTCAATGCATCAACTACAACATTGGTTTTACCAAGATTGTAATTCAAACCAAAATCATAGTCCTTCAGCAGTTCGAGTCACCTCATTTGCTTCATATTCAACTCTTTTTGATCAAATAAATACTTCAAACTCTTGTAATCACTAAACACATCAAATCTGGAACCAAATAGGTAATGCCTTTAAATCTTAAGTACAAACACAATGGCGACTAATTCTAGATCATGCGTAGGATAATTCCTCTCATGAACCTTCAAATGTTTAGAAGCGTAAGCCACCAGTTGTCTATTCTACATCAGTACACCACCCATACCCATCATCGAAGCATCAAAATACACAACAAAAGACTCACTCAGATTCGACAAAATTAATACTTAAGTAGACGTCAACATCTTCTTGAGTTCTATAAAACTCTCTTCATATAAATCATTCCACACATACACTAGAACCTTTCGAGTCAATTGAGTCAAAGGCATCAGCAACTTCAAAAGTCCTTCAATAAACCTTCTCTAGTAACCAGCCAAATCTAGAAAACTTCTGATCTCAGTAACAAACTTCAGAGTTTCCCATTGTAATACAACATCATACTTCGACAGATCAACAACAATACCTCCACTAAAAATTACATGACCTAAGAAACTCACTTCTTTCATCCATAACTCACACTTAAATAACTTTGCATATAACTTCTTTTCTTTCAAGGTTTGAAACACGATTTTTAGATGCTATGCATGATCTTCATCTGACTTTGAATATATCAGAATGTTATCAATGAACACAACCACAAACTAATATAGATACAAATGGAATATTCAACTCATGTACTCCATGAACACTCCAAGTGCGTTAAATGCACCAAATGATATCATATAATACTCGTAATGAACATATCTCGTTTTGAATGTTGTATTCAGAACATCCTTTGGTTCCACCAGAATCTGATGATAACCTGACCGCAAATCAAAAGTGGATACTTATTCTTGTTAATGAATTTATTCAGTTGTCGATAATTAACACACAACCTCATGCTACCATCTCTCTTATTAACTAACAGTCCTGGTGCTTCCCACTGCAAAACACTCGGTCGGGACTACTTCTTCTGAAGAAACTCTTTCAACTATTTCTTCATCTTACTCAGCTCTGAAGTGGGCATTCTATAAGGAGTCATCGACACGGGAGTAGTACCAGGTACTATGTATATAACAAACTCCACCTCACGCTCTGGCACAAATACTGATGTCGTCAGGAAACACTTTGTGAAAATCACACACAACTGGGAACTCTCTCATGCAGCTTTAATGCCGATTCCTAAAGTAGAAAAGATAGAGAACACTCGTGCATCCTCTTTCAATAATTATTTTACTTGCTTAGAAGATATAAACATAAACTCTCCATATACTCCCACCTCTAGAAACATCACAGTCTTAGAAAAATAGTTGATATGAACGCAGTTGGCTCAACTGTAGAGAGACTAAGTCCATCGCAAAACTTTTACAATAAATAGTTAGTGGACATTTCAAACACACCAATGAGGTAGTTACCAAACCATTGGCTAGGGTATGAATAACCATACTTCTAACCATAAAAGATAATTTTAAATCCAATCTCTTAGCACAATCAAACAAAATAAAGGAATACGTTGCACCTGTGTCAATAGTAGCAATCATAGGGATACTATTGATAAAATACGTACCTCGAATTAACCTGACAATATATGTTGTAACACCCTTTTCTACCCCACAGTTTTAAAGGCAAAACATTCACATTTATCAGAGTAAAATATTAAACTCAATAAAAATCACCTCAAAGGGCGTACATTTCCCAATAAATCAAATATAGGTCAAGGCTCCATAAATAACGGGTTTTCCCAAAAGATATCAAAAATTGCTCAAAAGGCAGCGGAACTCAAAAGGCATAATCCAAAGTTTTCCTTGTACGGAAACATAATCAAAATAAAAAAATCAAATAAAACATGGTTTAACTCAAAGACCCCAACCCGGTGTTACACTATCAGAGTAAGACCCTCTAAGTTAACTAAAATGCCCAACAACTCAAAACTCCAAAAAGATCCTCGACGGCATCCACGGCTAAACCTGGTCATCTGCATGTTACCCACGTGGAGGCAACATTCAGATAGACAGGGTGAGTAAAACGATTCATAATAATCAATATAGGAATTCAATATATAAAATGGCATCATTTTCATATTCAACATCATCATAATCATCAAGAAACATCAAAGGTCATAATATCATAATTTACACCAAATTATCTCATAAATGCAAATGCAACAAGACATGTGGTATCAATCATCACAGCTCGATGGACACTGGGCCATCAACCCTCCATAGATCCCCATCAATAGGATCGATTCTACTTGAGAACCAGAGCACATCAAAATACTTCACATCCGCACAATGGGACTGAAGCCAAAGAAATCAAGGTCCTGAACTGATGTCCGGATGCACATGAATGCATGTTAAACACGTCAATAATCATCCTCATAATAACATCATAGGTGCATCATCATTCATCAAAATTATCATCATCAAACTCATCATCATAAATTATGTCATCATAGAATCATCAAAACTCATGGAAATATCATCATAGCTCATCATTATTACATCATAGGAATCATCATATATTCATGTACTAATCACATAGAAATCACAGTCATACTCATATTAGTTTGTCAAAGAAATCACAGCATCAAAACATCAAGGCATCACTGCACAAAAATCAGAATTCGCGAAACTCTTATATGTTTGCTAGCAAGTTCGCTGTCCGAGTTTGGGGTGAGTTTCTTCGTTGTGCGAAGGATTCTTCGCACTGCGAACATGCGATTACAGTAAAACGCTTTTACGCGCCAGAACCTAAAATCAACCCAAAAGTCCAACGATTCCCTTCCCCAATGCCCTCAAAACATCCCTAAATCATTCCTAATGTATTACAGCGATAAAGGCACAAAATCTATGACTTATTAGGCCAATCTCATATCATATTCAAGCTCTAATTCTTATAATTTCCTTAAACTACACCACAATCATTAGAGTTTCTCACAATCTAATTACTCTACAGGGTTGAAACCTCAACGACAGATTTTGGCCACGAAGACCTACCTTCCCTCAAATCCAAATCGACCTCAAACCTATCAGACCATCAGTTCAAATCTCTATACGGTTAAACCTAACTTTGGGCTTATAAATTGGGCTTTTCCAATATTACCCTCCCTAACTCCTTCTTAATTGTCCAATTTGCCCTTAGTTAACTTATATTTATTTAAATTAATAATAATACTAATATATTCATATTATATACTATTATTTAAATAAATAACCAAAAATCCATAATTCTCAATATTTCACACCAAACACCGAAAATACGAATATTCATATTTAAATAAATTAAATAAATATTCTAATAAATTTGGGTGTTACATATGTAGTCTCTGTCCCAAACAAGGAAAAAAACTTTCCTCCATATCGAGCCTTCTTAAGTTTTGGTCCATTAGTACTGATATATGTCGTACCTCAAAAAATACGATCCTCGCAATGGACGCGGAAAAAACGTTCGAACAGAGTCGCCACCGAACTTTATTCATTCCAAGGAAGGAACAAGAAAATATTGATAAAACCTTTAAAGAGATAAGAACATGGTCGTCGCAACCAATATCTAGGTTCGGGAGCCAATTACGTAAGAGAGAAGATATTAGCACCCTCTACATCCTTTGTACTCAACGAGAACCTCTTGATTCGATTCGAGAGAAAAGTTAGCTAGATTGTTTGTTTTCTTTTAAAGATTCGCTTCTAAGGGAAAATGGTGGTTTTTTATTAGGGTGCTCACCAAGGATTGGGGCCTTTGTGCCTACGTACTCCCTCGTGCAATGGGAAAGTCAGAGCATCGTAGTTTGTGGAACTACGGTAGAAGGTTTAGGGTAGAAAGAAAAGGTAGCTCGCTAGGATTTTGCAATCCTATGCCTACGTATCCTTATAGTGCAATGAGGAAGTCAGAGCAATCATAGTTCGGAATACTATAGTTGATTGGTATTTTAAATGAATGAGTGTTTAGATCATATTCTAACTGTTAAACATTGGCTTTTATGCTCGCTAAGGGAGGCTGAAGCACGAGTTTATATGCGTGAAAGAAGAGACTAAATAATGTTCTTTGTGAAAAGTTATTTCAGTAGATTAAAGTGTATTAAGATTTGTATTGAGAAAGGAGAAGTTTAATTTGAATTAATTTTAGGGTTTTTTCGCACGAGAGCAAGAAAACAAGATTAGATTGGTTGAGTATTTTGAAGGAGAATGACGACTATTCGATAAACGAGACGCCAGCCTTGCAACCAATTAATCGGGCCATTATTGGAATGCTAGATCCCAACTACACCTTTTTCATTCAATTAATTACGAAATTGTATTTTTAGGATAGTGAACGCTTTGTCCAATTAATTAACGCAAGTGTTTTAGGGACGAAAGGTAGAGCGACTCACAACCCAAGGTGTGCGCTCTAAGAGCGGTCATTCAAGAATCCAAGGAGTGCGAGACTCCAAGAACTCAGTTCTTTCGTAATTTAGTTAGGAAAAAGATTTGGATATGACTAGGTATTTTGATTAGATGTGTTAGGTATTTTAAATGAATTTAGTATTTTAGGAGTGAAAGATAGAAACGATCACAACCCAAGGCGTGCGCCTCGAGAGCGATCTTTCAAGAACCTAAGAAGTGCTAGACCTCAATGTAGCACCCCAAAATTTTCCCAACTTTCCTTTTGTATCTTGGCTTATGTTTAGTTGCATCTTCATATTCATTTTAGCATAGCATAGTTCTAGAAAAGGGATCAAGGTATCAAGGCTTGTTTCTCAAGAGAGAGGAACTTGTTTTTTCAACCTCAAGCAAGGTTTCCTGCTTGACTTTGTGACATCCTCAAGCCCCAAAGGTCCCTCATCATCAAGTTTGATTCAAGTCAACATTATTTCAAGATCATATATGGTTCACCATGTCTTAGTTTGTAAGAAATAATCAAGAGATTCAAGTTTGGTTCAAGGTGGTTGACCTAATTTAGCAAATTGTGGATGCTATGACAAAATGGGCACAACTCCTTCAATTTTCAACATCTTAAGGTGGTTCTTTTTCTAATGAAATCTTCTTATCATCCCCAACAAGTTATATTTGCAAAGAAGAATCCAATTATGCTTGGAAAGTAATCAAAAGTTTGAAGACATTATAGGTCATTTTGAGTTTTGGAAGGATTTTCTAGTCAACTTCAAAACGTCATAACTTGGTCGATTTTCATCATTTAGAACCCATTCTTTTTCTAAGATGAACTTGAAGATGTCCTATACAACTTTCAATATGGAAGTGTGTCGCATCCCTGCGAAAAGAGGGGTCGGAAAGGACAAAAGAGTCGCCACCGTTCATTATTTATCCCAAGGAGGGAAAGGAAACGATCGGAGAAAACCTATGAAAAAAGGAAAAGACAGGTTATCGCAACCAAATCTCGGGTTCGGGATTCGGTTATGCAAGGGGAAGGTATGAGCACCCCTCGCGTTCGTTATACTCAACGGTATCCACGCTTGTCATCTAATCTATGGGTGAAAAACTATCTAAGCTACAAGTTCACGGGGACAAAAGGAAAGAAAAGAGACTCGATAGAGCATCGCCGCTCTATGCCTACGTATTCCCTCGTGCAATGGAAAGTCAGAGTCAACATAGTTCAGAAAACTACAGGTGAAAGGGAGGAAGGTTACTCGCCAAGACATCGTTGTCTTGTGCCTACGTATCTTCATCTGGTACGAGAAATCAGAGCAAACGTAGTTCGGGAAACTACGACCACCGGTTGGTTCAAGTGTTTTAAACCGATTAGGGTTAAACCTTTGTTCTAGCAGTTATGTGTATTGTTGCTCGACCATTAGAGACTTAGGCGTTACCTGTTTGCGGTAGAACCAAGAGTTAACAACACTCTCTTTATGAAAATGATTTTCCAAACAATCCTGAAGGATAAAAAGGTTTGATGTCGTTGTTTTTGTGTTTTTTTAAACAAAGAAGTGGATTGAGTTAAGTTTGTAACTCATGTTGCACTAAAAACTATGACTTGAGAGCGAATGCGTCGCATATCGCCCAAAGGGCATACGCTAAACACTCTAGACAGTTGAGTGGATGCCACCCAACCATCATTCCTCAAATACTTAAGGCTCGTAGCGTATAACACATGTTATCCTTTATCAAGTGTTTTGAGTTATTTAGGAGATGAGAAGAGAAATACACAAGCTAAGGGGAAACTGGACCCTAATGTTGTCATACACAATGCTCCTAAAGTTGGGATAAAGGGAAAGAACTACCTTGATGTTATCATGCATAGGATTGAACACCTAATGTCTCTCCTACTCCCATCTTAAACAGAGGGACTATGAATCCTAGGGGGATCATGGCCAAAGGCCAAGTAAACACTAAATAATTCACTCACACATGAAGTGAAGAAAGAAAAGAAGCTAACTTAAACAAGTCAAATGCAATGCAAACAAGAGATACAAAATGCAAAGAAGAAATAAGACTCAAAAGATGCAACCAAATGAAGCACAAGACTTCAACCAAAAGGGTTTAAACAAGTCAAAAAGAGTGAGATGAAATGGGAGAAGTAAACTCCTACAACCATTCAAACATCAATCACTAAGAGAAAGATGCGATCCTAAGATGCAAACACAAAGAAAGGAGGGAGGAAAAAGTGTGGGGTAGCCACCACCACAAGCACATCTCAACCATGACATTCTTTGGACTCAAACAAAACAATGCAAGCAAAGTAAGAAAATAAGCACCAATGTTCATGACAAGTTCAAAGTATACACAAATGACACCAAACTATCATGAACAAGTGATAAGCCACATGGGGCTGAAGCAAAACTCAAAGGAAAATGCCTCAAATTCAAGCTTAGAGAAAAAGGCAATCACAAGAAGGATCATGTATAAGTGATGAACCAAAGTTCAAGCACAAACTCACACTTAAGCAACTGGAAAGAACATGATCAACAATTATCTTGTGACACAAGTCACACATGCAAATGACCTCTAACAAGCAAAACAACACCTCAAGCATGTTAGAAAGATGTAACAAAGCTCAAAAGGTGCTTAAGGGATCACTCATGATCATATCCCAAAGACTAAGTCAAAACTAACATGCATAACCACCTTTAAAATGAGTTGAAATTGCAAAAAAAAAACACCAAAAATAGAAAGAAAGTTCAACAAATGCCAAGTAAATTCCTCAAAGTAGCCAAGACTAATGGCAAACAGAAGCCAAAACCTTATGGAATAATTCCACTCAAGGCATCACCAAATAATTCAAATATTGATGGTGCTCCACCTTATCGAGCATGAATCGAGGGGCAAATAAAGTCAAAGCAAAATCAATTGAAAAATGATCATCAATTGACCAAATCAACCCTCAAAGGGACCTCAATCCCTCACTTAGGTGAGGGAGAAATCATGGTCATAGGGGGTTTAAAATGGGAGTCCAAATGATCCACACATATTAGGGTTGACACCAAAATGCACCTTGAAACATTAAATCAAATAAAATAATAAAATAAATGGAAGATAAAAATAAAAAAGTTGAAAAATTAGTTAACACATTAAACTACAAAGAAAATATTTTTTTTGGGGTTTTTCTGAGTTAAACAACTATTTTTAAATAAATAAAACAAAACAATTAATGAAAAGAAAATAAAATGACAAGGCACGTGGAGGGGGTGTGAGTTAGTAAAAGCAATACAATTGATTTCCTTGTTTAATACGCGTGGACCAGAAAGGTGGGGGTGCAGATATTAAAAATGCAAGGCCCAATGTTTAAATGATTCAGCAAACAAAAAAACAAAAACCAGAATAAATGAAACGGGGTGTTTCATCCCAAACTCATGCCACGTAGTCATCGTCCCCAACCAGCCAAACACAAACCAGTCCCATGCATTGTGTTTTTTCAGAATGGAATCCACTTCTTCTTCCAACCATAACTCATCACTCACTCAACCATTTGCCACGATCCAAAGACTAAAAATGGTCTCCTCAACACAAAGAACACATACATAATCATAATATTCAAAATGAAGCATTCTAAGGCATAAAAATATTAGCTTAAAGTCACGGGTCCAAATGCACATTCAACTTAAAACTCAAGCAAACAACAAGCGGAATCATGGAAATAACCTCAAACACTTCTCAAACCAAGCATGTACATGAATAACACATCTTGAATCAACGTAAATATGGGCAGAAATAGAGGTGAGTTCAAAGATGCTTACCTAGTGGAGAGTGGTCCACTGCCCCTTCAATATGCCTTGAAGCTTCACCAAAGTGTGCAGATTGGACCCTTGTGACTTGAGAGGGTCGAAAATGTGCTTAGGTGGCTTTGAATCTCCTTTAATAGCTCCAAGTGATTTTGAACAGCTGAGAAACAATATGCTTAAAGATGCTTCTTCTTGCAAACAGTAGCAAGAAGGCGTTGTGGTGATGATGTTGTGATGAAAAGCTTGTGGAATGGTTCAGTGATGAGAGAGATTCGATGAGATTTTCAGAAGTTGTGAAATGTTCAACTATGGTGTTCTTGCTCAAAAATAGAGGCTAGGGTTATGCTTGGCTACTGAATGATTCCTCTTGACCTAATGTTTGTTTTTTTGCTTTTATATGAGGCTCTCTTTGTGGTTTGATGGAAGAGTTACCATGGTTAAAACTTTAAGTGAAAAACCAATGCCAAGAAAGAGTGACACGGGTTCATGCTTAGGGTTGCAATATGGTTGCTTTGGTTATGGCTACAAGCAAATCAGAACGGAGGGAATTCTTTTCTGGCTGTGGCAGTTTGGTTCTTGTCTTTTCTTGTTTTGGTAGTGTAATTTGAAAATGGTGCAAAAAGGTACATTATGTGTTTGGCTTGTTTAGGCAAAAGTTGGTAGGATCCAAAATCAAATTCTTGCGTATAGCTTGAGAATGCTGCATGATTGAAAATGCATAAACTTGCCAAAGTTTTACATAATTTGTGCCTTGAAAACATGTTCAAGCCATCAACTTTGGGCAGTGGAACTTGGTGTATAAGGATCATTTTGGCTAGAACTTGTGCTCGAATGAAAGCATGCATGGCATAGAGCAATTTTGATGTTGGTGAAAGTTCCATTTGGTGACTGAAAGATCATGAAAAGTGGACTTGAAAAGCAATGCACAAAATTTGCCTAGAGGTAACTTAGAAAAAATTCTAAGTTATGAGTTTTGGCCTATTTTTTCCCAACTTTGAACTTCCATAACTTGAGCTTCACAAATCATATGGAGGACTTATAGTAATGGATGGAAAGCTTGGAACAAGCTCTACAACTTTCATTTGGGACAAAGTTTCATTTGAAATCAAGAAAGTGCTGAAAATTGGCTTGCAAAAGAGGTGCAAAAATCTGTCCAATTTTGCCAATGTTGAAACCATTGAAAATCCTTACTTTGATCCATCATAACTTGAGCTCCAAGTATCATATCGTGATGAATTGGTACTCAATCGAAATCTTGAAATACAAGAAACAAGTTTTATGTTGGACAAAGGTTCATTTGAAACCTTGATCATGGAGAAAAATGGCCTTGAAGATGGCTGCTTCAACCATGAAACTTTCCATAAATGGAAAGTTTCTAAAACCCTAATTTTCCCAAAATGGCAACTTTCAATATTTCTTGATTTTTTATGATTCCCTTGATATTTCTTGATCAAACTCCATCCATTAGCCATATTGAACTTGAGTAACATGATCTTGACCTCAAAAAGTCAGGAGTTAGCTTTTTCACTGCACAGTTGACTTTTTCCCCAAATCTCCTAATTTTCAATTGACTGATCAATTGAAGCTCTTCTGATTAAAATTGATGATCAATCTCCCATCCCCAAACACCTTAGGACATATGGAATACCATGGAAACAAGTTTTTCTCCAAGAAACAAATTTAACTGATTAAAAGTGAAACCCTAATTTCATCCTTTTCGCCTAGGCCTTGTGCAGATGAACTGAGTGACCATTCCAACTCCACAATAACCTCTGAGGTACTCAAAATGATTTTACCTCATGCTTGAACCAATGATAGGTCCTCATGAACTATTGACAAAACCCTCTGATGATTCTTTGACAATGAGTTGTGGCACATCTCTCCTCTCTAGGAGCCTTGATAATCTCATGATGATAACACACACACAATAACCTCTACCAATGCCTTTGCTTGAGCCTGAAGCCAATAAGATTCTCCTCTTGAGTGGCACACAAGCAATCACTTGATCCCCTGTAAGAACTATGCTATGCAAATGCAGGATGCTAAAATGCAATGAAACATAAGCCAAAAACAAAAAGGGAGGTTGGTCAAATTTTAGGGTGCTACAAAGTGCAAGAAACCTATGGAAGGCTTTGGTTTTTATCCAAACATTATAGGTCATTTTTGGTCCCTAAAAGACTTGAAATTTTTCTAAGTGTTTTGCAATTTTAAACCTTCTCATGCAAGCTACTTTGAAAGATCATATCTCTCAGCTCAATTTTCAAAATCAATACTTTCTTTTCTCATTGCAAAAATTGTATCATCCTCTATCAAATGCAAGAAGAATAATCTCATAACGCCTCCTACATTGTGAGAACCATGGTGGCAAAAATTGAATTTCAAAGTTGAAATTTCACCTCAAGTCAGAATTGAATTTGGATGAAATGGCCCCTAATCACCAAATTAAGCCACGAATTCTGTTTAAACATGATTAACAAACTTGTCTGGATTGATTAGAGCATTGAAACACGAGGGTTGAGTGGATTTTGACAAGTTTCAGGTCATACTTTGCTCATGCTGTAGGTGTGCACGAATTTGTTGAAATTTGCATCATTCACCCTCCCTCGGTATTCAGAAAGCTTCTCCTATAAATAAGGGACTCATTCCACTCATTTTGACAAGTTTTGATAACCAGAATCACTCTACTGAGATGCCATTTGAACTTTTAAGCTTGAACTTAGAATTTTCATTTCCACACCTTAATCACTCAAAATCTCCACTCAGTTAGCTTCACCAACATTAAATGAAGCTAACCATCTCAAGAACTTGAAGCATCATGGCCTGAATCGAGCTTGAGGACTCCATTTTCAGAGCTTAGAAGTTGAACTTCAACAGGTACAATTCTCAACCATTTTAACTCAAATTCATTGCTAAGGTGTAGTCCTTGATGTGCTGATGTTGTTAGGATTGTCAGATTTTAGTTTTGGTTGATCTTTGATGTTCAATTTTCAAACCTGTGTTTTCTTTTTCTTCTAGGTTTTTTCAAATCAAGTGAGTTATGATTTAAAGAAATTTGGCACGATGATATGGTTGAGATCGTCTTGAAAAGGCGTATCAGATGAAACCATTATGAGCTCCAATGGTTATGGTTTGAAGGATCCACGATTTTCTGCAAATTCCTTTGGATTTTAAATGGCTTGATGTTGAAGATGATGAGCTGACATCATTTGATCGTCCATGCCTGACCGTTATTATAATCCTGTGCTTCTGAATTTTGTTGGCTCCGTGTGGTTGAGTTGACTTGAGTCTATCATGGATGCGCGCTTTTAGATCATTGGATCATCCACGTCATTTAATGAGCTCAGATCCAACGCGCCATAATTTTTCTGCTTTATTTTCTTTTTCTATTTTGTTTTTAAATTCATTTTATTTTGAGAGATTCATAGAAAATTCATTTTTAATCAGAAAAATACCAAAATATTTTCTAAAATTTCTTTTTATTTTCCTCTTTCTGATTTTTATTTTTGTGCATTTTTATTTTTTCAGTTTACTATTTTTCTTGAATTTTAATTTGTTTGAGCCAATTTTAATTAGTATAAAATTATTTTTGAGCATTTTAAAATTATGAGAAAAATATTATATGATCATATGCTGGTTTTTAACCTATGGTGATTTTCTTTGATTTTTATTTCTGGTTTTACTATTTTCCATGTATTTTTTATTTATTTCGTTAATTTTAATTGGTTTAAAATTATTTTTGAGCCATTTAAAATTATGAGAAAATTGGCACATGATCCTATGATGGTTTCTAACCTATGGTGATGTTCTTGGATTTTTGTTTGTGGCTTAACTATTTTCTTTTTTTAGGTTTTATTTGCTTTTTTATTTGTTTTTTAATTAATTTTAAGATTGCAAAATGATGTGGTATTGTTTTTAATCCATGATTGGATGCCTTTCTATTTTTCCTCAAGTCATTTGTGACTTTGATGCTTGTTTGATGGTTGTTCCTCTTTTGTGATGGTTTTGGTTGATGGATTCCTCTTGAGGCATGTTATTGGTTTCAACTTGTATGATCTCTTTTGCATGCTCATGTTTGATTGTTAAACTTGTTGATCATGTTGATGTGTGGTTTCACTTTGATTTCATTCCATGTTCTCATACCTTTACCTTTGGTATGTGTGCTTTGCACACTTGTTTTGTGTTAGTTTGTGGTTTACTTTTGAATGGTATGCATGATTTGTTTCTTGATGCTCTCTTTTGGATCATTGATTTGATTAGAGTATGATGTGTTGTGCTACTGCCCTCCCATGTTTCTTGTGTCTTTTGATTTCATTTCATCTTGGTTTATGATCGATGATGCTTATTGATGATGTGTGAATATGTGTGGGCACTTTGTTTTGCCATGTTGTTTTTATTTGCAAATCTTTTGACATGGTGTGAGTTCTTTCTTGTTGCTTTGATATGTTGTTGATGTTTATCATGTATGATCATTGATTGATGTTTTCTTGGTGCCTTGCCTTTGAACTTTCATGTATGTTCTTCATCTTGCATGCCTTTGTTTCTTCTTCATGTTTCTTCTCTTTTTGGAACTTGTATAAGTTTCATTCTTATTTTTGTTTGTGATTGTTTTGATTGGTGTTTACTTGTGCTTGCTCACATGATCCCTTAGGGTTCCTAGTCCCTCTTAATTTCTGATTAAGATGGGAGTAGGAGAGACATTAGGCTTTCAATCCTTTACATGATAACATTTAGGATAGTCCATTCCTTATTTCAACTTTAGGTCCATCATTTGTATGATAACATTAGGTAGACTTCCTTTTTCATCCTAACCTTAGGACCATTTTGCATCACAACATTAAGGCTTTCAGTTTCCCTTTAGTGTTTTGTTTTGTGTCATCTCTTCTCATCTCAAACAATCTTAAGACACTTAATAAAGAACAATGAACATTGTGCGCCACGAGCCTTAAGTATGTGGGAAATAATGAGTGGGGGGCTTCTCCTCACTTGTATAGAGTGTTTAGTGTATGCCCTTTGGGTGATATGCGACGCATTCGCTCCTATGTCATAGTTTTTAGCGTAACATGAATCTCAAACAAATTCAATTAACTTCATTAAAACTCTTAAACAAAATTCAAACCTTTTTGTCCTTCAGGATTTGTTTCAAATTCATTTTCAGAAAAGAGTACGCTACTTTTCCGTTCTATCGCAAACAGGCATCGAGCATAATTGTTGGAATGGGAACTTACCATCACTTATAAAAAATACTTAACCAACCTGTGGTTTAGTTACCCGAACTACATCTGCTCTGATTACCCTAATGAAAGACTATTCCAACAACAATTGGGCTCTAACTTTCTGGGAAACTACCCACCATTGGGCTTCCATCTGCTGAGGGAAATAACCGACAATGATACCAATTCCGCTAGGGGATAATGCCAGACCCACTTCTCTGCTGGGGACAATAACCAATGATGCCAACTCCAATGGGGAACATCACAAGGCATAATGCTTCGCTATAGGCAATATGGAACCCGATACTCTGTTGGAGAATAATAATGAGCACACTGTTAGGAAATGCCAATGACCATTGGAATTTATCCATGTGAAGAAAATATTATCAGATCTACTATGTAGGGAAGAGAAAACTCTGACCTCTCACCATCTTTGAACTTCTTGGGAATGAAGAGCTCTTCTACACTACTGGGGAAAAGGAATCTTTTTACCATGCTGGGGATAAGCATTTCATAAAGAGACTTTGTCTACTAGAGGATGATTTTTTTGCTGCTTAGAGAATATAGAACTCTCAAATTCTTTCTAGGAAAATATGTTCTCTGAAACCCAGCTAGGAAAGAAATTAAAGACTTCGTGTTGGAAAAGCTTCGACTCTACTGAGGATACCGCATGTTGGCTATAAAAATGAATCTTGTAGATGTAATATGATGTATTGTGCCCCGGTACAACATAACCTATGAAGGAACTCGCCTCGAGATGTGCCGTAATGACTTGATATACTCTGCCCCAGTATGCTGACCCTGGAGAAGTGACTCTAATTAACTGTATTCTGGAGAGTATAACTTCTCGTGCTCTTGGGGTGACTTTCCTCAGAACGAGCCTCAAAGTAACTTTGTCCCGGTCTGACCGATCTTCAAAGGAATACCTTAGATTAACCGCCCTCAAAAAGATTTGTCGAATCTCAACATGATTTCCCTGGTTTGGGTTCTCTTTGAAGAGATTTCTCGATGTGATTGCCTCAGACTGACAACTTCTGAGCATAACTTATTGGGAAAATCGTTACTTGATAGAGTCTCTTGGCCACATGACAAGATTAAACTTCTCGACCGAGGCTCTTTATGTAAGCTTTATTGACGTCAAATACATGTATGCAAGCAGAAAATGTTTATTCTGAGAATGATAATTCTAATGTAACACACATGCTAATCTTGAAGTTTTTATTGAAAAGATATCGCCAGACCTTGTGAATGAGTCACTAGTTAGGATGCGACACTGATTTTTGAATGGAAGATAGTATGCATATGCAATACCAACAAAGATCTTTTAGCACAACTCGTGGGAGTCAGGAGCACTATCTTGTTGAAGTACGCCTTCATAATAAACCTTGCTTCAATTAGGACTTTTGAGAGTTGTAACACGGCCTGATTCACGGTTTGAGAAGAAAAAGATTTAAGACACAAAATTTATTTGTACCCGCCCCTTCTTCCTAATGTTCTCCGGTCCTACATACAGTTATTTTAGCATAAGCGTTCATACCTCAAAAGGATTTTGTTAGGAGCGATAATTAAGGGACCCACGAGGTTTTCAGACTCGCAGTCACCCCTTTTATCTCTGGTGTCTGTAGTCACACGACTTTGTTCTTTATCGAGGATTTTTCTTTGTAATCCTTTTCACTTTTCATTCTTTTTCTTTTTTTTTGTTCCCTAATTTTTGCCTGGAATGATTTTTTTATTGATTTTGAAGTCCAGCGGGATGCCCTAACTTTTGTCTAAGTCACTTGTTTTCAAGTTTTCAACTTAGCGGGCTTTTTCTTTTTCTTTTTGATTCTTTTTTCTCTTCTTTTTTGGAACAAATCGTGTGACATTTGTTTGTCTTGATTTCTCTAAAAGAATTGTGACTGCCTAGCTCTTTACGGTGAGGGATAACCATTGTGGTTTCACATCTATTAACATCCTGATGCGTGAGGAATACAAAGGTGATTGATTCTCAAATGCATACTCCTTTTGAATTTTGAATGCTTGGTCAAATTAACTGACGAATACCCTACCCCTGGGTTAGTTGAAGAGTTTTTTATATGAAAAGAAACTCTTACTTCAAGGCCCGAAGGGGTTGACAAGGGATTATCTTCCTTATGTCTCCGGTGTTTGGGGATTTGGAACAATGCTTGTACATCATCAATAAGGTTTTATTCCAAAATCATACAACCATAAAGTTTGCATTTTTACTTCATCATCCTCCCTCCAAGAGTTTAAACAAGAAATTGGCATTGCAATGTACAAAAATATTCTTATGAGTGAACATGAATGAATTTCTTCAAGAAAAGCATACTCATTGCATTATGATTATCATTCAAGAAACAAACAAGTTCTACATGCAAATAATGCTTTAACAAACAGTGAAAAATTACAAATGAAAATGCAGTAAAGAAACTAATGATTGCCATGCTGAAGAGGCTCGACTCCGTCTGGACTTATTGCTTCTGAGGATATCTTTGTAGTCTGAGTGCTCACTTGGGAAAGAAGGCTTCAATTAATGTGCATATTGCTTGCAGTGATCGTGATAATCTTTGAATCAATCAGATTTTTCACATGGTGCTTCAGAGCTCTACAATTTTCGATTGAATGGCCATATGCCCCTAAATGGAACTTACATTTTGTTGTTGCATCATAACCTAGTGGAAGCTGGAAAGGAGAAGCGAGAGTCCTTAACTGATTCAATTGACGCTTGAGAAGCTCAAGCAATAACTATGCGTATAGCATGAGGATGGCATCAGGCTGCCTTTCAGACTTCTTTGGCCTTCATCATTTCTTATGAGGATAGTTCTAATTTAGGCACCCGACCTGTCCAGGCGCTTTCCTCTTCAGATCTAGATGAGGAACAAGCAAAGGTCGATAGCGTGGGGATTTTGAAACCCAAGACTGTGGAATATGCTTCTATCCTGAGGTTGCCTTAGGAGGAAGGAAAGGAGTACCCACTTCTTTTACAGCAGATGAAGTGGGATCACCCTGTACATCCGTGCCGCTTGGCGTGAACCCGATTGCCTTGAAATCAATGAGCTCTTGGACCTTATACTTAAACCTCGTACAATCTTTGATGTTGTGACCAGGTTCCCCAGAATGGAAATCGCACCTAGCATTGACATTATAGCTCGGAGAAAGCTTTGTAGGAGGAGGTCTCAAAGTAATGAGCTCAATCAACTAAGCTTGAACAGATGTTGAAGTAATTGTGCATATGGCATTGGGATCAAATCAAACTTTTTCTCAGGCTTCCTTGGCCTTGGTTCATACCCTTTGCCCCTAGGATTCTCTTGGAGAACAGGAAATGACTGCTAACGGGAAAGGTCTAGAACCCCAAGTTGCAGAGGAGATCCACGAGGTAACTCATGATCTAGAAGAAATCCCAAAGGAAATGGAGGAATAATAACCTTTGTTGCAGCAACAGGCATATGACTGCCTTCCTTTCTCAACATTGTCCTCGAGTTTTCCATGACTAGGCTCACTCGAGTCTTCAATTAATGAAATCCCTCCCTCAGAAGTTTCTGACCATGGGACAAGGCCTGCATGTCTACCATAAACCGTCTCATTTTTCTTATGACTTCCATCAACTCTGCTTGTACATGTTCCATGATCAAACTCTAGCTGTAATGAAAAGTCAACTTGCAATTCTACAAAGAATACCATACCAGAATAAGAATCCTCTTCCTCGAATACCTGTTATGAATGCATGAGTGTATGAAAATTCCATGTTCAATTATTTCCAAGGAATCTACCTTCTTTGATTCAAGTTTTATAAATAAGAACCATAAGAAATAGATGGACAACTCATCTACGAGACCCAAAGTTAAGATCCTTGGAAATAAAAGAGCATGTATGTCAAAATGCAAATATGTTATGATGATATGGATGTGGAGACATGGGATCACGATAACAAGTATTCTGAATACTACTATGTTGATAATGGAACAGGCTGAACAACACATGATCAAAATTTTGCCTTCTCAAGAAAACCAAAAAACTGGGTAGGATGGAGATCAAGGTTTCCTGCAAAACCCATCCCCTCTCACATGTGGGTTCTAGTATTGGACAAGGCTCCTAGTAGGTCCTCATTATCACGGGCTCTTAGGTCGAGAAATGATAATATGTTCGCCATTTCTGGTTTGGCATTATTATCCCTCAAGGGAGCCTCCACTGATTTCCCAAAGAACAGTCTCCAGAGTCATAAGTCTTCAAGGAAATACTTTGGCTACTATATAGGCATACAGGATAGAGCACCTCCTAGAACACCTAGTCTGAACGTAGATCTCATGTCAACGATACGTATCAAGTGATACGCATGCCAACATAAGTCCACTCTAATCCTATGTGTATACTCAAGTCTGGGTAAGGCTCATCTCTCATGTAATAATCCCACCCAACAACACAGCCACAGTTCAGAATAATATGACAACAATAACCAAATGCAATAAAATGCAATAAATGCAATAAAAGCAAATGAAAGCATAAAGACAAACACCCAGTGAAAATAAAACGAACCAGCGATAGGATTGACTTACATAGAGAACCAACTCCCTAGCAGAGTCGCCAGCTATCGCTACCACAAAAAACCACCGGCGAAGAACAGAGTCGCCATCAAACTTTATTTATCTCGACAGGGGAAAGGAAAACATCGAGAAAACATCAAGAAGGGAAAGAACATGGTCCCGTAACCAAATTTCGGTTTTGGGAGTCGATTACGCGAGAGGAAGGTATTAGTACCCCTCGCGTCCATTATACTCAACGAGATCCACTCTTGTTGTTCTAATCAAATGGTGTGTATATCTAAAGACCTACTTGCTAAGGGAACGCGGGAACGAAAAGGGAAGAAAACAAAATAAGACTTGATAGGATCTCACAATCCTATGCCTACGTATTCCCTTGTGCAATGGGAAAGTCAGAGTCAATGTGGTTCAGAGGACTATAGATGAAAAGGGAGTAGGGTGCTCGCCAAGGATTGAGGCCCTTGTTCCTACGTATCTTCATTCGGACGAGCATGAAGAAATTAGAGCGTCCGTAGTTCGTGGGACCACGAGTTGCTTAGTGTCTTTTACGAGCAATGCTAAGTTTGCATTCCAACAGTTAGGGACGTTTCTTGTTTGTGGTAGAACAAAAGTAACATTCCTTTTCTAAAAAGGTTTGAAAGAAAATCCCGTAGGACAAAATGGTTTGCATTTGTTAAAGTGTTTTAAAGAAGTGAATTGACTTTTCTTGAGATCCGCATCGTACTAAAGTCTATGACATAAGATCGAATAATTTGAGCTAACGATCCAATTATCTTGCACACAAAGTACCCTAAGATGAGGTTAGAAATGAATTCGCTCATCTTTTCCCATGTGCTCAAGGATCGTGACGCACCATACACATCGTATTTATTAAGTATCTTATTTGACTTAAGAGAGAGAATAGGTAGACTCAAAGTGCAAAAGAAAAAGACTAAGGGATCTCCACCCTAGACGTTGTCATGCCAAATGGTCCTATAGTTGAGATGAGAAAAGGAATTCTACCCTAATGTTATCATACAAGAGGTGAACCTATGGTTGAGGTTTAAAGGAAACTACTCTAATATTGACATGCAAAGGATTGTGATCCTAATGTCTATCCTACTCCAAACTTAATCAAAAATTAAGTTGGACTAGAAGGCCTTAAGGGAACATGCAAAAAAAAAAAAATCAAAACGAGGAAAATAAGCCAAAAACAGCAGCAACAACAACAACAACAACGTTTCAGCTCTACACAATAATAAAATCCAGCAACAACAAGACAACCTTTAACAACTCACGTTTCTAGAACAGAACATGTGTAAATGCAGTAGGACAGAATGAATGCATTTAGCAGCATGTAGTCAACATCTCAGTAGTGCATACAGCAGCATGTAATGCATCAAATAAGCATCAAACATAGAGGAACATGTAACATCACAACACCAAGTTAAGCATGCATCAAAGATTAAACTATCAACCATGACCATGCCCAACAACCAAGCACAAACATGCGTCAAAATAATTTAACAAAAGTAGGCCTCCGCATTTAGACAAATGCATATGAATTGGAAGAATCAAACACGAACATGTGTCAAGAAAGACCAGTCGATGAACATGTATCAACAATTAAGCATGAGAAAGTTTCAATAAAATTGCACGATTAAGCATTCGACAAAAACAACATGGATGTTCATCAATGACTAAACACTTAAAACGAACATGAACTCATGGAATCGAATAAGAAAACAGGAGCACATATCAAGAATCAAACAAAATAAGCATCTAAAGCAAACAAGTACGAACATGCAAGTGAATAAGCAACATGGAGAATGCATAAAGAATACAAAACAATTACCCATGAACATGCATCATGAAAACTAATGCGTCATGTGTCGAAGAATCGCATACATGCTGCAAAATAGGGTGAAATAGCTCAAGAAAGTTCCACAAATATGCACCATACAAAGCCATGAGGTTCAAAGGTACGGAAAGGGATCCAAACAAGCTTGAAAAAACAAGAAAAACACATTCAGCAAAAGTGTTAGTCGATTAACCTTGTGGTGTTAATCGATTAACACTATGAAAAGCAGCAAAAAAACACACAAAACAAGAGTGTTAATCGATTAACCTACTAGTGTTAATCGATTAACATTGTACCAGAAGGAGAAAATCAGCATTTCAAAAGCACTTTCAGTAGCAAATCACTTCTCCAATCATCCACATGTTAAGGTATGCAATTGTACACGAAAGTTACATCAAAAAGAAGCAATTAGACACCAATTGAATCCACCAAACATCAAAATCAACAATCAAATCAATCAATGGATCAATTAACACAAAAACCACAAGATCTACATTACGAAAGTTGCAAATTAAGCTAAAATGAGTTCGGATCTAAGAATCACCAACCTACAAAGTGGAGATTTATTTTGGTGAGTGTTGCAAACAGAATTTGACAGATCAAGCAAAGAAAATCAAAGATCCAATGAGCTCCTTACAAGAAACTTGAAGATTCACGCAAAAACGAATGAAATCGAAATTGTTTAGAAAATCACTTCAAGAAACCACTTCCAAAGCTTGAATCTAGATCCAAAAATACTTCAACTTCAGAATCGAATGATGGAAGATGATGCAATGGAGGTCTAACTCAAGAATTCACAAATTGCAATGCACAATTTGTGAAGCTTTTTAGTTATGGAGCTTTGGTGAATATGAAAATGGATTGAAAAAGTGAGAGAGAATTTGAATATGAAGTGTCGAGAAATCAGAAAAATGAGTGTAGTTTTTATGAGGTTTGAAGCAAATGCATTTAAATAAGCTCTAGGTTTAGAGTGTAAATGAGGTTTGGAGTGTGGGTTTGAATTTTTGGTTTGGAATTAGGAGTGGGATTTATTTGAATTATGGAGGGAAAATGAGATTAATTTGAAAAATGATCCAAAATTTAGAAGCATTCTAGATCCTTCTACTGATGCAAATCAAAGTGAGAATGATCCAAACTGCTACAGTGCTGCAAAACTGAAAATATGGGCCAAAATTACACGCGTTAATCGATTAACACCTTCAAAAATTCAAATATTGGCGCCTTTTGGAAAACTTGGAAAATCAATTGTTGCCAGTTGTTATGAGCTTGACTCTGCCTCTGAAACTTGTCCTTTGATATTGCACTTGAATAATTCCTAAAAATAATTTGTGAATCCCCTATTGCACTCAATATACCTTGCTGGAAAAGAATGATTTGGTACCAAATCACTGAGCAAAATAAATGTTGGAAGACTTTGACGATTGTCTGTTTAACTCTAAATACTGCTAAAACAACCTCTGAAATGAAGAAAGCTCTGAACCGCGAGAAATACACAGTGATCCCATGTCCTAGAATATTAATGTAATGCATGAATAAATGCATATGGAATGCGTATGGATGCGAACGTAAGCCAGTCAAGGTTAGAAAACAGAAGGGCAAATTTTTGGATGCAACAGACATGGTACTCTCGATTTTATTACCCAACCTGGGATCCCAATAGCCAATGTCTGCATCAAGGGATTTAGGGATGGGGCTCCCACAAAGGCGATCTCTTCCCTTTCCATCATCAGGCTGCTCTGGTAACACTC